>JAQOWM010000322.1:600000-1079818 GCA_029041755.1 Resseliella maxima | reverse complement strand
TAAACAATGAAAATGAAACCGAATGTGATAATCCCATCAGTTTAGATGAAATTGAAAAAGGCTTGTGGTTAGGTATGTGGATTTATATATAAAACGAAGAAAATTGTCATACAAAATGTATATATTTTCATTTTTAGGAAGTTTTAGTGCTGCATCTGACGTAGAAACATTGAAACAACGCAATGTGAGTCACATTTTAACGCTTGACATTTGTCCTTTACCTGTTCATATAACCGAGCTTCCATTCATCACAACTAAATATATCCATGGTAAGGCCTTCCTAAAGGCAATTTATAATTAAAAAAATTCATTTTCACAACCGCATTATTATATGTTTCAGTGTCGGATACTCCAAAAAATGATCTATTGTGCCATTTTGATGACTGCTTTAGTTTTATGAGCGACGCATTAAACAAAGACAAAGTTGTTTTAGTTTATTGGTATGAATGCATAATTAGGCTTCATTGTGATTCCTCACTTTCTGAAATGCAATTTTTTTTTTTGTTATTTCTAGTTACTATGGTGTCAGTCGGAGTGCGACCATTGTTTTTGCATATATTATGAAAAAATACCAATTATCATTGACACCAGCATTCGAAAGGTAAAACTTGAAATTTGTTTTCTTTTGTTTTTGCTTATTTAATGGAATCATTTGCTAAAAGAAATAACATAATTTCCACAGAGTTAAATCAAAACGTAGATTTGTGCAACCAAATAGTGGTTTCATGATCCAATTAAGGCTGTTTCATAAAATGGGTTGGCAAATTGATTCAAATCATGAGAAATTCAAGCTTTATCGTTTGCGTATGGCTGCTGACAAGGTTCGAAAAGGTAAATATGCAGATTATATATGCACATTGTGGACTTTTCAAATCAAAACTCTATTGAACTAAATATATATTCATGTGTTTAAAATTTTTAGCAAAAATTTTACCACAAAATTGTATGGACCTTGTTAAACCAGATCCAGGATTGACTCGAGAAAGACCAGAACCTTCGGTATATCGTTGCCGAAAGTGTAGACGGATTGTTGCTGCAAAAAGTAATTTAATAACACACGCGCCAGCAACAACCAATGAGCCAAAGATTGTTGAAGCTTTGCATGTAACATTTCAAGCGGATGTTCACGTGCAAAGCGAAAGTTCATCGGATGAATTAAAAGTCGCTGCAAAAGGATTGCAAGACCGAATGAATGCATTATGTTTTAATTCAAATAGTGAAAAGTCCACTGGCTGTGAATCACAAAATCGATGCCAGGAGATTTTATTCATCGAACCACTTGCTTGGATGGTCGATATTGGTAAACAAACTCAGGGCAAATTAAATTGCCCAAAATGCAAATCAAAATTAGGAAATTTCACATGGATCAACAGTTGTAATTGTCCATGCGGTAAAAATGTATCGCCCGCATTTTATTTAGTACCATCTAAAGTTGAACTAACTCATTCAGTGCAAAATGTTGAAATTACCATTTAAATTAATCTGTTTATTCCATTTGGAAAAAGTGTGTTCTATTTAAAACAATTTACATGTGATTTTGAATGAAAAAAGTTGAGTTACAAAAAAGTAAAACAAATATTGATGTTGGATGTAAATCTGTTTTGTTGAATATATAAACGTGCTGTAATTGAAATGCCCACAAAAATCAATGTCTTGTTAATGCATAAGACAGTTCATAAGTGGCGATTATTTATTCAGATTTTTACATGTGTATTAGCTTTGAGATTAAACATTTTTCAAGTGTACAATACAATACAAAACCAAAATGGTAGATGTTTCACATCACAATCAAATTTTTGGTATTCATTGAAATTTACATGCACTTTTTAAATAATTTATATGATTGATTCCATTGCAAAGAAATATTTGGATCAAGAATTTTGTTTTTTTTTTTCAAAAACATTCTTCCATTTGTTGCTCATTTATAAGGGACAATTAGATAAGTTCATCAACGACACAAATTTCCATTTGTTTTGTTTAAAATCGAATAATTTGCCTTTAAATTTAAAAACAAAAATCGTTATTCACCGACATCATTTTGAATAAGTCATTTAAAAATGTTCAAATTATTTAATGCTCAATAAAAAATATTTAAAATTTTGAATTCGGAAGACCCACTGTTTCATTCAATTAAAAATCATAAAAACTACAAAAAATTTTCTTTTTCATCCAGTTTAATTTTCATTTATTTAGTATCTATAAGTTAACATCGAAAAAAAATATAAATGTTTCGAAATATTTAGAAAAGAAATTTTGCATGCCTAAAATAGTACTGTAAGTTGCCAACATTGGTTAACATGTCTTTTTGTAACAAAAAAAAAAATCGTTGAGCATTTAGTGGCAGTGCTCCGTAATGTCGACTATAACTGATTTTTTCCATCCAAACAAGAAGTAACCGATTGCCGCTCCAATCACTACGCCCATGCAGAGCCAGACATTATAGGTCATAAATACCAACATCAGCAAGAAACTTAATGTTACTTGAACTATATGTAAGAAAGTTTGGTAGATGTGCATGAAGGACGTCATTCTTGGCCTGAATCAAAACAAAAATTCATTTTGATTAGTGCGTGAAAAAACAAATTTGAACTTCTTGCTACGACAATAACGACAACAAAATATTATAATGAAAATAAAAATAAAAACTTTCGAATCAACAATAATTTAAAACCAAAATCAAAATTATTAAAACAAAATAATTCAATTCAACTACAAAATTGCTAAAATCATACAATAAAAGAAGAAAAATAAAACCAAAATACATGAACCCAAACCAGGTACCAGAAATAATTGAACAATTTTGGAAAGGAATATCTGTGCTGGGAATTTTGGTGTAAACTACACTTGGTTTTGGCAATGCCAATGTGAATTAATGACATGCAACAATTTGTCAAACTTACGGTTGCCTGTGCATGACTTCGCCAACCATGCTGCATTTTATGATATGATTTAAAGAAAACGAAATTTTAAGTAAAATGATTTAAAGAAAATAAAAATTAGTTTTTTTTTTTCATGTTGTTGGTTATTCAATTGTCCCAAAAATTGAGTGTGAATAATTTTTTTGATCCGATAAACTAAACCATTTAGAACAAATTATTGAAATTAACTCACTTTACTGTTGTAGTATCTTCATTGCTTGAGCCGACCACAGCAGTTTTATCAGGAAGAGTGACGGCACGATATTGTAAACTGTTGTATGTTTTCCAAAATAAATATTCACGATAGTATTTCAAGCCTTCATAAAACGCAGCCATAACAGCAATAAAAAGAACTGATGCGATGAGACCACCGACAGAATCAATAGACCATTGATCAAAAAGAATTACTTCTTTGAAGCCGAAATGGAACTATATAAATAGAAAAAAGAAATGACCATTCCTGTTTGAAAATGACCAAAGAAATGTGATATAATTCATTTACCGCCATCGACATCATATGGCCACCATTTGATCCACATCCACATGAACTACCTTCACAGCGTACTGGACTTGAATGATTCATATGCATTTCATGACCACTGTGCCCAGCGTGACTTCCTACAATTTCAATTGTTTGAGAATTGTTTAGGAAAATGTTATTTCAACAAAATTATCTCACCATGGTCCATTCCGTGATCCATTCCATGATCCATTGAATGGTCCATTCCATGATGCATATGATCCATGTGACCGCTGTGATCTCCCATTTTAAACAATGTATGAAATTTTTAAAAAAATTCTGAAAAAAAATGAATTCACACGTTGAATAAAATGATTGTTGTGCAAAGGTGATAAGGGCACATTTCAACTTAATTTACAACAATCGCAATATGCAAACAAATCTGGGAATGCATTTCACAAATGTTTCATACAAAAAAACGAAATAGTAAAAGCTTTCGACCATTTAATAGCCAATTAGTTCAATTGCTTTAAATTGTTTGCAATGAGTCGTATGAGAGTAATATTTTCATGAGCATGTATTGCAATATAAATAAATAAACAAAAATCAGAAACATATTTCAAGATGAGAATGAGAGTTAAACAAAGCTTAAATTAATATTTCAATTTTGAGTTGATCAAATAACAGCACAGATGTAAACAAACAATCTACTTGACAATGACCTCACGATTTCTCACCAAAAATTATATAGATTACAGACTCAGAAACAAGAGACACAATTCACTCCAGACAATTATCGACTGTAAAAGTATCAACGCTACTGAATGTGAATCGCTTACAAATGTTTTATTTTTAATCAATCTAAAGACATGATTAGATTCACATTGTTATCTAATCAATTTCTTGTACTTTTCAATCGTTCAGTAAACCAATAATTGTTCCATTTCCTCTCAATAAACAACCGCAAATACATTTCAAATGTAGTTGTGTTTGTATCCAAATCGGAAAATATTGATTTTAATATTGATAAAAGTCCTTGAATCTTCTTATTTGATTTGAACTCTATTATATTATCGTTAAATTGTAAATATGATTTCAACAGGATTTCGCTTCGTCCTATATGCTTAAAAACGGGACCTCCCTTTGTATAAACACTTTGAATGATAAAAAAAAATCCAATAACGCTTATATCGTTGGAACTGTTTGTCATTACACCAGAATACTCAATAAAATCGCATTCCAATGCGTAAATCTCAAGAATGTTCATATTGTTCATATTGGTTCGAAAACATTCTTTCTTCAGTTTTCTGTTAGGCATTCAGAATGGTGGAATTTCAAAGTGGAATATCATTCGACATTTCTAAATAGAAGTGAAATGAATGGAATCTTTCACTTTTCCATTTTCAGAATATTTTCCAAGTTTTCATATTTATGAGATGCGTTTGCATGGTATTTTATTGAGAGGTCATAATGAAAATAATTTCATGCAATTCAATTTATTTATTGTCCTTGTTAACTGGAATTTCATCATACTATTGAATATGGGGTATTGCTCAGTTGATCAAATGTCAATTGCCTCAGGCTTGATTTATGAACAGAATTGAATATGATCAATCGATAAATAAATTCGATTGATTGGTTGCTAACGGAACGTATCGCTAAATTACCATTATATGACGCGACAGCCTCAAGTACATGACTTAACACCATTTTGTGCTCCAAAAAAAAAAAATCGAATGAAAGTTATGCTTTATATAATAACCTCATATCTCATCGAAACAATTGACTTTTTTTTTCTCAAAAATTCCCTATCTTACTTTCTCAATCCCTCGTTTTATATCTAGAAAACCTAGGATAGCAAAGTTTTTATGAATTTATTGAAAGAAAGTAGCAGTTTCCGCATGAAAAATGCATAAATACATAATGAATTATGGATATGATTATTTTTTTTGCGAATTTTTTTTATATTTTGCGAAGAAATTCTGTCTACATGAATGTAATTCTGTATTTCAACATTGACATTATCATTACATTAATGAGATTGATATAAAGAAATAATTGTGACAAGATAAGATACTTTTGTAAACTGTGTGAAGCAAAAACTGTTTCATATTTGCTGTGTTAGGTTTTAGCCACAGTAAAAACCTCAAATCGTCGGAATTTATTGTGGCTACTCAATAGCTTTGATGAAAATGATAAGATCAATTGAAATTCTCAATTGATAATAATAATAATAAAAAAAAAAAACAATGAAAAATTATGAGCTTATAAAAAACAACCATAATTTTCGATAAGTTTTAATTCCTGTGGTTTTGGTTTGAGAAAGTTTTTCTCAGACATTTTCAAGTGCATAAAACAGAAATGTTGAAACGCATGAATCAAAATCGAAATTTAGATCATAATTATGTAAACTATTGTTGAAGACAAAATAGTTTTATTTCCATTTAACTTTAGCTAAGCTGTTTTAACTGTACGAAGCATATACATAAGTGAAAGTTTAGTCATTGTACGCAATAATTATATTGTTTTCATAAAGAATATAGCCCATAGCGGATGATTTGTGTAGAGAAAAAAAAATTTGCTCTAAATTGGATGCTTTCACTTAGAAAATATTTAATTGTCAATTTAGTATTTATTCTGTTGTAGCTGTAAATGTCTCATCAAAACAAAAAAAAAAAAAAACAAAAACCTAAGGAAATACCATGCACATGATTGCAATAATATGCAACGTGCACATCAAGTATAAAAAATTGTAAACAACATGATTAGAAAAACCCGGGAAAAAACCAGTCGGAGCCAGGCAAACAATTCAAGGACGTCATCGAAATTCAATACTTTAATCGTGTATGACATTCAAACCAACGTGTGGACCAAATGCTAAACTAAATCACAAATAGTTGCTTACGTTGTAGTATTTGCCATCTGAGACTTATACCAATTTAATAATTCAAATCTCTTTTTATGCTTTGCATTGTGGAATTTGAAATTGAAGTTGAAATAGAGAATGGCAAAAGAAGCGATGGAGGGAGGTAGACTCGGTTAGTTTTTACAAAAAAGACTTTTTAGATGGCAAAAAGAGAACGCAAAATAAACCGAAAATGTAATTTAGTATGGCAATGTAACGGGTTCAAAAGTTTCTTCAGGTATTCGAAACGTGAGCAAAAATTGTTTTGTTACTGTAGTAACCAATTTAGTGTTTTTCGCTCAATCCGACAATTTTACCAGTTCATTACATTTTTGTAATTCAATGCAAGCACAATATCAGCATTTCCATTTTTTTGCACGTTGCGCCAACTAAAATCAGTTGAAACAGAATATATAACGAATTAATCAATTTATTTACTGTTTATTTACGCAGTAGAAATTCAATCGAACAAATATATTTCTTTTCAACTCTGTGTGTACAACATATTTTTCACTTTAATAAGCATCAATTGCATGTTCAAGCGATTGTGTAATTGCGCATATTTCGCATAGTTCGTGAATCAAAAGCATGCATTTGATCATAACTCGTGATGTATTAAGCAATGTCCGTTTTCATCTATATTTTTATGTATTTCATTCAATCAATGCGGATCTTAATTTCATTACAATAAAATGGTCTCTCATTAAAGGAATGATTTATAACAACAATTTAAACAAATGAAACCGTACGGTTTTGTTAATTTAATTTTTTAAAATGCGATGGAAAGAGGTATTTAAATATTAGTAAAACTGGTTTTTGAAAAACAATCATCGCAAAGAATACAGAAAACAGAATATAAAATGCAAATTTCATTTTATATTGATTAGATAGACGATCAACAGATATTCAATATATTGAAATAAATACACACTCAAAAATATTAAAAAAAGGTATTCTTTTTTCCCAATGCAATGACATATAGATAAATAAATATATATTTAGTTCTTTTGTGTTTGACGTGATTATCTGTCTTTATGTAAACATACTATCAATATAACACTTGAATTTATTAAATGTAGTAGTTTCCATTCAGCTCATGTACGCAAACAGTAAATCACAAGCATGAGCGATTTTCGATATCATTATCTAAAATTAACGGAGTTTTCACTGAAAAAAAAAAGAAATGGAAACACATACTGGACACTACATATTTAATTGATAATCATGGAGTAGAATTGAAAAATATAAATATATATATATTCCTACTGATATATCAAAATCATGAAATCTTATCACTGCATTGAAAAAAATATTAAATGTGAATTCGATACACAAAGTGCAATGCAATTGTTTTACGACGCAAATGCAGTTTTTTTCTTGCATTTTGTAAGAAAACAGATCACTTTTTAAGCAACAAATCTGTCCATATTTCATTTTATTGTCTCGACAATGCAATTTGCTATTTACCAAAGGTCAATTTTTTAATATGAATGTACATTTTGTCCAGAATTCATGTGATGAAAGAAGTTTTCATTTTTTTCAACTGAAAATAGTACCATATTGTAATTTCGAATACAAAATTTGTATCGAAAAAAAAATGCAAAAATTGTAAGAGTTTATCTCTAATTGTATAAACTGATAACATCTATGAGAAAGTAAACAGTACTCGAAATGAAAGCGAAATGCAAGAAAAACAAATTAAAAATCAAATCTCAAATCTCATTTGAATGTACTAATTACTGTAAATAAATGTCGGCACAATCCAACTGAAAAACGTCCATTGCAAATTTCTAAATAACCAACTAAACGGGAAGGTTGGCAAAGCAATTATAGTATGGGTTCTTATGCAATTGACGATTAAACGTATGAAATAAATCTATGCACAGCTTGTCGCGAAATATTTTCTCCCTGTCTCTTTTATCTTGAATGGGTATTTTTGAAATAAATTCATTGATGTCTTGTGACAGTTTGTCTTTTATAAAATTAAAATCATGATTTATTATCATTTTAAATTTCTGCTCAAATTAGGACATAGTAAATGTTTTCATTTGTATAAATTACTTTGACATTTATTTTGCACTTCTTAATTCACACAAATCAACGGATTACTTACTATGATAAAAAAAAAATCTGTTTCACTAGATGATTAATACGAATTCTAATCGTTTTATTTTGGGTTTGATTTATTTACAATTTTTTTTTTCGTGCACTAAATTTAATAGTTTATTGTCCTTCATGTAAAACTGTTCGAAATATGAACGATTTTTTACTTTATTTTTTTTTTTTTTTTTTTTTTTTGATGAAATGAAAACGGTTTGTATTTATGTATAAAAACTGAAGGAAAATCACATAAAAAATCTATATAATTTGTGCGAATTTCATAAAATGAAATTCCAAAACAGACAAATTGGAAGAAAAAAAAAAGATATTTAAAAAAAAACCAAGTGTTACATTCACTTCGTATGCCATAGCATATGTAACTAATACTGAAAATAAGACCTTAATGAAATAAATATAAAACTTGCTGAACGTGTGCAAATGTTATATTGGTAAATGTGAATGAACGGTATATATGTTTGTGTGAATGACTTCGTATAGGAATTAGAAGAAAATGTCAAAAGATGACAAGCAGTGAATGAACATGAATATGAATGCTGTGAATGTTTGGTTGACAGTTGCAAATAAAGTAGCGTTCGGTGTCTCATTTCTGTGGGTAGCGTTCAGTTTTCATATGTAATGTATCGCACACGTGCCGGTAATTGTACCATAACATGTTATTTTTCAAACCCTGCTGCCTGCTGTTACTGCATGAATGTGAATTGTATAAATGAAACAACAATTGACCGGTTATGATTTTTCACATATACCAATTCTACAAATAATTTATTAAATAAATAAAAAATAAATACAAATCTCACATTAAACTAAAAAGTCAAAAATCTAACAAAGATTTCAGTGATTGCAACATTTTTCATGATCTTTTTCAATGTCATCATACAAATGATTTTTGTTGTTTGTTATCCGTTTCGTTTTTCATTTCTTTTCTATTAGCGTGTTTAATGTTAAACATTCCAAAATTGTATACTAGCGTTCTCTCTTGTAGCTCTTCCAAACATTTCCATCACTCAGAAGCATTCAGTAATTCTTTTTTTTTTTTTTTTTTTCTCAATTCTTTTACTTCCTTTCATTTCGATTCCAATTCCTTTTATAATTTGTTGTTATTGTCGATTTTGGCTACGCGACATTGAACAAGTTAGAAATAAGCATTTAAAATGGGATTTGTTTGTGGCTAAAGTGCAGGTGCTTTCAAATACATGAGAATCCGTTTGTAACGAGATATTAGTGACAAATTTGTTGTCATCTTAGTGTGAATGCAAGTGCGATAAATTCAGAGCGACAGAAATAGAAAAATAGAGACAAACAAAGAGAAATTTATCTGGCATTTAAAGCGGCTCTTGAAAGAATGGATGTTCGAGTGCATCTTTTGCACTGATACGATTAATTGGATTGATTGCCAGCAATTTCCCAAGCAAATCGTACACACTATCCGGGTAGATGTCATTTGAAAAATCTGCATTATAATCGCTGTTTTTGCATAGACATTTGAATAACTTTTGTTCGCAATTGTCGCATAATTGTTGAAGATTTGTACTGATGGTGTTTTCTTTGAACGGAGTATTTTGAATTTTTTGCCGATTTCGCAAACGAATGCAAAGCTTTCGCAAATGTAATGGTTTTTTACTATAGCTGATGCATAAATTACGGCCCAATGAATGGGCCGTAGATTTAACATCCTCATCACCAAACACGGTTATTATTTCAGCCAATGCATTGAAATCATCACGACTCTTGAAGAATGGATAGCAGCCTGACAGGATTGAAATGAGAATTACACCTAGAATGGTAACAAAATTGAAAAATAAAGAATATTTATTTGAATGCATTTTGTCTGTTTATTAATAAATAAACGAATATTAACTAACCTGCAGCCCAGCAATCAACGGCCGTTGTTTGATTAGGATATTTTATAAGAACTTCAGTTGGACGATAGCCCGGTGTGCCTGCTCGAGTTGCTTGAATTTCCTTCCTAATCAAACAAATGTTGCACACAGTCGGTCGGCCATAGCAGTAACACTTGGCATTTCGACCATTTGATCGATTGTCAAGATTGTACTTGCGTCTAATTGGTGTCGAAGTGAGTATAGTATGATCCGACGTCTTCTTAGAATATGGAGCTTTTGATGCTTCAACCGAGGCTGGAGATACTTTTTGTGCTGCTGGTGTTGGTGTTGGTGTTGGTGTTGGTGTTGGTGTTGGTGTTGGTGTTGGTGTTGGTGTTGGTGTTGGTGTGGTGTTGATGTTGGTGTTGGTATTGGTGTTGGTTTCGGGGCCAATGACATTAATTTCATTTGACTTACAATTTTTGAGCTAATGCTGTATGATAAAATGGTCGATTTGATATCAGCGGAAAGTGGTGATTGGAATTCATTGGTGCCACGTTTAAATTGTTTTTGATTTGAGATCTCGTTCATTTGTTTCAATGGTGTTTTAAATTGTGATGATGGAATGTATGGTCCGCGTGGATGTTGTGATGTGTTCTCATTGCTTTGAGTGGCAGTTTGTTGTTCGGAAAGCGTACGTTGCCGTTTTGATGGGTTTAAATCAGCGATTGAACACTTGTTTTCACATTCATCATTTTCGGAAAGCTTTCGCTTAGATTTAAATGATGATGCCTCGATCATTTCCACTGAGTCATCTAACGTCGCTGCCGTTATGGCCGTCGCCGTTGCCGCCACCGCTGCCGCCAAATTTTCAGTCGATTCGATTTGCTCCGATGCACAATCCATAACTTGGCCTGATTGTGTTGTCAGAGACAATTGTTCGCTTTTATTATCACATTGAATATTTTCTTCATTTGGTTTATTGTTCGATTTGTCACTTGGGGTTTCCTTACAGGTATTTTTTAAAGACTTTGTACTTTCCGATTCCCGTCTATCCATTGGTTGCGCTAATCCAAAATCGACCAGCAGAAATTTATGATTTTTACGATCGTGCAAAAAATTGCTGGGTTTTACATCTCGATGAATTATACCAAATTCATGGACACGTCGCAATGCAATTAGCAAATTTTCCATATATTCTTGTAATTCTTTTACATTTAGTTTATCAAAATACTCATGAAATCGGTCGTGTTGCATGTACGGCATTACAAAGGCAATCGCATCTTTATTTCGCAGGCATAAATCAACACCGACTACATTGTCTCTTCCACTAATAAACATATAAAAGGAAAAAAAAAGAGATAGCAGAAAAAAAAACGAAAAAAAAAATACACAAATAAATCATAAATGTCGAAATAGTGTTGAAAGATACAAAGTGAAAAACAAAATATTTACGAAAAAAAAATCTATGCTCTATTTTTCGGAGAATCTTCATAAAAAAAATCATTGCATCATTGAAAAACAAAAACAACACACTTCAATAATAAGAACAACCATGTGTTCGGTCGTGATTCTAACCTCGAATGCGTTGAAAAGCACGCTAACGATATTAAATCAATGAACGCACTACAGTGGTTATACACGCAACGTGTGTGTATGCTCGCTGAGCTTTATGTGTACACGATTTGTTTTTAAGATGATTTTTGATTTTAACCGATTTTTGTGTTTGTTATGCTACGGCGCTGCCTTTTTTGGATTTCTTTTTATGAATAGATTCTTCGGAATTTTTCATTTTGAAATTATTTCGAAATCGCTTACCCAATATCCTTTAGGCATCGCAATTCTTGTGCAATGCGTTTTGGATGGCTAGTTGGAATCAAGTACTTGAGCGCAAAAAGCCGTTTATTGGGCAGGTGCTGTTGCCCTTTTAGAGATGTTAAAAAAACCGTACTGAATGTTCCCTCACCAATTCGTCGATGAATTTTAAAAATATTATCGACGTCTGGAATCTGGGCCTTTAGTTCAGCCACAAGTTCTGCGTAGCATATTAAAAATCAAAACATTAAATCAGACAAAATCAAAAAAAAAAAAGACGTAATTTTTATTTTCTAGATACGCATTCACATGTGGTCGCAATGTGGTATCCACATGTGAAATAAACCGCACTTGATTGCATCACTTGATTTAAATTTATTGTTCACATGCATTTGCATTAAAAATTCCAAAACAAATAAAAAAAAACTCGTAAAAAAATGTGCTGTTTACTCACTTTCATCTCTGGTCAGAGGTTGCTTTGAATCATCGTCGTTCACCGTGGTTCTGGATGGATCCATTTCAAATGCAATTCGTGTTGCATTAACTGATTCATTCAACACCATCGACTTATTAATTGATGTAGTTAGTGATGCCACCGTCGCCGCCGCATCATTTCCACATTGTTCAATGTTCGACCTAACCTCCATCTTTCGCGTATTGTATATGAAATATTTCTCTATAATTATTCTTTTACGTTGTATGTGATATATTTTCCTATAGACAATTATTAAGTGGTTCCGTTTGATCAAAACAAGCGACCAAAATTCTTTTCCGATAATTTTTGTTGTTTTTGCTGTTTGATTTCTTTCTTTCTTTCTTTCTTTCTTTTTATTTTGTTCGAAAACAATTTGGATATTATCGTAAAATATGTAAAGAATATATTCAGATAGGTATATATCACAAACAATGGCAATGTTATAATTCGTTTCAAGTGAAATTTTTTTCGCGTCTAAGAAAAATTCCACTTTTTTTATGTCTCGCTAAATATAAATTTTTCGTAATTTTTTTTTTTTTTTGTTTTTTTTTTTTTCAATTTGTTGTTGTTTTTTGAATTCCTAATGCTTTAAGCAATATGAATATATGTTCGCGGTGGGTTATGTGTCGAAATAGAATTATATTATATTATATCAATATATTTGTGTATATATATTTTTCTACTTTAAATCATTTGAAATGAACACAATTATATTAAAATGTTCAATCCAGAACCACGGCAAACCAACTTTTTCTTGACGTGCTTCTTCTTTCTTCACGTTTTTTCAGCGTTTACTCGTTTCAATTTATCAGTTGATTTTTTTGTTTATTTTTTAATCACTTGTTTTTACACTTAAGTTTAGATTTGATTTTTGGTTTCGACGAATAAAAAATTTATTAATTTATGTTTTTTTATTTTATTTTATTTTTTTTTTATTTTTTTCAATTTGTTGAATCAAATCAAAACGTGTGAAATGTGAATTGCATGTGCAAAATGCAGGAAAAAATGGATGTGTGAAAAATGTTTGGTTGCAAACACCTTGACTTTTTGTTGGAAAGTGATGTTCGATCGGGTGTTTATCGTTAAGCTAGTCGTCTATCGTGAATAAAAGGGAAACACACACAATTGTATTAACGAGCTGCACGTATGCACGATATGCGATGTATGTTTCATTTTTTCTTGTTATACTTGTATTCCCCACCGAACAAACACCATGATTTGCACACAAACAATAAGCAATATTCGCGATGTACGATGTTCATGTGAATGTCAAATGGAAAATATGATCGAAATTGAACGGAACAAGTTTGAACGAAGAGCTCACTCTCACTCATTCATCATGTGTATGTGAAACGCTACTGTGACTGTTGTTGTTGTTTTTGTTGTATCGTTGCGTCATTTTTCCGTCATTTCGCGTATTTAATGTAAACAAGTTCCTCAACAAACTAACCGAATGATGCACGAGCACTGACACATATGACATATGCTTATCGCATTTGACGACACAACAATGCTCCAATCGCCACCTATTTGTCATTTTATGCATTTCAACCAATTAAACAATTTTGATTTTTGACATTTCTCATCCTATTTAGTTTGCTGTATCATCTGTTGGATTTTTTGTTTGTGGTCAAGTTCACATTGCATCTTAAGCAAGGAGAAAAAAATCGAATTAGATTTTATTTGCTATTGTCATCATTTTAAAACTGAATCATTTTTAATGTGGAACAATTGACACAGTCACCATGTATAACGGATTGTTTTTAAACAAAGATGAAAGCGATTTTGATGATTTTCTCTCGGGTGCCGCATCGAATGAGTAATACAAACACTCTTCTTTTTCCAATTCAATTCAATTCAATTCAAAATTTAATTATTATTTTTTTCTCTTGAAATTCAGAAAATCAAATCTGGCCGATATTTTTGAAGGGGATGATTCAATTAATGCCGGTGAAGAAACTTCGACATTGAAATATATTCCACAAAAATCGAAACAACCGCATCCACAGTCTCAGTTACAGAAAAATGCCGAAAAACCCACATGGAATGTAATCATTGCCAAAATTGTGAGCTCATTCAAATTGTAAGTATTTGTTTGTGAATGGAAATTGTTTGTTCTAACAAATGGATATTGGATTGGTTTGATTTCTAATAATTGTTACAGAAATATAAATACAAACATAACGGAACCGCTTGGTCAAGTGGGATTGGCGTTATTGGAAAATCCATCTGAAAAGACTTCAAAATTAATTATTTACAAAACAAAAGATCAAATTTTATCAACATTGCTACTAAACGAATTAACAAAAGTCTATTGGAAACCACCATATTTACAATACCATGATGATATGAAAGGATTTTGGAGTTTACTTTTTACAAGCGATTCCGAGTGCACTGATTTTTTTACAAAATTAGAAAAAGTTTGTGCAATTGATCGTCCTGGTCTATCAATACCAGACGCTATCGACGACAAAATTGATGAAAAAGATAAAGTAAACAATGAAAAAAAAGACGTGAGCTTTAAATCAAATGAAACAGTTATATCAGGAACATCCGATGAAACTGACACGCTTACTAGCTCAACTATAAAAGCAAAAAATGATGTGGTTTATCGTGTTGCAAAAATCGGTCATCAACTTCCAAGAATCCAATCAGTAGCCGATGATGACAGTGATTCAACATTGCCTTCAGACACGGAAAGAATTCCAAATGTTCAAATGATCAAAAAAGCAACAATGACATCGGCTCAACTGCCACCAAAACCGGCAAACATCTCAGTTGCATTGCAACCCCCATTTTGGCCATCATCAACAACATCATCATCAACATTTGACTTGAACACATTTGCTGCTGAAAATCGCATCCAAAACACTGAAATACGTATGAATTTATCGAAATTGGATACAAAAATCGATAAAGTTTTGGATAACATTGAACGTACGTATCATATTTGTAGTGATAAAAATAAATGAATTTTAGGAACGATTTGGAAATCGGTGAAAATGACACAAACATTATTTATAAAGAATTTCGTAAAATAATTTTCATTTCTTTTATTAATTCAGGTCTTCGATTGAGTTCATCGAATCCAAGCATTATGCCCGATAAAGAGGAGGAAATCATCAAATTGGAAGAAAAAGTATTGGAGCTAAAAAAGGAAAATCGCATGCTAAAAATACAGTTAAAGGAAAGTCAAATCAAAGCCAATGAAACGGTTCAAAAAGATGATGGAAAGTTGGCCGAGTTGTATATGAGCAACGAATCAAAAGATATCAAAATTGAAGAATTAAAAACTATAGAACAGCAACTCAAAATAAAAATCGATTCAAAAAATAATGAAATAGCAGAACTCAACGAAAAATACATGACTGAATTGAAAAGTTTACGTGAAGAATTGGTCATAACAATTGCGCAAAAACAAAAACTTAAAGATCAACTGCAAAGCTATAATTTTGGCAATGCAAACAATGGTGAAACAATTCGCAACATAATGAATCAATTTTATGTCAAATTATATCAAAGTATTGAAGGAAAAGAGCCAATGGTGTCGGCCGACATATTAAAATTAACAGCTGAAATAATTCGAAAACAAACAAACATTGCATTAAACTTGAATTGATTATCATTGTATTCGGTCGATTTATTTCATTCCGATTTATGCATTACGATTAAGTTAGGTTATCATTTTAAATGATCTATTGCGATTAAATGTACACGAAACATCAAATTTATTACTCGTTATAATTAAATAAAAAAAAAAAACAAAATGAACGTATCTAAAAAATTGTTAGCTTTGACTTGTCTTTTCGTATATTTTGCTCTTTCTGTAGACAACTTTCTGACTTTTTCATGCGATCTAATTCAGTCTTTCGAATATCAAGCTGCATATTTAATTGCTGTGAAATCTGTGTACCATCCTTCTGTCGACGCAATGATTCTTGCAATTTTTGAATTTCCTTCTCCATTTTACGAATATCTTCACCAATTTTTAAGCTCTCAACATTCAATTTTCTATTCGTTTGCGTTTTTATATCCAGTTTTGGTTGTTTGACTGCTTTGTTTGTATTTTGATTTGAACCAGATGTGCTTGGCATACTATTGAATATGTTTTGATTTAGAAAACTGAAAATATCTTGATTTGCCTTTTCGCGTTCATATGCTTTGGCATTTAAAATCTCTTGTCTTTCCTGCTGTCGTTTTAGTTTTCTCTCAACACTGAACAAATCCTTATCACCGTTTGCCTGTTCACGTAACGCCATGCAATGATCTAAGCTTCGACCTGGTGGACACAATTGAGCACTTATTGGCACTACAATCCCTTCACCATTCTGTCCCAATCCAGTTCCAAGGACATAACCAAATTTTTGCAACATTCGCGATCCAAAGCCCTTTAAATTACATTAGTATTTTGTTAAATTCAGTTTTAATCAATTTTCAGACTTTCAATTGAGACTGTATTGAATATATGAATAAACCTACTTTTGTGTGTGCTTCCCAAGCTCCTAATTTTTGATCGGGTGCCGGTGTTAATAAGCTTTTCGCAATTAAATTCGCTTTTACAATTTGCTCAACATCATCCTCTTCCGATGCTTCAGACTCTGAGGCAATAAACGGCGTTTCTGCAAAAACAATATATTTACAATAATTCTCACATTTTTAAAATGTTATTTCATAAGAAAAATGAATTTTTTCATTTTTTTTCTCTTCACCTTCTTCAATTGGTAAAATGTCATGAAAATCACATTTGGCATCTTTTTTTGAATGATCAAATTTGATTTGGCAGGTTTTCTCATTAAAATCACTAGAAATAACACGGCCCTTATACCAAATATTATCGGATTGCTTAGCTAATACTGGATGCTTGATTTGATTGAGTAATGAAAAGTTTGGTTTATTATATTCCTTTAAATCGACATAACGTACACTTTCTCCATGTGAAAATCTAATTAAATGAAAAATTTCCGTTAATAAACTGTGCACACGGTAATTTTACATGAAATTCATATTTTAAAATTGCTCACCGACACTTATTGAACTCGAAACGACAATTGCCATCCAAATAAAATGGACATGGCACCATGTTTCGGTGAATTGGATTTGTGAATAAAACCATGACATTAATATCGTCCATTGAGTTTATTTGATTAATATCTGTTTCGAGACCACAAATCAATGCATTGTGATAGCTACGTGCTCCCCATGCAAATGTATATGGTGCCGAACACTTCCGACCGACGATACTATCAATTTCACTCTGTAAATATATTGAATTTTGCTCATTGATTCATGACTAAAATTGCATTTTTCATTAATTTTTTTTACCTTGAATTTTTCCACTTCATTTGGCGTTTGGATTTTTGAATTGTCCGTTGTTTTGCTACTGCTTGTGCCGTATTCATTGATTTCCGCCAAAAAAATGGCCATCTCTTGTGCATATGGATCTTCTACATCGTTTAATTCTTCGGTTGTATTGGATGTTCCCTGTAACTCATTTAATGTCTCTCGTGTCAAATCGAGTATTTCTTGCAAATCACATTTTAAATTCTCCAATGATGCTTTCTCCGTATCATTTGTACACACTTTTAATGTTTCACTAACCTGTGACAACTACAAATACCACAAATATTTAATTCAATATTTTACGATATAATTTGATTCCAGTCACTTACTTGTAATTCATATTGCTGGATAGAGCTTTGTAGCTCTTCAATCGATGCCATTTCCCTGCCAAGTGTCTCAATGCGAAACTATTCCATTCGTGTTTGGTGTTAATGTTGATTTATTTTATGGTCAAATACAATTTATATGCTATTAGACATTGCTCATTTTTATCCTAAACACTGCTGCCATACACAACTTTTCTATGAAGAAGTAAACAAATTTTGCAACTATGAATGCGATTGACACACAGAGTTTATTATTCTTACATTAACATTGCGTCTGCTCAAAAAACAACATGGCAACGCCATCTATATCTCAACAATGAATCTGCGAACAAACGATAAGAAAAAAAAACAATATATTTTTCTCTTTCACTTTAAATTTTTTTTTTCTCTTCATTGTCAATTAAATAAAATGAATTGAACTGAACTTTAAAATTTTTTATCAAAATTTTAAATTTTTTAGCTTAAAATCATCGTTTAATGCCATTAATCACCCTAATTGATTTACATTAACAATAGACAAACGATAACAATAACATATATCCATCGACATATGGCTTTGACATTTTCGATTTTTTTTTGTTCGTCTTATGCTTCCTTTTGACAGAAAACATCAATGAATGCAACGAAATCAAGTTAGTGTGAATATTAATACGATTTCATCTATGATTTTCAAAACAATTATGTAGAAGTGACTTTTTTCCACCATTTTTTTCCTTTTATATTCATTTTGAGGGAAGAAAAAATTCGAAACGTTTGTGAAAATGTGTACGGGATTAAAAATAGATTAGGCAATATATTTTTTCTATGGAATTTGTTTCATTTTTATTTTGGTGATAAAATTGGAATTTAGTGTTGAAAAACGAAACAGACGGAAAATTATTTCTTTATTGAATTTTGCGTAAGCATTTTAAATTGAGTTAACACAATGAGCGCAGAATGTATTTTGGATTCAAATCGAAAAATAAACATAATAAATGATCGAGAAAAATGTTTGTTAGTGGACAAACAAAATGGGCATTTATTTGCAGAAAATTGTAAAATTAAACGCGAAAAATCGCCTAGCACATGTCACAATAATAATGACATAGTGAACGAGACAACTGATAATTTACGTACAATTACGGAGAAAAAGAATGAAAACAATCATTTAATGCAATCAGATGGCAATGGAAAGCGACAAAAAACTGTTTGTTATGATTTTAAAAAAGGCATTTGCCGTCGAAGATTTTGTCGGGTAAGTTGAAAATTGGCATATGTTTTGATATTTTCTAATTTTGTTTTGATTGTTATTTTGTAAATATATTTTTTTTTTTGCAGTACCCTCATGTGATGAATGCTGATCAGGTGATTTTTTGTCATGACTATCAAAACAATGGATGCTTTCGGGCCAACTGCAGGTATGTCACACATTATAATTTAACTAAACTTATTTACATCTATATAGTTTATAAATTTCATGGTTGATTGATAATTTTGTTTCATCTTTTAGATTTATTCATCGTTCGATAGAAGATGAAGATCATTATAGAGCTTATGGAGTGTTTCCAATGCCAACAGAGCGACCTGTGAATGCAAATATGAATCAATCAGAACATCATATATCGCCGACGCATCCACCACCTCCACCACCACCACCACATCCTCCGCACATGAATTACTATTCGAATCATGAAAATATTATGGCAAATCAATTACCGCAACAAAATCAATCAGCATCATTTACACTAAACACATCGATGCCATTGGTATCACGGCGACGATCGTTTGGCATGACCGATAGCAATCATGAATCAATTATACCAACAAAACGGCCACATATGGAAGATGTAAGAACATCAAATGTACCAGCACCATCATACAATACACAAACTAATGATACAACGCATCAATGTCGATTTGTCGAGCAAAATGTTGGACAAGCCGTGAATGCGCCATCAACAACCGTACCAAATTCAGTTGCCCAAGTACAATCGGTATCTGCACCACAAACCGTTACTTCAGTTGTCATTTCTGAAGATGTGATAAATATTTATCGGCTCTATGAAGAGCACAATTTATTGCGCAGACGTGTGGAAATCAACGAAGAACGATTACAAGAATTACGTGCAACAAACACGTATTTATTACAACAAAATGAGCAACTGAGACGACAAACACAATGTAGTTGCACAAATACTATTGTGAATCCAGTCACACTAACAACTGCTTCACAACAATCGGCAACACCGGTGAGTAAATTGCATTTCATTATCGCAATATGTTTTCTTCTTTTTCTAAATTCACATGTTTGATTTTATTTCTTTCATTTTTAGGTTATAAACGCAGTATCAATAGCACCAGTGCAAATGCAAGCAACGCCCATTGTGAGTATAGCAAGCATAGCACAACCGCAAACACAAATTATCGCAAGTAATGCACCGATAGCAATAGCAGCAAATACATCCCAAGGTCAACAGCTTGCATTGGCTAGTACACAACAAGCTGGACAAATACTTGGTACACCACAAATTACGCTTGCTACAGGTAATTTTTCATTGAATAAACAGCAAAATGATTAAGCATAAAATGAATTTTAATATTTTATTTGATTACAATTTGCAGCTCCCTCAATGGGAATCACAATGAATACGTCACAGCCACTGGCAATGTCGGCAAATGCAACACAGCCTATTATATCATATCCTGTGATGACACATAGCATTTTACCACATTAATTAAAAACCATTTTACCAACATTGCTCAAATTTCACAACTGCTTCCTTCGCGAATGCAAAATGGCTAATGTATTTAGTTTATAGTTGTTTGAAAATGTTTTCTTTAGAAAATAAGGCAATTTTTTTTCATACTATTAAGTTATTTACTTAACTGTAATGAATTTTCATGTTCTCCAATTGTCAGTTCAAATTAAATTTATTCTTATTTAAAAAAAAAGAAAAAATACTGGCCTTTTCTTAACAATATGCATGAATTTTAAACCGAAATTACAAGTAATATTTATTAATGGTGTAATAATAAAATGATAAAATCTGAAACCATGCAACAATTTATTTGAAAATTACCATTTTGAATATACATTTCAGCTCTTAAAGCAACCGCTTTTATTATGAAATCGAAAGTACTTTGATCAGGAATTATGAATCTTATTGTTTATGAATTAATTATGGACAACTCCAACAGATTTGATATAATAATTACCATCCAAAACGGTCGTATCGGAGCTATGTAGTTCGTCGCTCAGGCTATATACAGTCTATTGCGAGACGCCCGCCTCCTATTTTATCTATCAAAAACTGCTTTTAAGCTTGGAAATGAGTCGCAAGCCCTTTGGAAGTAGTTGATGATCTTATAAATATCTGGGGTTTCCTCCGGCCATTTCGTTCCCATATTAAATTGGCCAATTCGTTCCGCTCTGTTTCGGATCTCCTTCAGATTTTCACACTCAATAATTAGGAGGGAGAAGGTTTCTGACCCTCTACCGCAGATTCTGCAGTCTGGGTCGTCTCATAAACCCATTTTATTGAGGTGATAGTATATCTTAGCGTGGCCCGTGATTATGCCCACTGCAATTCTAATATCATTTTTGTTTATAAACAATCTATAGATTAAAGAGTTTCTGAGTAATCTTTGCATCGTAACGCGTGATAAATTTCTTTGCTTGCTCACAATGAAAGCTGCCATTCCATTTAAGAAGGAGTTGGCTTTTAATACGACTCTTGGATTGGTTTTTGACTAGCGAATAAGTCACAGATAGAATTGGCTCAGGTCCAATAGGCGCCCGGTTTGCCATTTCCCCTGCCAATTTGGGGACCAGGCTATTCCACTCCCTACTGCCACATTCGGCTAACGGACATAAGTCCACCAATCCATTCATCCATCCATCCATCCTGATCCATCCTGATCCATCAAATCAATCATTCATTCATTTACTCATACACATATCGATCAATACAATCTCCATCCACTCGTCGTCCACTGATTATTCACTAGCCATCCACTGGCCATCCACCGGCCATCCACCGGCCATCCACTATCCATTACTCCATCCATAGAATAACAGATGGATGGATGGATGGATGGTGGACTTATGTCCGTTAGCCTGGTTCCTATATCCATATAGATTTCTATTGTTTGTAAAAATGAGTAATTCTGATTTACTTGGGTTTACTCTAAGCCCCCAGTTCCAAACACCATCCCTCCACAATCTCCTTAGATTGCTAGTACTACAAACAACAAATAATTTATCAATTTATTTATTTAAAATGGAAATTTATTTGTATGAACATCTGTAAAATGTCTATTAAGATTAGATTTAAATATATTTTACTGATTTGCAGAGTCAGAGATTTTGTAATAAATGATGATCTAAATCTCTGGTTTTCACTTATTGTAGACTAATTCTTGTAATCAATGTGGCATTCTTTGTATATGTTTACATTTGAAGAGCTTTGATTTCAAGACATTGACGCCACCTATACGATTTATCAATGTGTACTGACTATACCAACGGAAACGGCAAAGAGTTACATATTTGAAATAATCTCATTCAATTTATACCGTAGTACATCGATGTACATGCCTAGATTTAAGAACTTGTACAGTTTAATTCCATAACAAATTCATTTTCGGGTAATTATTTAATAATAATAATATGATATTTATTAAGATTTCTCTATAAAACAATTTTATAGTTTTACATTAGTTACAGTTAATAATATTCTAATACATATTTTTTTTTTTCTCATTCCGAAATCAGAGTGTGTAGTGCAAGCGTGCACTTAACGAATTAACGCATTGTGACATGCATAATTGAATTTGAATAAAGAACAGTTAGTTCGCACGTAACGCTCAAACAGATCGGTTGTATCATTTACTTTGTGTTCCTCTTTACAGTGTAACCTGACACCCAAGGCAAGTAATAATTAAGCTAAGCTAATACAAATAGACTAACAACATATAATATAAATTATTATTATTATTATTAATATATTTATTTTCGAACATTTTCAAAGAATCAACTTGTCTAATTTCATTTGGAATGGCATTATAAAGTTGAATTCCCCTATAAAATAAGGCATTTTGGCTACATGCTTTGGTAGCAGTAGAAACTGCTATTGTGTTAGCTCCTCTAAAATTTCTATTGTGAATTTGCTGTCTGTATTCGATTTTTTCTGTGAGATATTTTGGAGCTAGGCCGTTCACAATTTTATATATAAATAATAAAGTTCTAAAAATTGATCATCAATAATGACTCCCAAGTACGTAATTTCTCTATCTATATCTAATCTGGTACTATTTATAATTATCAATGATCAATGATTTTATTTGTGATTATAATGGTTTTTGTTTTTTCTACATTTAGTTTCAGTTTAATTTGGCATAATTTATCAAATAATCTGTTTAAATCTGAATTGAGATTCTGAATAGCTTCGCCAATATTGTTTGCACAAATACATATAAGCGTGTCATCAGCAAACATTTTAATAGTACAGTATTTATTACAAGACGTTAAACAATTTATATACAAAATAAATAATAATGGGCCTAAAATGGAACCTTGTGGTACACCCAAGTTATTATCACGTATTTCTGAGACTACATCGCCTATTTTTACTATTTGTCTTCTGTTTGTTAGGTAGCTTTTTAATTAACAAATTATACAGAAGTGATCGTGAAAATACAAATGGAGGCGGCACTGCTGTGTGTATTAGTGATAAAATAGTCTGCGAGCATATACAAAAACCAATAAATATGACATCATTAGAATCATGTTCAATAAAAATAAAATTTCAAAATAATGCAATTGTTTTTAGTGCAATATACAGAAGGCCAATATCAAAAATAGACACAAATGATTTACTTAAGCTAATAAACATCGACCGAAGTTCAGATTTTGTGATTGGAGATGATTTTAACGCGCATTCTCCATTATGGGGAGGCTCAGCGATGTGTACAAATGGCAAAGCAATCGAGGAATGGTTTTGTGCAAACAAAAGCCAATTGAAAATGGAAGTTAAAAGTTCCCAAGAACCTACATGCAGTGTCAGTGGAAGTGGTTCATTTATTGATTTTGCAATATTAAGTAAAAAACTAAATGTAATCAACTGTGATACTGATAATAAATTACCATCGTGCAATATTTTCTCTGACCATGCTGTGATTTTTCTCGACATAAAATGTGAATCATTGAAATTGAATAAACCGATGAAAATTAAAGATTTCAAAAAAACCAATTGGAAAAAATTCAACAAATTCATCGACAACGAATAGACAATATGTGCTCAAATTCGATCGACGATATTTGCTTACGCATCGAGAATATTTTTAAAGAAGCTGTTAAAAAATTTGTTCCTGAAATTGAAATGTTAAGTACCAGTGTTCAATTGTCGAATAAATTGTTTAATTTAATAAAAGAAAAAAAAAAAGATTAATGAGAAAAAAGCATCGCAACCTAGGGGCAATCATGTCCAACAAATCTTGCAAATCATGCGAGTCATTGAGATTCGTACGAATCTTCTACGAATCTCAGTTTGATGTTTGTGCTATTTACAATGTAATATTACTTAGGCATTTACAGTGTGTTGTGTACGCAAAAATATAAAATGGTATAACATACCTATTAATTTAAACCGTGAATTTTATTTTAATATTTATTGTGTGTTTGTGATTTTTAGGCAAATTTAATTTCGGAAATAGAAAAGATTTCTACAGAAGTTTTTCCACCTGATTTAAAGCAAATTTTGAAAGAATGTTGTTTCCACACCGAAACATCTTTGTTGCAATTGATACTGAAGTGATTGCTGACATTGAAAATTATGTAAATAGCAACAGAGAAATATTGAAATATGATTCGTATAAATATGTACTGTGATTCGAATCTCTACGAGTCTTTGCATGTAATTTATATAGGCGCATGTACGAATCTCTGTTACGCGTAACGAATCTTACGAGTCATTTTATGTATAGTATGAATAAGATTCGAATCACAGAGATTTGTTTTAAATGGAAAAAAAACACATTTCACATTTTATGTGTCGTTGTTTTTCCCCATTCTTTCTTTCCTTCTTTTATACCACTTATTTTGATTGATTTTGATTAATATTGTTAACGTACTTTAATGTTAAGTGAAATTATTATTGTATTTCCCCTGACTCTCCTGAGACAGGCCGGTTTTACCATGGTTTCCCGGACCCAATCTTGGTATTGAAGCTTCTCTTTAATACCATCCCACCCCTGACTGTATTCTCTTTTCTAAAGTCGTACCATGGGCGGAATTGATGTCGCATTGGGTCTATGACCAGCATGTTTACTGGCTTGCTAGTGAACACGTATTGACATAAATTTAGGTTTCGTAATAAATAATAAATAATAATAATAATAAATAAAATCACAATTAAAATTATTAAACCATCTGTTATTGAAATCAATAAGTGAAGATCATCGTAGCTGGTGGACAAATAGAATAAAAAATATTAAGCCAGATAATAATTTATTCAAAAATATCAAGCAATTAAGTAACTACAAAAAATCAAATACACCACCGTCAGTTCTATTCGAAGATGATAAGAGAGAATCCTTTTCAACAAACAAAGGAAAATGCGAAGCGTTAGCTCGTCGTTTTGCATTATCTCACGAGTTGACACACAGTATCGAATCAACTGCCGAAGAGGAAGTCAACAGAATATATAATTTATACAACGACAATGAACTCACTTTTTCACTCGATTTACCAGCCGATTTTAAAGAGCGAAATAACAACAATGCTATTGATGAAAATATCAGCTGTAAATTTTTGTTAAGTTTTTCAGAAATTCAAAGCATAATAAAATCAAGAAACACCAAAAAATCATCGGGCATTGATGATATGCCAAATTTCGCTTTGAAGAAATTGTCTATCACAACAATTTACTGGATAACGGTTTTATTCAACCATATTACAAACATCCAGCACTTTCCAATAAACTGGAAAACAGCCGCAATCACGCCAATTCCAAAATCGGGAAAAAACAGTGAATTTTTAGGCAACTGGAGGCCTATTTCTCAATTACCAACTTTGAGCAAATGTTTTGAAAAATTAATCGATACTAAAATGCCACAGCAAAATTAATCACCGATATATCAAATGGTCTTAATGAAGAAATGCCAACAATAACAGCGCTAATTGATCTTCAGTCTGCATTCAATGTAATTTGGCATAAAGGACTAATTTACAAATTACACAAGATGAATTTTGAACCACACATGATAAAAATTATAAGAAATTATTTAACTGATAGGAAATTTTTTGTTAAATATGATGATGAAAAATAATCAACAAAACAAATTATATCAGGCATTCCTCAGGGAAGTATTATATCGGCAATTTTATTCATTCTATATTTAAACGATCTACCAAAGCCAGCAAATTCCTTTTGTAAAATTACTCGATTACTTTTTGCTGATGATATTATTATTTATTCAACAACACAGAATTTATCATTTGCAACTTTACAAATGAACAATTATTTAAAATCAATTTACGACTTTTTCACCAAATGGAAATTAAAAATGAATGTAAATAAATGTGAATGCATATCATTTGTTGGACACTATAAAGATTTACATTATAAAATTAGAAAAGACGCAAATGTCACAAAAGAAAATTATTTCAAATTGTAATTAAATCTATTGAAAATGCACTAGGCTAAACAAAGTCTACTAATCAGAAACAAAACGCCTATTTACAAACCAACTAAATATAAAACAGAAAAACAAATTCAATGTAAGATCAGTAAAAGCCAACAATCAATTTTATAAAAGCTGTCAACATATATATCAAAATACCGTTGGCTTTTTGCATCAAGAAAATAAAAAAAAATAAAAGTTCTTACCAATGTCATACGTACTTTTCCGCACTGGTGTCCACAACATTTCTTTTTTTTTTTTTTTTTTTTTAAAAATTTAATTAAAAATATATTTGGAATTTTGAACGTTATGCATTTATCATTTTTGATTTTTGGTTGTAAAGATATTTATGAAGATATAAAAATATTTCAAATGAAAATTATTTTTTTCTTTAATAAATAATAATGTATTTCATAATGTTCTTGACACAAGAATAATATGAATTATGGTGGATATAGGAATAAAATCTGTTGTTCCATTGAGAACAACCAAAAATAACTTGCAAATGATGTTTGAAATTGCATTGTTACTTTTGTTTGAAGAAATTTCCAAAATCAATTATACCATTCGCTCAAAAAATATGCAAATTGTTAAATAATTATGCTTGTTTGAAGCTGAATTATATATGCGGACAATGATCTAACATTATGATAATGCACCATGTTACACATTAAACATCGCAAAAGGAAAAAAAACATGAATTAGGTTTCGAATCGCTTCCCCACCCACCGTATTCTCCAGACTTGGCACCCAGCGACTATTATCTGTTTGGAAACCTCAAAAGATGGCTGTGTGGTAGGCGTTTTGAGTCAAATGAAGAAGCCAGTATCATGATGGCTATTTTGGACTTCTCGACAATTCGTTTTTTTTGGAAGGCATAAAAAAGTTGTAGAATCGTTGGGCTTGGAAAATCTTGGTGTATCGATCTAAAAAGAGATTATGTTGAAGAATTAAATCGAATTCTGCCAAAAAAAATGTGTTTTCATTCAAAAAGTATCTTCATTTTTTAACAGCTTAGTAATTATACATTTTAAATAAAAATTGGAAAGGCCAAAGCTCAAACTCATATATTTACCAAAACTTTAGAAACCAAAAAATATTGTATAATAGATTAACATGTTTAATGAATAAAATGAAATAAAGGAAAAAAGACCTTTATTTTTAAAATATCCTAAAATCCCGAGTGATAATAAATTGATCGATGTGATTATAAGTAGAACTGACAAGTAACCATTTTGAAGTGAAAATTGAATTTAACCACTAAGTAATTTGTTTGCATCAATTTACCGTCTTTGTATTTATTTTGAAATTTTTTGAAATGAGTAATAATAAAATTGGAGTATGAACGATTTCTTTTGTTTTGTTATAAATAAAAAAATCTGTTAATTATTTCATAAGGTAATTAAATTGATTTGTGTTGATAGAAGTGCATTTTAGGATTAATGCAAACTGTTCTTGTTTTGATGTATTTCATAAACTTCAAAACCGTCTCTAAAATCGGTTGTTATAATAGAAGTCATCGTTCATATGTATAAAATAAGACGTAATCGGCGAAGTCTAGGTCCTACTCAAGAATGTTAATCTAATGATCCAATGTCTACTTACATTTTTCCTAACATTGAGTTTAGGAAACTACATTTCACATTTAGTATTATTATTATTATTCTAGTGTTAAATTTCTGTTATATATACCTACATTTGTGTATCTGTGTTTTTTGATGTTTTTAGAAATAATTAGTAGTTCAATACGACTATACTTTCTGTTACTTACTATTTATCAATAATATCGAAACGTGAAAAATGTTCAATCTCTGAAAATCTTTAAAAATATCTCACAAAATTTGAAGATATTTTGATACGATTTATCAAAAAAAAAACCACGTGATAATTGTGATGCGAATAATTGTTTAGCTAGCTGTTTTGGTTAAATACCTTCACAGTCTTCTCAATCTTCATTCAAATCTGTAAAGAAAACTATTCATTTTTTTTTGGACGAATGAGTGATTTTGTGAGTTTCTTTTACTGTACATGTATGCTTGCTATTGAAACCAAAACCAGCCAATGACAGCAATGTTGTGTTATATAGTCTATATTCGTACTATAAGTGATGTGAAATTCAGTGGGGATTATTATACAACAAAAATGAAAGGAGAAACATACGAGAGAACGAAATGAACGAAAATTGTATGTTTTTTTGTATATGTTTAATAAGTAAATACGCTTTTTATTCGTCAATCTCTTGCTTGTACAACACTTATGTGAGTTATCAATGAATAGTTTATTCGTTCAGTATATATACTGAAGAAAATATATATAAATTTATATATCTCTATCTATAACATATAGTTTTCATATCCACATTGTAACATTTAATAGTTTGGCGTTGGAAAAAAATTTATTTATTGCAATCACAAAGTATGGAATTATAGGATATGCGTAGAAATGAGTCGAAATTCTCATTTTTTCAACAGATTTAATTTAAATTTTTTTGGAGGAATTTGGAAAAAATGAAAATTTTATTTAAAATAATATTTTTCCAAAAACATTAATATCTTATTTTACAAATTTAAATTGATGATTGCTCATTGTCAAATATTACAATGTTTTGACGCTTTTAAGCATACATGGGCAGGGGGGGTATTCGGGTTTTACCCCCCCCCCCTGAAATTCTCCGAGAGGACCCCCCCTCGAATTTTTCAAATACAAATACTGATGAGCTAAAAAAAAAGTAGTATAAAATGATTTTGTTAAGAAGTATTAATTGTACATCATGTTTTTAAGAAGTATTAAAAACAGCAAAAACTAATAAACTAATGTAATTGTTTTTGAATTAGAATTATCCAATTTCAAAATCGAAGACCTCTTTTTTTTAGCTCTTCAACTTCCATTTCAAATTTTACCCCCTCGAATCTTAACCTTGCCCATATATGCTTTTAAGCAAAGGATTTGATTGTTTTTTTCTCTGAACTTATTGGACAATTGGAGATTAATTTTTTATTTTTTTTAGTTACACTGAGGATATCTCAATTGTGATATTGTAACATGAAAATCTTAAAAACGTAACTTGAATCTCCGTATGTTCAACGGAGGATTCTATATTCTCACTCTAGTTCTCACTATTATTCCCATCGATACAAATAAACTTTTAAAGAAAATTCTTTGGAACATATACTTTGACATTGCGATTGAAACACGTTTGAATCTTCAAGATGATGCAGCGCAAGTTTAAAATAAATACAGTCTGTGAAGTTTTTATTGCTGAAAATTGGAATTAAATAAAATTTTGTTGGAGATTATCAATTGAAATAACCTCGAAATGGAGGCAAATATTTTTTTGATAATAACTTTTACACAGAAAAAAAATATTTTACATACTTTCAGGAGACCCAGTTTCATAAGTATTTTCATCTGCTTTCACCGAAAAAATATATTTCTCTACGAACATTTTTTTTGAATAATTCCAGGAGTTTAATCGATGTAGTCTAAGAAAACAATAGAGCTCTACTTGAAAATTTCTTCGAAAAGTTTCTTCTGAAATGATGTGAATTTTTTTTTTTTACTGTGTATACATGAATTCCTATTTGCTTCAGCAAATTAAAAACAAAATTTTTTGAATAATAATTAAAACGTTTTATTTTGAGACTGATGTTATACGAACATTTTATGTATTTTAAGATGATAAGAATGAAAATTAATTATCAGAAATGCAAGTGATGGGATAAAAATAGGATATTGAACATTTCTTTGTAATTAGTATTAAGGAAAGAATCTGAAGTGTGAACAAATTCCTGGGAAAATTGGAACAATTTTTTGACCAAATTATTCATTTGGGCATTGATTTTCCTATTGACGGGGAAAATGTCCAAAAAATTTTCATATATTTCTATATTTATATTTCATCACATTTGATTCTTTGTTTGATGTGATCGGGTTAAATCGATTTTCATAATAATCATTGCATTACATTATCATTATTATTATCGTATTGAAACTTTTTGCCTTGCCTTTTATAAATAATGAATAATGATGAATTTTCTCAGCTGGTACATTGTAATAACTCATTGAATTATTAGATTTCAATTGAATAACTCTGTTTCATCCAACTCAAACTGCTTTCTTTTTCTATAAAAGCAGATTCGATGATAGAAAACTTGGTTTTACAGTGAAAATTCCTTGGATTATTAAAAATGGCAAAAGTTAAAATTTTTATTTATGGATTGATATTTCTATCTGTAACTGTAAGTTAATTCAAAAACATTTTCTAGAGTAATGAGATGTATTTAAAGGTTCGATTTCTAGGTTGATTGTATGAAAAAAAAGAAAAAAAATAATTCTCCAAAACTATCAAATTGATATTTTTTCTATATTCGTTATATTTTCCTTGTGGAGCATAGGGCCTTATTCAGGTTTTGACTGATCCAGTATTGGTTGGTAAAGTGGCTCCACCACATCATAATTTTTACCCAGTAAATGCACTAAAATATCCATCAACTGTTTACAAACCTTCTTCTTCAACAGCTCCTACAATAGGGTGAGATAAATGCGCATTTTCTATTTGAAATAACTAAATAATAATTTATAAAAATTGTGTTCAATTTAACTAAAAATAAGTCACATTTCAACGTGTTCGTTTTCTTTTTATTTCATTTTTTCAGAGATTCCAAAAAGAAAATTAATCAAGTAATGAATGAGCTTATAACGCCAAATTTTGCACTAACCGACGATACTGTCAATTATTTCATTGAGTTTATCAACAAAAAACAGAAAATATTCAAATTGGCCAATATCAATTTCTATCAAGTGCCAATGTTCTACAAAAATTTTACAAATACAAAAACTGATGATGTTCAAATTTTGTATGGAGGATCACTTCCTGATGCAAAACGACGTACAGCTCCACTTGGCCATTATATTTGCATATATTATAAAAGTTCTGAAAAAACGCTTTATGTCTTCGACAGTATGCATCAAAAAAGATTAAATCCAACGCAACAAAAGATCGTTGGTATATTGTATCCATTGAAAAAGAGCACAAAATATCCGAAACCAATGACAACTCAAAGTGATGCATCTTCATGTGGGATTTTTTCAATAGCATATGCTACAACACTTATTCTCGGCAAAAATCCGGAACGATTTAAGCTAAAATTAAGTACAAAATGGGGTACAGATCAGTCCATGTTCCTAAGAAATCACATCATACACATGATAACATCCAATACACTTGAATTATTTCCATAAAATAATCATTATAAAATATTATGTTCGGAGGTTCCACCTAGTTTCGGAAAAATTCAAGAGCAAAACAAGGATTCACTTCTCAGGGGGGGGGTCAAAGGTACTCTGTCAGGACCTATGTACAGAAAAATCATGCTTTTAACCTGATATATATATTGAAATAGTTTTGGACCAAATAAAAAAAACAATAAAAAGAAACAATTATTCTCCTTTGAAATATGATTTTGTTTTCGCACCAAGCTCATTTCATATTACTCTTCATTTTTAACGGTATCCGACAAGACCATTTTCAAGTTTTTACATTCATTCATTAGTATTCGTTGATAAAGATTATGAACTCTGTAACTTTTGCAACAATATTTGCGTATAACTTTGATATTTGGTCCAAAAAAATTACTCCCTTACGTACGCGATGAAACCTGAAAAAACTCATTTTAAAATAAGATACGGATAAAATATCCTATTGTCCAATTTCAAAACATTTATTGTTCACAATCTTTTTCAATTCGTTTTAAATATTACAATCGAAATGATATCGCTTCTTAAATTCTATTTCATTTGATTCGTTAACTGTTTCATTTTATTTCCTTCTTATAACCTATCGAAATATTTTCTTGTTATGACAAAGTGATATAATTTCAAATGGATTTTAATGATACATCTTTTGGCATTTCGAACAAATATGCAAACAATTGTTAGTAATTGTAAGTAGTAACATCGTTTGGTATTGAATAGAAAAAAGAATTGAAAATAATAAATTTAATTCCCTATGCAATTGTTTCTTTTTTTTTTTGGCGCTAATACAAGTGTGCAGTAAAGCCTGTCTAAATACAATCAGTCCGTTATTGATAGCATGAAAATAAAAGAAAACAATTTTTTGATAAACGACTAGTTGCTTTAATGTAAAATGACTTATTTTACATTTTAGTTCAAAATTTGCTATTTCGTTTGCAATTGATTATCCCTCATTTTGAGGGAAAAGAGACCAACGATTCGATTCTATAAATTAATAAAGCTCATACACACGAAAATTGTATATAATTCTTACATTTCCAATCGAATAATAAACGATTGGTGAGAGAAAAAAAAAAAGGAAAAGCCGTTTATCGAATATTCGTAAATAAATTTAAGACACTCTTATTTTCTTTTTGACTTCGTGCTTTGCTAAACACATTCCAAAATCGTAACGTTTCATCACCGGCACCAGTCACAATTGCTTCGCCATCCGGACTCAATGCCAAATATAAAACACGATATGAATGGCCAGTTAGTTTAGCAACTTGTGTCAACGATGGATATTTCCATACAAGAATTTGATTTTGTGAATAACCATGCGTCGAAACCAATTCAGATGAATGCTTTGACCAGGCCAAATTGCACACTTGACTGCCAGTATCAACACTGTGTAACGGTTGAGCTGTTAACGTATTCCAAAATCGAATACATCGATCAGCCGTTCCACCACCTGAAGCCAATAAACCGTGATGATGTGGTGACCATGCAATGGCTTTTACTGCAGCCATATGCTCTGAATAGGATTGTACTGGGTTTGTTGAATGTAAATTCCACACATATAAACGATTATCATTGCCACCGCTTGCAAGATATTGATTATCGGGTGACCATTTTAATCCGCACACTTCTTGACGATGACCAGTCAATCGTCGTTCAGAAACTAAGGCAGGTGTTCGAGTATCACGTTGAATGATCAATCGATCACGAGATCCACTCGATAATATATCTCCATTATATGCTAAGGCGCCTACACGAGCTGTATGTCCTATCAGCTTATTTATCTGTGTTGATGAATAAAAAAATATTGAACATTTAGTTTCGAAATTTTAACATATTTAGACAAGCATTTGTTTGTGGAAAAATGTGCCGAAATAAAAGTTTAGTTCGTATTGGTAATTGATACAAATACTCGTCATTTTTTGGCATTGTAGCCTCATTTGAATAATAATTGTTTGTATAAATATTATCAAGTTGAAACATGTAACAAAAATTTCTCAAATACGAGGCTAATTTGATTAGCACAATTCCAGTGGCACATTTTAATCATGTTCAATGCCTTAGATAGGCATCATCTAATTTTTTGTCGATAACTTGTAAATTTATGAATTATCTACAAATGCTTAACTAACCTGTTTATTTGCCGATACGTCCCAAACGGTGACGTATCCATTATGAGTGCCAACTGCAACTTGATTGCCACGTTCATTCCATGATACTGACGTCACTGAATTTCCATCCGAACTTAAATCACACAATCGTGTAACCTAAAAATAGAAAAGAAGTTACATTTTTATCGTTTGTTTACATTTCTATATTTAGATTAGGAGATCTCCCGGATATTTTATCAGTATGCCGGTTCCGTTTAATAAAAGTCAAATTCATTGAAATTAAAGAAAGTCACGTGTCAAACATACATATTGTGTAAGTTCACTTATATTTCATGAATTAAACCATTACAATCATAATCATCTGAGCTGATAAAGTGATGAGAAATTACTATGATATGTCAACAAAAAACCAAAGATTTTTTTTTTTTTTTTGTTTTTCATTGACAAATATAAAACAAACAAAAAATTAGAGAAGAATCGAAAATGACGACAACTATTGATACGATGTAGTGAATATTTTTTATTTACTCTGAACATATGTATACTTACTTGACTCGTACAAGCACTCCATAAGTAAACACAGCTACCTAATCCCACGGCAAGTACATTTTGTGCCGACCAATCCACTAAATTTAAATAGAAATCATCTTGTAGTTCGGGCGCATCTAATACTTTAAATGGTATCCGAGATATTTTTCGTGTTGCTTTCCGTGGCGATCGCAATAATTTTTGGCTCTTTGAACTGACAGGTGACAATGAATAAGGGCATTGATCGTTGTAATCCTAGAAAAAATTAGAAGAACAAAACAAAAATATCATCGATAAGTTTAATCGAATTACGTAATTTGGTGACATTTTAGAATTTTTGGTGTATCTGTATATCTTCATTTCTCAAATTGTCTTCCTAAGAACATCGTTCTTTTTCTTCGCGGAGAGAGAGAGAGAGAGAGAGAGAGAGAGAGAGAGGAAGATGAAAATTCCATTAATATGATATGATAGCACAGAAGTTAAATGATTTTCAATGGATGACCACTGACCACGCACATTGAAGCTAACTTAAAGAAGCAACTATAAAATATCGATAAAATGCTAATTTATTAAGCCATTTTTCGTCTCATACATTTTGTATATAATTATTTTGCCTTTAACCTCGTTTATCCGTTTAGAAAATGAAAGCTTAATCTATGATAATATTCTTTATTTATTGCGTGGCTCGAGAATTATTAATGGATATAAATTTTGTTTAAAATGAATATAAACAGAACTAAAACCTGTGTCATCTAATCGCGGGGGTTATTGCTATTTTGAGCTGTTGCACAGTTTTTGTTATTTTATTGATGACACAACGAACTTGGCAACTATAGTCATTTTAGTCAATCAAGTTCGGGTTAATCACCCCGATGACTATTGACTCTCTATTTTATATACTTCATATATCAGAAATGACATTCTATGAAAAATACCATTTTTATGAAATGCAAAAGATCTAAGCGCAAAAATTCTCATATCACGGTCTAATTGCGCGTGCTAATTTTTAACACAAAAGTGATAATTTGCTATCTCTGCGCTAGCATTAACATTTTTTTTCGTTCTTTTTTCACAGTCATCAATATGATGATAATATACTTCTATGCACTCTGAGGTGGATCGTTATTTTTACAGCGCAATGATCAAAAGTTCTTTTGATTCTATCCGAATCTGTATTAACATGTCATTTAGAAAAAGTTAGAAATGATGAAGAAAATGTTTAAACATGGCTTCTGATACAGCGACTTATCAATGCATGGCTAAACTCACAACAAAAACAAAAACATAAAATGTTCACATGATAATGTTACAATCAAGGCTACCGATATGAATATTGCAGTGGATAGACTTATCGCATAAATATATTTTTAAGCGTAATCTAACTAAAATAAATGTTTGCACATTATGTTTCTATATTATGTTCCTGTAGAATTGGGTCAGTGATATTGTAAACAATTAATAAATATAAGAGGACGAATAAAGATGTTGGTTTAAGTGTGAGAATTGCACTTGAACACTTGAAATGGATGATAAGCATTTTTATGTGTTGACCTATTGCCTGCATCGCAAAAGAGAAGATGAAATATTTGTTTTTTGGCTCACGCCGGTATTGCATGAGAATGAATTTTGTTGGAATATTCATCATTTTGATATTTGTCACGGCATTTGATTCCATAAACTAAGTGTCAATTTTGATTTATAGGTCAGATCAGTGATTTCAAATTAGCAATAGGAAAGAAATATATATTTTTTTTCTTCATCGTCAATTTATTTTTCTTTTTCCTCTTCTTCTTCTTCTTCTTTGCATAACGACAAATACATCATTCCAATAGTTACTTTCTCCTTTTGAAATTATGGGCCGTTTATTTGCACAGTAAATAGCACATAAAAGAGACGGCGAAAAACACTTTGCGAAAAAATAAAAAAAAAAAAAAATTTTCTCTAGCATTAGGCTCGTCAATCGTGACTGTTTATAACAATAAAATCTAATGTTTATTGGCTTTTTATCAAAACGACATTTTTGTCAACCTCATTGCGTATTCAAAACGGTATATCTGGTTTCGTCTATGCGTCGTACGGTTTTGTGTACTAATCCTAAGAGGCTAATCTAAATAAAACTACGGTGCTTTTTGTTGTTTTTGCCATGTGTTTTGTGTGTGCATAAACTGAAACTGTTATGAGTGCGAAACGCACATTTTTGCGTTTGTCTCATTTTGAATTGATTCCGTGTGATGTTTAGAAATGTTGAAATCTTGTCACCAAAAATCATCAGCATAAAGACAACGCAAAGCATTCGCAAAAAACAAATTGGCTTTCTTGTGAAAATCTTATTACTTATTTATCAGCAATTCGCATGCAAATGGCTAAATGTGAATAATAACATTTTGCGTAGGCATGTCAGAGATAGATAAAGACGATATTTGACCAAATACATACACGCAATTTTATGTTAGGTGAATGCTGTTTTTAAAATTGATTTGATCTGGATTTTTAGTTTTATCGATTGAAATTGAACATTTGATAAAAATAAACAGAAAATTAATGGATTTGTAGCAGACAATCATCACGAATCCAATCTATTCTCAGAAAAATGACAAATTGTCTCCAAACAAGAAAATAGAAGGCTTGTCACCACGATCTACACCAACAAACATGTTTTTTTTTGTTGGTTTGCGGTAATGAAATAAGGTGGTGCCAAATTCTATCTTGAATCACAACATGAATGTGATCACTTAAAAACCGGACATTACAATAGTTGCGAAGAGTTTTTTTTTTCTCTTCTTTATTTGTTTCATCGCAAATGCATTTTGAGCACGGCATGCGTTTCCTGTTTCATTGTCATTCTATTTGCATTATCTTGATGGTCTGACGATCCATAAATGTACAATCATTGTTCACTCGTTTTTAGCTTAGCCCAGCAACATTTACATGTTTTACAATTTCAAATTTTACTACAGTCCGTATTCATTTCTCTTTTTTTTATCTATTTCTTTTTCTCATTTATTATCTTCTCTTGTGCGCAAACATAAATGCTTAGGTCGCATTGTTGTGCCCAAAAAAGTGGTTTGCATAATATTCTTTTCCAAAAGGTAATCCAGAATAATAAACATTTCAATGTATTTTAATATTAACATTGGCTACTGAAATTCCGCACGAACTTAATTAAGAAATTATTTCTGAGCTTCAAATGGAAAATCGTTTAAATTTGTTATTTCTTGCTCTCTCTCTCTCTCTTCCTCTCTCTTCTTTTTCATTACCATTTCATCGTCCAATTGATTGTTATTCCAAATGAATACCAGTTTTCAGCACGCAAATTCGTGCAATTCACATTCGTCTGACACTAATTGGACAATTTAATTAGCAAAATCATTTAATGGTTGAGAATTGTTCAAAGATTTGCTCACATAAATCACTGACGCTTTTTTCTTCCTCTCTTTCTGTTCATACAACACAAGATCAATCGATACTATTTATGGCCAAGCAATAAAATCTTTGCAATAGACTAATAAATCAAATTCAATTCATTTGCACAAAACATATAGAAGATGAAAATTAACTCACAATGGGATTTAGAGAAATTCGCACCTTTTCGACACACATACAGTTTTCAATCACAACACATCGTCGTGAGTTGAGTATTTTTGGTGAAACAAAAAGAAAAAAAAAAATAAAATAAAACATCGAAGAAGAAGATAAAAATTCAGAAGAAAAAAAAAAATGTCGTAAAGCTCATTTCTCACGAAGGTTAAATCGATTTTGGGTTCGATGAAACGAAAAAATGGCTAGTTTTGTTACCAATCACAAGTGGACGATAAATTGATATAAACTATAAGTAATTTCAATGTGATGAGAATATGGGGTATAGTTTGGCAAACAGAAATTCATTCATGAATTCACATGAATACCGATTATCACACTTAAAAATTCTACGGGTGACCAAGTAATAAGTGAATCTTGCTACATGGCTTAAATTGATATCAATTCAAAATGCGTAAAGTAATTCGCGTCAATAAGTCAAATTATTGACTGTCTGATTCATGTCACAAAGAATTTTCACTATAATCACATTTCCATTGAATTCGGTTGAGTTAATTTTTCAAGCTTGACTGAATCATGTAAATGTGATAATTTTTTTTCCATTACATGATGGTATGTAATCACCAGTTGTACGGTTGCTTTCAATTTTGATATGCCTATTTTGTTGGTCCGCCCAATTTCAACTTAAAAAAAGCAGCTTGTGATAGAAAATATATATATATATATATATATATATATATTGTGTGTGTGTGTGTGTGTGTGTGTGTGTGTGTGTATGTGATTTATTTGCATAAGGTATTTGCATAAATTAATTTGAAAGCGATAATAAATAATAGAATTGAAAAGACAGCTACGAGTTTATCTCTATTGCCATACGCAGTGTGCGTTCAGTTGTTTAGCCACAATAAAAGAAGTGAAATAACAGTAGAAACAGTTGGAAAGAAAGTAATAAAATAGAGGCTCAGCAGTGATTTAGAATTTAAATAAGATTCAGTCGTTAATACACTTTTATGTGTTGATTTTGTGTAACAATTGATTGTATACAGTGGCAAAAAATTCCAAAATGTCTGTATACACATAAATTTGATCAAAAATTGATTTAACAAGCAATTTTTTTTTTTTTTTTTTTATTAAAGAAAACATTCTTTTGCACTTTTTTATATTTATCAAAACTAAAGAAGCTGATATGCGGTTTTTCTGTCGATGAAATCAATAAAGGGAAATTGGTTGAATTGCAAAATCAACATGTGACACATTATGAATAAACAAACAAACGAATAAACAAAAAAAAAATGAAATACCTGTTTCGTAGGCGATTGATATTTGAAGAGTCCACGTTTTGCACTACACGTTACATTTTCGTTTCGATCTTCGGCTACAGTTTTCACGTCTTCAATACCATTTCCTAGCAATTCATTTTTCAATAAACATGAATAGGCTACACTATCACGAGCTGTTTCGCCGGTATCCCGTTGCTTTTTTGTTGTTGGTGATAAATTTTCATTTGTTTTCGTTATCGATGCATAATTTGTTTGCCAATTGTTGTTTGATCTGAAATTCATACGAAATAAATTACATTCACAACTTGAATAAATATATCATTGAATCGAATATAAATTCAATAAGGTGACACACACAAAAAAAAAAAAAAAATGTATTAAAAAAAAAAACACCAGCACTGAACAACCAGCGAAATATGAGTTGAAAATATTTCGATACATATTTGACGAATATAAGCAAAGTATTAAAAAAAAAATATTCGTCATTTTCCGTTGACTCAAGAGCATTTGTTTGATTTCAGTAATATTCTAGGAAATTGCATATAGATGAATGTTGAACATTTGACTGAAATAGAATGGGCCATTGACACATGCCACTAGCACGTGCAATTGTGCCTGTTCGTTCAATCGAGAAAATCTGCTAACTCGTCTAATTTTGAATTCACTTTTTATTTTTCGTCATTGTTGTTGTTGTTGTCTCTTGATCAAACAAAAACAAAACTATGCTAAACAATTAAAAAAAATTCTTGGATTTCATTCGATGACACCATCTAAGTGTCTCATGTCAACACTGAAATGCTAAATAATGTAAAACCATTTGTAACTCCGACAACTAGATCAATAAAAACTGATAATAAATTGAGAAATCGATTCGCATCTGTTTTGTTGCTGGCTTAGAAATGAACGCACAATTTCCCACAACATAAATCCAAACCAATCAAAAGCAGTGTGAAATGGACGTAAGAAATCAGTAGCAAATGGATTTGAATATTTTGTGAAACTAATTAAGACATTTTCTGTTTGTTTGTCATTTCATTTCTTTTCATATAAAAACTATTTTTTTTTCTACCTGCACGGTATGTGACGATCGAATGATGCATTTTCTTCGGGCTCTGGTGGTGGGTCATGAAATAAATTTCGAGCGGCCGGGCTTAAAAATTTTAATACACGTTTTTCGTAGTCTGGACTATTCATTTCGTTGGACACCGTATTTAATTATTCCGTTTCTACCGTTTTGTTTGTTGAATAAAAATATGGTTTTGCCGAATCTGAAAATAAAACAAACGACAAAAAGAATGAATAGCGTTATTAATATGATTATTTATTTTAATGAGTATTCAATCAGTTGGGTTGCTTATTTTTATTCCAATTTTTACGTTTTTATTTTATTCTTCTTCTTCTTCTTTTTCTTCTTCTTCTTCTTTTCTTCTTCTTTAAATGTATTTCAATTATTTGCTGTAATATTTATGCAATTGGCCGGATATGGGTCCGTGTGAAATATTAAGTTCATAGTCGTAATTACAAGTTCAAAGCCACATTAGAATCCGTATTTAAACTGGAAACCACAATTGTCAATTCCTTTTCTGCGGGTGAAACTTGTTATTTCATGAACATAGTTATTATCGCATATTTTGAACAAAGTTTACACAAATAAAAAATAAAATATGGTCTCCTGACTCGATTTTACATTCAAATTTATCGAATAAATTTACGTGAAATACTCTTTTTTTTTAATTTAAAAAAACAATGTAGGCGATCTTTATATGGGTATTATTTTTGTTCTCTCTGTGAAATTTGCAAAAGTAAACTTTTGGTCGTATTGTGGGTGTAAATTTTAGTACAGTGAACTCATTTCGCACAATATATTTGAGTTGAACGTAAATTGTTCGAAGCCGAACATTTTTTTTATGAATACCAAAACAATTGTTCAGAACAAAATTACTTATCAAGGTTGCGATAATTATCGCGGTTATTAGATAAGACATGAAATTATCACAGAAAAATAAAAATTAAACTCACAATTTTGTATTAAAAAAAAAAAATTACTCAGATATGTCTAATAATAAATTATGTCTAAGAAAAAAAAAATTGACTTAAGGCAATTAGTCTTGAACAAAAAATGTAAAGCGCACTCTGATTATAGAAAAACAAAGCGGCAGCTTTAAAACCGTTTGCACTATATGAAGTTTGGATCGAGACTGAAGAAAAGCAGCCGATTTGAAAAGTGACAATATTTGATGAAATACGAAAAGCAATGAAACAAAAATGAGAAAGAGAATGAGAAGCACATATGTGAACATATGAGTTATAGTCACATATGGTTTGGCGCAGGAATGAACGTGTGATTATATTCCAATTTACGTTGGTGACAAACACACTTGCATGCTTTCATATGCGGTAAAGGCAAACAAATGACATATATATATATATATATGTTGAACTATGATTACATGAAGCGATACCAAAGATCCAAAGAATATGCAAGTGAAATATGAAAGAGTACTATGAACCCAATGTCAGAGATAATGTGCAATAAGAAGATTTGAAGAAACAAATCATGATAACACAATACATAACTGGATAATAGACGATTTAACAAACTCATTTGGTTTATGTAATAAAAAATTCTTCTTCTTTTACAAGTGTTTTTTTTTTTCTTCTTCTTTTCGTGTGGCATCATTACCAACCGATGATTGTGGATTGTACAATCAAAACGAGTAATTATGCGATAAGAAAGTGAGCAATATATAAAAGTGCACTGTTAACGATACTATGAACATTAGTCAGAGATAATGTACACAAATATCATTTGAAAGTACAAATCATGATAACTAGATAATAGACGATTTAATGAAAATACTAATTTAACACACAAACACATTTACTTCATTTCGCAAGAAATTCTTTTTTTTCCAAGTATTGATTTTACGGTGTGCATCACTACCAACAAACGATAGTAAATTATACAATCAAGGCGAGCAATAATGCGATAAGAAAATGAGCAATGTTCAAAAATGCACTCCAAACGATAAACTTATATTTTGTCCGATAGCAAGATCACTCATACATACATGCCAAATATGCAAACGTATTCAATTTGAAATGCATTAAATTAAAACGATATAACATTGCTTTTGGCTTATTTCGGTGAAATGAGATTGGGTGGAATTTCTTTAGTTTAATTTATTCAGTTCAGATGTGAATCGACTTTATTGGAGTTTATTACACTGCATCCAATTATAATCACATCACAAAACAGTTGAACAATAATGTCGTTCATTCATAGACATTGAATGCTTTTCTGTGCTTATAAATATGAATTGTGCAGTTTATACGGACAAATGAAACGCACACACAATGCTATCACTTGAAATACATTCCATGTGGCGAATGCACTAAACACTTCTGGTACGGTGAACAGTTTTACTGTTATTTATATTTTAGCACGGCGATAAAAATTGCACAAACTGAGTATTGAATTTAAGTGTTTATGCATATTTTTGATATCATTTCCATTAAATATACGATTTCAATCAATTTTAATTGATTATTCTGAACGAAAGAAAAAAAAAATTAATGTAAAATAGCAAATGGCCCATTTACACATCTGAATACCGTTTGTTTGATAAAGATAATCGATTTTAACGCGCCAATAAAAAAAAAAACACCGCATACAATTGCGATTTTTATTGTTGTTTCTATTGATTTAGAGTTAAGTAAGGTTAGGTTCTGGATAGCACCATTTCAATACGACCTCGATCCTATGACATTTTTTTTTTCTCTCTCGTTGGAACAATGTTCGATTTGAATATCCCAATTGTAATGTTTTGTTTTGCGAATATTTACACATTAATTAGCCCAGTTTTCAATGTTTTTGTCTCATTGAAGCGATTGAAACCATACAAACACAACTTTTTTTTTTCTGTTCAATTGTTGACATTTCCACAAATGTATGTGAGTATATAGCAAGATACGCAATTCAACTAATACACAATATGCACGATTTCTTTGTATATATTTAACTTACATTTTTAATAAACTGAATTTCGTAGCGACTTTCTTTTTATTCACAGAACAAAAAAATTCTATATATTTTCTTCTTTTTTTTTTTAAATTAATTCAACAAATTTATGATATATTCTAATTGAAACAAAAATTTATATACACAGATTAATTCAACTGTCAAATTTATTGTGTGTTGTTGATTTTGTTGTTGCCACCTCTTCGTTTTCTGTACACTCTTCAACACAGACAGTAAAATCTTCTATTAGAACAGTTTATTCATTCTTCAAATCACAATAATTACGGTGCACTCAATTTATTTTTCATTTTGATATTCGATTTCACTAAATTTGAATAAAATTGTTGCAATTAAAAACTAAAAGAAATGTTAAATTTACGAAAAAAATGAAATTTATTGAAGTTGATTGAGTATAATCGTACGTGTGACGCAGCCGAACGAATACAACTGCCATATAAATGTATGGCATACCATTGACTGTCTGGGATTACATATACGTTTGACTCTTTCGCGCCAATTGGATTCATGCACATGTACAATCTAGCTTGTTCCGATGAATGAACTCTGTGAACTCTCACTATGAAAGATTATTATTTTTTTTTTAAAACTGAAAACCGTTGAAATAATTTCATTGAAAAAATAAACATTTCAATTTCATTTTAATTCACCATATGAAACAATTTGAAAAATACAAATGTTGACTATAGTTTGAGATTTTATTGCTTGAAATTATGACAAAAATATTTTTAGAAAAAATCGTTACGTTTTCAAAATATTTTGAAATATTTGTTGAAAAGGGGAATTAGGAAGACTCAAGCGACATCTGATGTTAGTTTTCCAGTAATCGGATGAACTCTGAAATAATCACGAACACATTCACGATTCATTTGTCAAATTCAAAACGTCAAATTATTGGAATATGTTTACAATTTACATCGAATATATTTTGCAATTGTTTACAGTTCGCATCAGAATGTGCAAAAAAGAATAAAAATAAATTTTTTGCGATAACAAAGTACTTTATTTCAAACAAATTTAAGAACAATTCAAAGTCGATTATAAGTTGGAAAATGTTGATGAATGCATAATTTTTCATGTGACATTGTTTGTCGAATTTGAAAAAGTGATTTTTATCTAAAAGAACGAAATGATTTGTTTAGCAAACATTTCTGTTTTAAAGATCCTTTGATGCCTTTGATGATGTAGATTCGTTTGATTGTTTTGATGCAACAGATGCAGCGGATGAATAGGAATTTATATTTTGATTTGGTCGTGGTGAATCTTCGTATGCGTCATACATGAAAGCAGGAAATGAGAGTATTTGAGGGCTGTTTCGTTCTTGTGATATTTGATTATCCAAAAATTGATCTTGTGTTTTGATTTTTAGTCGAAGTGTTTGAATATCTTTTGTAATTTTTTTCGCTTGTTGCTGTTGACGCTTTAAAAGTTCTTGTAATTTTTCGAAATCATTTTTTTCCTTTGTCAAACATTGTGAAGCCACCAAATACTTTTTACGTAATTTTTCATGGTATCTATGCTCTTCGTTTATTGCATTCACTTCACCTTGTAACAAAATCAGCGTATTGTATTTTTCAATTTGCTGTTGCTTCAAAGATGTCAACTCCATATTTTTGTTTTCTATCATTTCCTATCAAATCAAATAAATAATAAAATTCAATAAATAAAATGAAAATATCAAATCAAATTGAGAATAACCTTTAGTTTTTGTATCTCATTTTCATCATAATTGGCATCGTGCAATTTTTTCGTTTGTTTCATTAGTAATTGTGTTAATACCGCTTCTTCCATTTCGTCAAAGTCAATTTTCATGCCAAATTTTTTAACCATTTTTTCATTAACTTCGCCACGCAAGCGGTTTATATCATTGTTCATTTTGGAACACGCATTCTTTATTTGATTTAATTGTGCTTGAAGTGAACTGAAAATGGAAATGAATATGAAATCATTTTGATAAAACGCATAAAAGTCAATTATTATATTGTTAATACTCACATTTGCCTCGTTTGTTCGTTCATAGTTTCAGTCTCATATTCGTTAATCTGTTCGTTAATTTTTGTCATGTTATTCTTATTGACCAAAACACAATCTTCGAATGCTGTGGTTTCGCTTGGTTTTAGACATCTGAATCTATCCTCTGGCAATATGATCATAACATCAATATCATTTAATTGAGCCTCTCTTTCTTCCTAATTTTGAAAATCAATATTCAAATCGATTGGAAATTAGTAAATTGCTTGAATATCTCGGACTTCCCCATAAAATAACAAAGCTTTGCTGAAAAAAAAATTTGACAAACCAGCATTTTCTTCAAAGCATATTCATCGGCCTTAAGAGATCTATCCAAAATAATCCATTCCTTTAAAAGATTTTCAATTACTTCAACCAATGGTTTAATGATTTTAGATTCAGCTGATGACATTGGTAACGCTGCAATTTGTTTCAATATCTGAAGCTGTTGATCTGATGTCAAACTATCTTCTCATACAATCAAAACAAAACATTATTTTTTATAAAAAACACTCTTCATCGTTTGTAAAATACATGTTCATACCATTTGTTTTAAATAGTAATTCCATGTCGATAATTTTTCCATTTGTATCAACAAGTGCATCATCTCCCATCTGGTCTTTAAATTTTGATTTTGCTAATCGAAGTTCATCTTCGTTCTTTCTCAATTTATCGCGGATAGCCTCCATTGATTTGAGTAATGATTTGTGTGGTTTTTCAAATTTGTTGAATACTAGAAGCTCTTGATACAACACAAAATAATAAAGTTCTTTAAATAGAATTTTTAAAGAAATTTCAATGTATTGTTCGGCCATCTGCTCAATTTTTGTATCAAAATTTTGATAGATTTTTTCAATTTCAGTGAATAATAATATTTTCTGTTTATGCATTTCTGCTGACCAAATATCCATTTGATGCTTTTCATGTGATTCATCAACAATTTTCAGCTTTGTTTGTAAGTCCTTGACATGTATAGATATTTCCTGTGAAAAATAGCGATTTTTGATGAGGAATTTGTGCTAATGAAAATAGTGGAAAAAAAACTCCTTCAAACCTTAAAAGATTTCCCATCAAATTGTAGAATTTTTTCAGTGTGTTCCTTGATATTAAACTCATCGTCATTTGATTGATACATTTCGCGTAACATTTCAATTTTCTCCGACAAAATGGTGCATTTATTTAGTTTTTCTTCTTGTAATTTCAGAACAGCGGCATTAAAATCACTTTTAATTTTGGTAATTTGCTGCTTTATTGATTTTAGCATGCGATATTTATTTACGATGATTTGGTTAGCCTGTACTTCAAAATCCGCTCTCGTTTCCTTTGTACTATTTTGCAAATTTTCTTCACTGCTCTTTGTACAGCTTGCACGTGGTTCCGTATGTTGTATTTGTTTCCACTGTGCAATGTGATAATTATGCATAGTGTAAATAACATGTGAAAATAATTTAAATTCTTACTTGTTTCCGTCGTTCCATATCCTGTTGCTTGCGTGCTACATATCTCTTATACAATCGCTTTGTTTGAATATCGACTTGATTTTTTTCTATTTGCTCAGCTATTGAACTGATAAACTCGTTCGTTTGAACTAAACTATCGCATGATTTATCTGTTAAACCTATGGAATCACTTGACTGTTTTTCATCACTAAAATAAAAACAGATTTTTTTTATCTCAATTTAATTGCAAAAGAATGCCAAGGTTGTCAGGCATTGATCTATATATTTACATTAGGTTGATTTCAATAGATGCACTGTAAATGACAAAGGCGAATATGAATTATTTACAAAAGTGAAATACATTAAACAAAGTTTAAATTTACCTCGAATTGCTCACTTCAACGGTCATTTCCCTTTCATCGAATTGGACTTTGAGTGCTTGGAATTCATCATTAATATCATATATGAGAAAGGTTTGAACGCATTTTCCGTTCCTGTAATGAATTGTAAAATTGAAATCGATTTAAATGTTTCACTTTGCGTGCAATAATTTCATTTATATAAATGTTTCATCTCCATAAAAACAATACCGAATTCCAGTAACTGTGATTGGCCAATGGACCAAATTGTCCAAGTAAGTATGTTCCATACGTTCGGCTTGAATTCGAATTTTATCAATTTTACGCTGTAAATCACGTTGAATAACTTTAAATTTTTGCTGCGTTCTCCATTCCAAATCATCATTAATTCGTTTATCAATTTCAAATTCTTCGGCTGATAATTGAAATTTTTCCGGCAATTTTCTATTTTGATCTTTAATCGATGCAAATTCATTTTTAAGTTTTGAAATAATTTCCAATATTTCAGCTTTATATTGTTGAACTTGAATTTTGCGATTCGTTTCGATTTCAAATTGTTTTTGTTGTTCTAAACTCAAACAATTTTTTATGATAGCTTCATCAATCGGCTGATGATTAATCATGCATTGTTGATAAATGTATTTTTTATCAAGAATTTCTATTGAAAGTTTCCATTTGTAGCACAACATTGAACCGCTAGAATTGTAAATGATTAGATTTGTTCTATCGTTGCTAAAACACATCCGAATTGATTCAATTTCAAAGTCATGTGGCAATATAAGTTTCTGAATATTTTCAAATTGATATGGTTGACGAGATTCAATACGTTCAACAAATATTTCGCCATTTGTAAGACACGAAATAAGATATTTCTGATTACTAAAAGGATAAAACCAAAATTAATTTCACAAAATCATCAAAATATTATAAATAATTGAACTTACTGAATAACATAAGAACATATTTGCTCCGATTTTTTAATGATTGTAAAACTTTTTGCATGAGCATCGTATTCATAAAGGTTTCCATTAGATAACAAAATCCAAAAACATTTTTCGTTCATTTCAGTTAATAAATTGACTTGATGTATATTGTCATCGGTTGCAAGATTAATCTCAACAATAGTTTTCACAGTATCTTGTAATTGATATGAATTTTCATTGTTTTCCACTTTGTTTGGAATAAAAAATTCCATCAAAATATTGGTTTTGTCTATTATAATGAGTTGATTCTAAAAGAATTCAAATTTATATTAAAAAGTTATATAATTTGATTGAAGTAATCATTTTACCTTTGATCCTTCGCAATCGATAAGCGCTATTTGTTGAATTGATATGTTTGGTATAAAGCCAACAGGAATTAGTTGTATTCCATTCGCAGATTGAGAAATTGCATAAATGAAAATGGTCTTATCGTCAGATGTGGAAATTAAAACACATTCATTCATGAGAATTCGATCGACTTTATCTAAATGAGGTTTTGAATGTTGTATAGTTGTGATGCTTGAACCATTTCGTTCATTTTCATTCACATCTAAACATATAATACGAATTGAACCATCTGCAAAACCAAAGACTACCGTTTTTCCAAAGCAATCGACCTAATTCAGAAAAAATCGATTTGATAGAAAGTTAAAGAAACTTGAAGAAAAATAAAACATGATGAAAAATTCCCCTTGAAGAGCAGATGTATCTTAAAATACCTTTTTGGAGCACCAAACAAGTGACTGTGATGGAATTGAAAACCGATAATGAAACACCATATCACCGCTTTCATAATTATATAAGCATAGAATTCCTTTAACATCTAATGTAATGAAATGCGTTGAATTGGGTGAAACTGCGGCACAAATGATATTTTTCGAGCTTGCTCGAAATATTACTTCAAGATTGTGCGATGTAAAATCCGAATCGATAACACTTTTCCAAATAACACCGTTGCCATCGTGAATATAACAAAATTGCTCATCGTTTGGATAAATTGTAAATGTTAGCAAATCATCATTTGATCGAATGCTCGATTTAATTTCATATTCATAAACAGGTTCAAATTCGATAATTTTTTCATTTTCTTTCATGTTGTATATAGCAGCTATATCCCAGAACCATATCCGAACAAAATGATCAACACCAATTGTGTACAAAAATTCATTACACAATAAAATCTGAGTGATCGATCCATTATTATGGCATGATTGTCGATTCTTTCGACAAACTTCAAATTTGATATGACCATTTTCCCAAACCAGTACATTTCCCCAGTCGCAATTAGTCAACAAACGATTACTATCGCATGGACAAACAGTTAAAATGTTACAAATTTTAAACTTTCCAAAACGACCAAAATTGTTAAGCAGTTTCAAACCAGTGAATGTTCGAGCAATATCCCAGAAATGAAGATGTTTCTCACCACCAGTGTACATGAATCGATCATTTTCCATAGAAAATTTCATATCAAAATTTTCCCTAATTTGCGTATTTTTAAATTGCAGAAGTATAATGGCATTTCGCCAATTCCAAATTGTAACTTCGAATTCTGGTGCTCGACTTTGGGATGCCAATAACTCACCCGAACTACTATAACTTAAGTGTGTCAATTCATTTTGTTCTGATGAACATATATTCACAGTTTCCATGCTTGGATAAGAATGAATGTAAATTTTTGATTGACGACCATTCTCCGCAATTGCCAAATGCTTATTTACAGTGTTGTACTGAAAAGATTTTTTTTTTTTTTTTTTTTTTTTTGAAAAAATGAAATGAATTGTTTTAACATATATTTAAATCGGTTTTCTTGAAGATAACCTTACTGTGATAGCTCCAATGAATCCATCATTGTATTTCATTGAAGTTAATGTTTTTGTTGTTATTTTGAAGAAATACAAGAATTTACCAGATTTAAACGCCAAAGTATCTTCATCGACCAATAACAAATTTTCTACCCCACGGCAGTCAGAGCCAATGACATTGCTTCGAGCAAAATTACCATTTTTTTTTATTACTGACGTATTTGAGTTCGGGTTTCTAAATTAAATTGAAATACTTACCTAAATGATAGAATTGAGTCAGTTGCTTCAGCAATTAAAGACGTCATTACTTCCTTAGATGACGAATTTTATCAGAAAAAATTAAAGTCTCAATTAATAAAAAGGAGTTATACAAATAAGTTATCAGACAAAAGTTTTTTTTATTGTTTTTTTTTTTCAAACGGGATTCCCCAGTTACTTCGGAAATTCCAATAAACATATCCATAGCAACAGAATGTAAAGATATTTAAAATGAGGTTATATTGTGTATATTTGTTTACAAAATAATGAGAAAAAAAAAAATAAAACAATTTTATATGCTTTGTAAATTCATAAAATGCAATTATATTGAGTGGAAAAAGTGTCTTTATTTAAGTAAGATTCATTCACATAATGACTGAACAATTGATTATTTCTACAAAATTCAAATCCACTTAATTTGAATGATGGAATGCACTTTTGGAGTATTTACATGCCAATGTAAATGTATGATGTTTTTGTGAATACATTATTGTTTTCCACCCAAGTTATTTAAAATAAATGACAACATTTTGCCTACTTTCATTTAGCCAATACGCACAATAAATTGTAAATTATTTTAGAGGCGTTTTTTTTTTTTCATTGTTCCATACACATAATATAATTTCTTTGTTTTTAAAGCAGCCTCAAAATGATTTATTTATAATAGAACTAATATTTTGTCGTCAAAACATCTATTAACATACAAATGTTGTCTTTTATTTGCTTTTACATTTTTTTTTTTGTTTTTGTTTTATTCCGCATAAATTCAATCGCAATAATTCGATGTTGGCTTACACGATGATTTTACTTTTTTCCAAGCAAACGATTAATTTCAACATTTTGTTTGCCAAGTTTAGCATCAACATTTTCCACTTTCATTACCATATCATCGATTAAATCATTTTGATCGTCTATCTCCTGATTTAAATCAATGGCTAAACCTTTCAAACGAGATAAACTGCCAGCCATTTCATCCAAATTCTTATCTAATTGTTTATTGAAATTTGAACCTGTACTGGCTGTGGTTGATTGTGATTGATGTAAAATATTATCGGTACGTGATGTTGCACCCTGAATATTTGAAAATGATTGAGCGTTTCGATTGTATGATGATGTCGGTGAGTTTAGTTTATCACCAATATTTGATTTTGGTACAACTTGTGCCGTCGGTGGTTGTAGATCCTTTTGTCCAGCAATATAATTTTTTAAACCGCCAAAAATACTTTTCAATCCATTCAAATGCTTTTGACTGAATCGCAATGTATGATTAATATCATCCAAATGTTTATTGGTATTTTCCAGTTGCTCGCGTTGACGTGCCAATTCTTCGGCTGTCGCAATACCAACTTGTTCAGTTTCATACAATAATCCCAAACTTTTATTTGCTGATGCTAATGTACGCTCTTCAATTGCTCTGGTTCGTTCCTGAAACGTTTGTTGTTCATTAAACGGATTTGTATTACGAGCTCGTGGCGCATTTTGTAAAAATAATTCGTCATCAATATCGTCGTCATTCAAATTGACTGCGTTAGCTGTATATTTGTGTCCAGACATTTTCAACTATTTATTCGATTTCACTGAACAATTTTTTATTTTTTCACTAAAAAATTGACTGATTTGACTCAAATACTTTGTTGGACTATCTGCACTGTGATACTTTTCTATTGTGTGGGTCGTATTTCTTTTTTAATTATTTTAACTCGATAAACAAAGACTTATCTGTGAGAAAAACTTGTATTCATATGTCATACTATAATCGTATAGATATCAATGACAATCAATTACTACGAAGTACGAACTTAAATGTCAAAATGAAAACTTAACGAATTTAAGTAGGGAGACGTAATGACAATACTCAACGAAAAACATATTCAATATTTTTAAAGAATATTTCAGTTTAATTATTTATAAAAATAGAATACAATTATATAGTTTTGATTAGAATGACTATCTCATATTTTGTAAGGATGTTTTGAAGTTTTCTTTTATCGATTCTTCAGATCGATGTGGTTTCTTAAAATTATTCTTAAGCAAACTAGACGAATTTCAATAAAAAAAAATGCTCGTCCGTTGTATATATGTAAATGTTGTTCGATTCTTGTGTATGTATAATGCATAATGTAAATGTAATTTCAAAATTAAATTCACTGTCGTGAATCTTGAATGCATGCTGCACTGCAAAATGGTAAATCAAATTTAATACAAAATCGTCCACCAATCAATGATTTGCCACATTTTGCGCCAGCACAATTGAAACATGGCTTATGCCAATGAAATTTCTGCCAACTAACGGCCTCTTCGTCTGGGCAAATGGTGCGCTGGCAATTTTGGCACTTTTCCGCATAATACTTATCATAGCACTCCAAACACAATGGCATATTTGTTTTGTCATCTGGTGTGTATTGTTTACCGGCTAATGGTGAGTCGCAATGATAACAACAGAAATGTTTGATATGAAAACTTGATCCTTCAGCCGATGTATATTCTTTGCTCCAAATAATTTCATCACATGCGCCGCAACGTTCAAAATTCAAAACTTCGGCCAAATCTCGGCCACAATAAATGTTGCCCTGATGATAAAAATAGACCAAATCGGCCAAAAGATCACCACATGTATGGCACGTAAAGCACTTTGGATGCCATGAAACTTCATTTCCAGCACGATGCGCTTTCACTGCAACTGTGCCAGTGTAGATTGGTTCATTGCATTTTTTGCATGTCATCGCAATTTTTGGCCCATTCGCACCACTTTCAAAATCATTCGATCGTGGAAGGTTCTCATAAATGGGTTGTCGTTTTAAATTTTCGTAAATTGGTTGCTCGCCAATTTGAAGAGCATTTAAAAATGTTGACAGATCATCTGTGTTTGCATTTGATGCATACGACGATACATTACCAATGTCTGAATATTGAATTTCAACTGGATTTTGAATTTCCAATGCTGTGGCCCAGTTTTCAATATTATCATTAAAATTTCGATAATTCAATGATGGATTATTGAATGTTGAACGGATATTTTTCAACGGTTGTAGCAAACAACATTGTCCATAATTGATTTTGCATGCATCCAATTTTGCAAAAAGTTTATCATAAATTCGACCATTTATAATACTACTTTGCAATGCATGCTGATCAATTCCAATATTTTGCAATACATTTTTATCGCTGGCATTTAAATATTCATTACCATTGAAATCACATTGCAACGGCTGATTTGCTAAGATTAATTTTGAATTGGCCTGCACTGAATACGGTTGATGAATTGCATTTTGTATTGCTTTTGAATTCATAATAAAACTCAAAATTTTGTCACGTTTAATTGCATCTGGAATTGGTTTTGCATTATTCAAAACACTTTCATTTTTATTATAATTGTCATGTGATGAGAGCTTGTCTCGTGGTTTGTCATGTGACGATTGTAGAAATTCAATTTGTGGCACTTTAACGTCTCCAATACGAACAACCATTCCTTGGCCAACATTATGCTCTTTAATGCGACAAACGTATTGCGATAGCTGCGTTGCTTCATTTTCACTTAAATTATGGCACAATGTTGGATCCAAATCATGCATTGGCACTTGATAATTTAATCTTTCTTTGCGTTTTATAGCTGCTTTGCTTCCAGTTATTGGAATATTATCTGTTTCCAATTCGTTCATATATTCAGCAACCTAAAATGATTTTTCCATATTTTTCATTATTTTGATTAAAATTGAAGATGACCTATGAAAAGAAGAAAAATCTTAAAAAAAATTACCAATTTTGAGTCAACATTCGGTGGAATCCAATCAACTCGAGCAGGCTCTGGTGCGGTTTTGATTTTGATAACTAAAAATATATCAAAATGCATTTGAAATTTTTCCAAAATGTAAAACCGGTAATTATAAACAAATCAATCACTTACAAGCTGGTTCAGGTCGTTTTTGTCCAAGAATTTCAAATTGCATAAATCCAGCGAGGTCATCGTCCTTACAATCATGTTGATCACCTCGACATTTGCATATACGGCACGCTTTACGCCAAAAGTGTAAATCTAATCCAGTGCAACGATCACAGTTATTACACGGTGCTCCTGCGCCGAATTCATGTGCTAATTTTCCACGAACATTCTCTTTACGACTCTCAAGTTCTGCCAACCAACCTAAAGCAGGCGCAGCATCCACATCTGGTTTAATTTTATTCATAATTCAATTGTTCAACACAGTTTTTAAATTCATTTATCGAAAATTTTTTATACAAACAATTAATTTTATTAGTAATAAAACAAATAATAGGAATTAATTGGAATATAAAACTCAAACAAATAAGATTTGATTGTCACGAATGGTAGTAAAGTACCGATATGACTCATCGCTTCATTGTTTAGTAACCCGTTTCAATATCAAAAATCACATATACATATGCAACAAATGGCAATATATTTACGTTTACTGGAACGAATGTTGATAAACAAACGTGACAATTGACACTATTTACATGTATAGTTTATTGTTTTTATAACTGAATTTTTGAGGGAGGGCATCATAAGTATTTTCATGGGTTAGAACAAATGGCATTTTTATTGATATTCAAATTAATTAACAAATTCTAGCGTAAAAATTAATAAATAAATTCTATCAATTTCTAAAGTTTGTATTTCATTCAAAAAATTTCAACTGAATTTCAAATTTTTCTTCTTTTTTTCATTTGAAATGTATTTCCATAGTTTGTTTCAACGAAGATATGTGTATAGCATGAAGTTGGCGAAGGGAGTACAATATTTGCTACACAAACCACATGGAACTTGACATTACGAGACGACCACTGAACGAAAAGTCATTTGACTGTCTTTAGAACCATATTTTTTCATCTGTGAACTATTACCTAACATTTCCTTACATTGTGTGAAAAGTAAGCACTAAATTAATCAATATTTTTTGTATTTTTCTTTATTATTAGAAATTTTTTCGATTACATTTTATTGCAAATTATCACAAATTGTTTGGTGAATTTTTATAAATTTTAATTATTTAATGATTTTTGTGCACTTTTAGAAAGCAGTAAAAAATGTTCCGTTTGGTCGCTACTCAATTGTCAAAAATTGGCCAAGGTGCTGCTCTCAGCCGTACTGGTGTGAATGCAGTTGCTGCCCGTTTTTGCCATCCAGGCTGTCCAGATATCTATGATCCAAATTTTGATGCTCAATATGAAGCATATTTCAATCGTCCAGACATCGATCATTGGGAAATTCGTAAGGCAATGAACGATTTGCTTCGTATGGATTTGATTCCTGATCCAAAAATTGTTGTTGCCGCATTGAAAGCATGCCGTCGTTTGAACGATTATGCATTGACAACTAGATGGTTGGAAGGTGTTCATCATCGTTGCGGTGGTGATGAACAAACATGGAATTGGCTTCTCACTGAAATTCGTCCAACTTTGAATGAATTGGGCATTTCAACACCACAAGAATTGGGCTACGGTGTTCCAGAATTAGCATTGAAACGTTCCCACGAATACTAAATCCACTTAGCATACAGCAATGTACTTTCTAAATAAATGAGTAATGTATTCATTAAATGAGTTAATAAATGATATCAAATTACATGAACCGAAAGTTGTTTGAATGTTTGTTGCTTCCACAAAAAATGAATGTAATAAATTTATTATTCCGTTTAGTGTCATTGATCCGGTGAAAAACACCAATACGCACACACACACACACACACCAATCGATGGTATATGTGTAGAGATGCATTCAACTGTTCTTTTGAGTATTTTTTTTTTTTTTTGTCTTTATAGGAGCATGAACATGACATGTTACGACTACATCATATTATCGAAATTGCATGAGCACACCACAGCCAAAGATTTATGTCGCTTTTACAGTTCATTAAATATTTTGATCAGAAGTGGAAAATGGTATTTTGCCAGTGTAGCATGCAATATATTACGTGATATGTAAGTCACAGTGTATCTGTTTGATAGAAAACATACATAAATGGATAAATGCTGCAGTATGCATTCGTACATCTTTAAGCTTCTTCGCCAAATTATAAATGGAAAATATGCTGCACTGGGCATTCGTATTGCAGGCAAACCATTTTCGTCAGTCCAATTTAAACTCGCAAACCGTTTGAACGTCGAATCGTATTTGGGTCGATTGACTACACCCCAAATTATTAAAGAAAAATAAAAACAATTTAAATTAACAATATTTGCTTAAAATCATAAAAAAAAAATCGCATGAAAAAGCCAACCGAGTGCCACAATTTTATTGTTATATACATATATATACAATACATTAATGTTACTTTTAATAACTAGATTTTAAAGACTGCACAATCAAAAAATAAAATGTTTTCTTGCTAAAAATCAACATTTTTCACAGTTTCAAAATATTTCGATTTTTTTTTTTTTCGATAAAAATACACTGAGCCACAAAATGCGAGCTTTCTTTTACAATATTAATATTCTATAATATTTAAATAAATTTTTAAAGTTCGTATAAAAATTGAATATCGAATGTCGAATGTGCAAGAGTAAAAAGAAAAAGTATGAAAATAAGAATACAATTACAAAAATAGTGCTTTATTTCATTCAAATGTTTGTAAATTTATTATAACAATATAAAATCGTGAATTCAACACATATTTACCACCGTTAAATCAATTTCGAAAGGATTAAATAGGATGGTTGACGTCATTGTGAGTCAAAAATCGGTAAGTATCACAATTTGAAAGTCGCATGATTACGTAATGGAAAAGACCTGATTTTGTAACATCTTCTTGGATATCGATTCAGTTGGTGCATTTTTCAACTGGAACATGCGTTGTTCTATTTTCAAAATTCTTACGCGATTTCAAAGACAACTGAACATTGAAGTGACTGTGTGACCCAGTTTGCAATATGGATAGAAAAAGCACATGCAATTTGAACTCTTGTTCAATTATTCATGGTTCGATATGCTGAGTTTATACATTGGTCATATATCCAATTAAGTTTGAATATTCAGTTTGAATATTGAATTTGTAAATTGATGCTATTTACACATTCAATGTGAAGTAAGAATTTCTTACTTGATAACAAGTTTATTTTTTCAAAAAATGCTCTAATTTGATGCCTCGAATGATATTAGGTGCGAAAGTAATTAACAATTATTCTAACAAAATTAGTTGTACATTTGCATTGCAAATGTTGAGCTTATAAAAAAAAGAATGGAACTATGTTCATAAATAGCATACGGAGACTCTTGAAAAAAAGTGTACAGTGAGATCAAGTCCAAATTGAAACCGTGACTACAAATAAAAGTTAAACGTAAATGTTGTGAATGGAGACGGTTAGTGATTTTTCTGTCCATCTTGAGATCAGTTCGCAAATGTATGAATTAATAGCATTTTCATTCAGCTAAGAATATGTTTCAAACATTTTCGAAAGTAAACGAAAGTTTCTGGAAATAATCGATTAAACATTAATAAAAGAAACATTTGTGAAAATTCATTTGAATTGAAAAAGAGTAACTTTTTTCAAAAAAAAAAAAAAGAAAAAAAAGGCATCATTATTATTCAAACAAAGCAGACAGTGCAAAGTAGAATGGTATGAACAAAGTGACGAACCAGAAATAGGCAGAAATGATGCCATTTTTGTTGATTATAAAAAATAACAAACATGCCGCTAATGTTTGTTCTTGCTGTTGTTCTTCAAATTGTTCTTTTTTTTTCATCTATTCAAGAAAGCATTGAATTGAGAAAACAATGAATGTGAATACAAATGGCAAAGATATTTGTGAAGAAGAAAAAAATTGTGTTCGACTCAAATGATCTCATCTATGAAAGTAGGAAAGCTGGAACGAAAGGCAAGCATGATGCAAATGAAATTCGGCTATATGCGACATACATGCTCACACATGCACACAACCATGTGTGTACAAATAAGAATTATGCTATGTTCTTGTTGTATCTCTTTTTTTTTCGGCAAAATTGTTGTTACATTGAAATACTGGTTCCGATGAAAACCCATGGTAAACTATTGTTTTTATGCGAAACTGAACGAAGCGGCTGCTTCATCGATGTGTATGTGAACGTGTGTGCTGTGCATGCATGTGTGATTGTGAATGAGAATGAGAGAATGAATGACGTTAGCGAGGACGCGCGCGCGAAAGAGAGAATATGTTTACGACAGAGTTAAATGTGTGTATGTGCATATTGTACAGTATTCGTATAGTTGAGCATCAGAAGAGGTTAGCGTTTCAATCTTGATCGATTCGTAGTTGTGCTCAGTGGTGCTTTTAAAGTAAGTTCCATTTCTCGTTTTTATTTTCTGTTCTCATCACCGCAATTGCCTGGTTGCTGTAATGAGAAAGGAAGAAAAAAAAAAGTGAAGAGTGAATAGTTTTCTTCTATTCTTTTTTTTTTTTTTAGTATTATTTCAGTAGAAATCGATGTTCTCAATTTAGATTTCTTGCTTTATTATTAAAGTGTTTGTAATACAACGTTTAATTATAGATCGGTTGCGTAATAATTGAATCAAATGGAGCAACACCAAGTGAAACGGGCATTCTATATTCACATATTCAATTTGATTATGAATTAACTTGTAGTTGCGTGTGAATTAATCTAAAAACTATGAATAGGTTATTTATTGGCATATTCAAGTGAAAGAAAGCAACACAGATCGCATCGTATAGTACGAATACAATGCGTAATAAAAACAACAACAAAAAATAAATAAAAATGAAATAAATCTGAATAATATAGCGAGCATAGTGTCATGTCATGTCATCCGTATAATATATGCGGTCGACCATAAGTACGTATATATTCCGTGTATGGTGTTGCCAAAATTGGTTAATTACAAAGAATTTCATTTGCTTCTAAAACAGTTGGTGTGTATTTTTTATTTCTCTTCGTATATAAATATATATATAATATATATATATATATTTTGAAATTTCCCATAAAAAATACGCATACATTCGATTTTGGATGTGAAAATGTATAAAATTTTTCAAGTGAATGATGAACAGAATATACTTTTTAAATTTTAAATAAAAATGGTACAAAGTGCGCGTAAATAACCGATGATGATATTTTAAGATTTCACGATGTTCACATTTTTGTTGTTATTTTAATGATTCTTGAATTCGTGCTTCTGAAATTAAATACCTCTAAAAAAAAATTACAAAAGTATCTAATTAAATGAAAAATTACACTCTGATAGAGTTGATATGTTGTGGCGGCTCATTTTTGTATTTTCGTCCATATGTTGTTCATTAAAAAAAAAATACGTTCATGAAATAAAAATAAATGAGTCTCTTTTTTCCTTCATCATATAGCATTTTAGTGAAACTCCTCGATACACTTTAAAAACGATCGACCAAAGTGAAAACGAAAAACAAAACACCTAAATTATTCAAGAAGAAAGAAAAATTTTAAAAAAAGACTACACGCAAGCATTCATTCCAAGCTATACATAAATATAAACAATTTTGGTTTTTTTTTTTTTTTTTTTTTTTTGATTTTAGTCAAGAAACTGTTCTTGTGCAGTTCCAAAATATAACTAAAAATAGGATGAATGTTGTCAAAAAGAAATTTCCATCACTTCAAAATCTCGGTGTAAGTTCAGTTTATACCTTTCAACAGACCATTTATATTATGCCCGAAAAAAAAAAACACTAACAAATTCACTTACGCGTGTTGCATTGTTTGTATCTTTAATCATTTGTTGTTGTTTCCTAACTAAAAAAAACTTTTTATTTTTCAAGTTTTGTACATTGTTTTTTTGACGTCAGTCACTTCCAATTCAACTAAATTAAACAACATTTTTTGCGCAAAACAAATTGTCTTCAAACACGTAATAATAAAGTATAAATGTATTTTCACCTTTTCAAGCAGAATCAATCCCGTTATCGTATTAATTGATAATTTGTTGCTCAAGTATTTTTTTTTTGAAATATTCAGATTAATGTAGAAATATGAACTAAATAGATAGTAAATCATTAAAAGTCGCTACGTTTGAAAACACAAATTGATAAGAATGCCAGCAAATCTATAAGAATGATTTTTTTGAAAAATATTCTTGTGAGTTTGTTGCACGAAAAAAAAAAAATATAAAAATAAACCGCTCATTCAATTGGCTTTCGAAAAAATGTGCATTCATTAGCTTCAGAATAAAAATTGCAAAGCATTGCACACAAGGACATAATATTATCGCATTTACTATCAAAAAAACATTACATATTCACTTCAGTATTTATCTGATTGTGTTTTCATTCTCGGCATTTCAATGGAATATGTAAAGATGTATGATATTTGATAAAATTTGCCGACAACATTTAAAAGCAAAAGATTACGTCAAATTCTATACACAAACCCCTCTAGAATAATTGCATTAATTAGAATTTAAATAAGCTATAACCATTTGAATAGAAAATTTAGTCATCAGCATTCAGTTATCGTTGTTTCATTTTTTTCGATATAAATACATGATTCATGGAGGAATGGGTTTAATTGGTATGTAAAATGTACTCAACAACAAAGACATTTTTAATTTACTCCAATTCAGTGAATAAAACAATTCGTAAGATATGTGAACACAAAAATAATTCGAAGAATTGTTTACGTCTATTACTTGTTAAACATCGGCCTCAATCTATTCACAAGTACAATTTATTAAATGTTTGGCGATGAAAGCCAAAAAGATGGTTCTATGTGTATTGAAATAAAAGATTCGAATATCTAATTTTGGATAGTTGATCGTAGAATTTAACGGCATAATAAACAAGCATTGAGTACCAGTATTAAAAGCACGATTCTCACAAAAGTCCCTCGTTACATGTTATTATTTTTTTTTTTTTTTTTTTTTTTTCACTTTACTTCACTTCCATTGATTTTCGCGACCGTCCACACAACCAACATCAATACATCAGCGATGACCGAATCGCGTCGTCTGTACACGTTCCATACACACACCATATATACAAAACGAAAGCATTTCGATCAGTTGAAAATGAATACACGAGTTCCATTTATGCAATAGTGGTTTTGATTAAGACTAAATTTTTTTTAATGGCATTTTCTGTACTTTTATGGTCGAGAGAAACTATGTTTTATTTTCTTTTCGTTTCATACTTTTGCTCGCTCTTTCTTATTTGCTGTTCATTGATTTTGCTATCTGGTTTTATTTGATTTCTTATTGTTGTTGTTGTTGTTTTTAGCGGCATCAACATACTTACAATTTGAACTCAATGAATCGGTTCAACAATTTTCTTGCATCACATCCGATGCAAAAACATGTTTAAATTTCGATCATCAATTTGGAATATTCATTTCAATGCAAATCGACACTATCAAAATTGGCAAAATGAAACGAATTATTATTGTCGAAGGAAATGCGACTAATTGAACCTGACAAAACAAAGGCTATTGCTAAACTAAATTACAGTCATTTACGATTGTACTAAAACTAGATCCAATTTAGTTGAATATTTAGTCTGCTTTTTGTTTACATGTATCTCAATTGACAATAAAGCAATAGAATTTACGGTGAGATCATCGTTTTTATCGTTCATTGCAAGTTTTATCTAAGCAATCAAAACAATGCAAACAAAAAAAAAAAAGAAAACTCAATAATTTTAACAAATAGCAATAAATGGTTCAATAGGCGTTTAATGATGAATTCACAATTTCCATTTCTATTTCAAATAAACAATAAAAATCAAATGTGATTTGAAAAACCACCGAGCATAAGCTTGGAATCGGTTTTATGCGGAAATGTTTGCACATTTATTTTGATTATGTGGCCATCGTTTCACATCAAATGTCAACATCACACGGACACACAAAATTTCTACTTTGCTAGATGAAAACGAGATTCAATGCGATATGAATTATAAGTTAAACACATTTCGCATGTTCATATGGTAGGAGTAGAAGTAGTAGGTGCGAAAAACGAGTTAGCTGTTGCCAAAATACAATATAGATATATGGTGCGAGCAAAACAAACATGATAATTGATTCTTGCGATTTTCTCTCCATTTCAATTCTTTGCTAGTAATACATTCAAGTGAATTGACACAATTTGAATGTGAGTAAAACAACTCTCGGATGCATGTTAATTTATTTTTAATTCTTTATCTTGAATTCTTACAAAACCGTGTCGTGATTGAATGTAAGGCATTTGTTAGGCTTCATTTTATAAATGAAAAGGTCTACAGCTTTTCAAGATATCTTAAGGTAATTTTATGGCAATGAAGCATTAAGCTAGCGAAGATTAAAATTACAGCTGACCCCATCGATCGTTCATCATTAATTTTAGACAGATTAGAACCAGTTTTATCATATTTCCGAAGCAAATAATATGCGAAACACTTCCGCATATAAATGTGAAACAATCTCGAAAATATATATATACAAAAAGTCTTCTTTTACATGTATTGGAATTTCCAGCTTGAAAATCCAGCAACTAAATGGCTTTAATGTGCGTTTGAAATATAGTTCCAAATGGTGCCTATTCATAATAATGACTGGTATGTTCAAACCGAACATTTAATTGCTTTCAAATAGTATCTAGCTGTGTATGGTGCGTAATTTGTTTTTGTTTTTTGTTGTTGCATGTCGGTGATGTAATATAGCAACAGAATTTTAGTCACGTTCACACATAGACGTTTTCTGCCGATGGAGACAAGCATTCTTATAAATGGAATGAAAGTATGTATGCGTGCATGCGTACGTGTGTGTGTGTGTATGTACTGTACATAATATGATACGATTTTTCGTATAGTTTCATTGTTTCAAGGTTTTTCATTCCATCACACACAGTACACACTACGACTACAAGTTGCGTATTACGTAACAAACGAAATTCTAATGATGTTGGAATTCATTACCATGGATCAAAAGATTGTATAAAAAGTAAACAGAGAAAAAAAGTCATTAAAATAATTCTTTTTTTTTTTTTGCTCATTGATGGCTACATCAGATACATAAGTCTTTTATGCTCGAGATCAAAACACTTTCAAATTGCCACATTCCATTTCTCTTTTTACTGCTATATCTGTGTTGAACAAAAGCATTTATTGTGGCATAGACATTTTCATTTCTCAATTTTCTGCAATAAATGCATACAGTTCAGTAATGCGTTTACAGATTATGCATGTGTAAAATTAATGATCCAAACAAAAGACGACTCCTCATTGAATGTATAGCGGCTTTAAATTGAAAATAAAAAAGTCAACAAACCATATATTTAACTTGAATAAAAGAGCAGAAAAAAAAATGTAGCGAGACAGCCTAAGCGAGTCATAAAACCCAATATCATGCGAATTGCTTAGTGAACATTACGTGTAAAGAAGCCTTTCAAATGATAAAATGCATCGGCATTATACTGCTTAATGAAACGAGAATAAAAGAGAAAAAATCAGCAAAAAAGTAAAAAAAAAATGTAGAACTGTGAACGTTTCGCATGTTTCTTTTATCAATTCACAATGTCATTTCGGTTAACCTATAGCAGCGTTAAAACAAGTTTCATGTGCAACTTTTGCATATATCTCCAGCTATATATACACGAGAATACATGTGAAAAAAGAATATACTGAAATGCCGCAAAGCGGCTCTATAATAGTCATCACTCTATTTACAAACATTGGCTTAACACAGGCTCTCTGATTGTATTTCGCCTGTCACGCGAACAACGTTCTTTCTCTCTCTCTCTCTCTCTCTCTCTCTCTCTCTCTCGCTCTGACCTTTGTACATTGTTATTAACAATGATGACGGCACACATTGCGACGGCGCCGTTTAAATCTAGCACTAATACCGTCATCACTATGCATAGAATGTTGAGATCATCACATATACGTATATTTTTCAAACTACCCCTAAGTGAATACATGCACATTATCCAGAAAACTATCCAGTTTTCCATTCATCGAACACTGAACAGTTCATAGTTCAATTTAGTCTTAGACGAATCTTTAAACTGAACGGTTCCACATCAAAGATTTTTGTTGGAACATATTAACATTTAAGCTTTTCACTACAAGAAAGTTCTAGTCAATAATTGACCTAACATTGCTTCATAACTGTGCTGAATAGACCAAACGAAAAAAAAAAAATAACAGAAATACTCATAGCTTATTTAAATTTTAGTGTATTTTTTCTATAAGAAAATGTAACCCAAAAAAAACCTTAACACTTTTTTGCATTTATAAAATTATTTAATATTAGCTGTAAACGCAAAAATTTTCGAGGAAAGAATTTTTCTTTTTCGAAGTGCAGACATATTTGTTGTAAAAAGAAAAAAATAGGAATTACCACTTTGAGATGGTCACCGAAAACGGAATACAGGTAAATTTAAAAAAAAAAAAAATGCATTTTTTTCTTTTTAATTTCATTATTATTTTAAAATTTTTATTGGCAAAAAGCGTTTCAAGTGGTGAGAAATCAAAAAAATTTTCTCGCCTCGAATATAGACATCGCCCACCATCTTGTTTTTTCACTTGATGAAAAATTATCGATTATTCCATAAGAAGAGCGAAACAAGAAAATACTTATGAAATTCATTGGAATTATTTGTGAAAATGTCTATTTTCTCAAGAATATTACGAAATTACGAAATTATCATAATTTCAAGGTTATTTCATTCAAAAAATATCGATCAAATCGTAGAAAAAAGAAAAACTGCGATTATTTCATTTGCCGCATTTCGATCGATAAATTTCGAGTAGAAGGGCAGATAGGGAAACGCCATCAAATATGGCGGTGGTTACATCGAAAATATTCTTAATAGCTTTATTGCATGTTTTCAACAGTCCTTAACAACACCCTTTCGAGTCATATTACAAACAAACCAAAATAGAAAAAAAAAATTGTAAGAATTTTATTTAAATTTGTCACTTGTGATATCGCTGTAATTGCATAGCGAGAGAAAAAGAGAAATTTGATTTTCAAGAAACAAATATACGGAACAAGGCAAAATGATGACATCAGAGTCGAATAAAAATGATGTGACAAGTCCTTCAAATTAGACTATGAGGACATATAAAGAGCAGCGCACACGCATACACTCACCAAACAACAAGTCATTCGATAATTTCACCATGCAATTGATTCCGTTATATTAACCATTTTGTACGAACACCGGTTTCAAATAATGAATTTCTCTACCGTTATCGAGTTGAAATTATGAAAAAGGGCAGTGCGTATCGAATGTATGTATGTATTTGTGGCGGTTCTGTGTGATGTGGTAACAAGTGCACCACACACAATTAAAACACTGCTCGAATTTTTTACAGCAATTTTCAAATCATGCGCATTTGCGACCACATCAATTTTGAGGGGGTTTATTTATGCTTTTCTGTTTTTTTTTTTTTTTTTGTTATGGTCTCATTTCAAAGATTTGGAATGTATTTATTAGCACATAACAACACGCCGTGTTTTGTTACTACAATCGTATATGACAGAATAATGCTGTTGCCAGGATGTCTGGCTCGCCACTGTTCCACATTCATATAAAAATCGTGAATGAAAGCAATTAATACAATAGTTCTTGGTTCCGTTTGACGATATAAAATTGGGGTTCGGCATCGATTTGACATTCAAAGCAGTGCGTGACCACGCAAAATGCAACCCTATTACAAACTCTGCACACAGTGCTATAATAAAATACAATTTTATGCACATAAGAAATGATTTCATGCTCATATGACAACATTTGCCTGAAAACAAAATCGATTTTAACTTTTTATACTGCATACAGCTCATTATATTTTATGTGTGTGTGGGGATTAACGAATAAAATTAGTTTTATCAGAAGAAAACAAACAACCCCTATTTATTTCGTAACGCTTCATTGACATCGAAACAAAAAAATAAATAAATACTACATTTATCGCACAAAGTTCATCACAGTGAATAACATTATTGGCATTTATCTAAATGCATCAATTCAAATTGAATTAATTTCAATTTTGTCATCTACAATTGATTTACTCAATCAAATTTGTGTATCTAGAAATATCAACCACACACACATACACACAAATTCACAAGTTTTTATTCCAATTTCCATTTCTTTATTTAGCATTATGAATGCATAATTGGAACATCTGACTCATTGATTTATCGAAATAGAATCTCTAAACAAGGACTATAGACAAAGTTTCAGTGCACTACATCGCATATCACAGATCACACAAACGTACAAATTAATCGCTATAATAAAATGAAGTGAAGCAAAATGAGAAGCACTTTACGCGTCGACCAATTGTTAAATGATGACAATAAATTGTTGGGGCAACGTTTATGTTTTTATTTTGGTGTTCATTTAAAATGTCACCTTACAAATTCAACGAAATATTTTAGCTACATTTTCTGTGCGTCATAAGAAACACTGCCATATATTACATATACATTTGGTTTGCTTATAAACACATCAACCTGTATCTCATTGTATACACAGGGTGTGGTATTGGATGAACTAAACAGAGGAAAAAAAAATAAACCGATTTTTGGACTATATTTAACCGGCGTAGACACACATTGTGAGAGAAAGAATTGGCGTGAATTCAGGATTACGTTGTGGAACTGTGTATGCATGTGCGAACGACGTGTTGGAAATATATGTTGATTGCTCTGTTAACTAGAGTGTTTATTTTTGAACACATGCGAAAATTGTTACGCCCGCAGTTTATTTTGCCACTGAATATACAACTGTGAACTCCGAATAGTTATGTCATATGAATGTAATTTTATCCTTGACTAAATGCTCCACATTTCAGTGAAAATTATTTGTTATTTCCATTTGAATGCCTACTTTCACCGTTTTCCCCAAGTTATTTGTTTCTTTTTCTTAAGACATTGTTGAGATAGTGCCAAATGATTTGCCGAAATGTTTACGTTACGATTTTTTTTTCTTTTGCGGCTTAATTTCGAACATATATTTCATCATTTCGACAACCGATTTTACTTTTTTTTTCTCGAATGAATGCAGCAAAAACATTTCCGCATAACATATTAATAGATAAGATGAAATTTAATAATAATTTTTTTTTTTCGTTTAAAATTGTCTTCTATAAAGCAAAAACTTGTTTTAGAATTTTATTAATTTAGAAGAATGACAATAAATTTTCACTTCCCATTTAGTTTGGTTTGGCTATCATAATGAAATTCAATGTTAACTCAGAGAACCAGAATGAAGCCCACGAAAAAACAAAAACAAATGAAGAAGAATATTCATATCGTTGATTGCTTTGTTTGGTGTTGTTATGAATTTATGTTATAAATTGAACAATGGCATTGTATGTAGCAATTACATACAGTTCATACTTCCGCTCCGAAACAATACACCAAACTGTGAAAATGTTTTAAAATTTATATAAGAATTTTGGGTGCCAGTTTAACGCCACACGCTTACAATGGATAAATGATTTTGTTTGCTTAAGATTGATCAATTGAGAAATTATTTTTACTTTCTTTGAAATAATGAAATTTCTGCTTCCTCTACATCATAGCATGTTGAATTGTGCATACAAAACTCAACAAATGACACGCAGATAGAGAATTTTTTTTTTTTTTGAAAATATAAATTGGGAGGGGAATGTTGTGTTCAATTGTTCAATTGAATAAAAATGTTTGCTCTTGAATCTTTTTAACACTTGATTATGGTGTGAGTTTGATGTCATTTTTACTGACAACTTTTTTTTCCCTTCAAATAACACTCAGTTGAAATAAACGCCTGCAAGCATGACCAAATAAAGAAGTGAGAGAGTGAGGGAGAGAAAAAAAATGAACCATCAAATCAATCTTAATTTTAACATTTTATTTATTCAATTCTATTTGCAGTCGGATGGAAACACATCATTTTTGCGTGCCGCACGAGCCGGAAATCTCGATAAAGTGCTTGAGCATCTTAAAAATAATGTTGATATAAACACATGCAATGCGGTAAGTATATGCTTTCACCAAACATCAATTGGTTTTTAAACGATTCTATATATAATATCAATGTGCTGTTTCTTCATTTTATGTAATATGCATGTAATGTGGTTGGTGTGTAAATTTAATTTTAGAACGGTTTGAATGCGTTGCATCTGGCGAGTAAAGATGGGCACGTGCATATAGTGTCCGAACTTTTAAAACGTGGTGCTGCTGTCGATAATGCAACTAAAAAAGGAAACACAGCCCTGCATATAGCATCGTTAGCTGGCCAAGAGGAAGTTGTTAAAATCTTACTTCAATATAATGCATCAGTTAATTCGCAAAGCCAAAACGGATTCAGTCCATTGTATATGGCTGCACAGGAAAATCACGATTCCGTAGTAAAACTTTTATTAGCTAATGGCGCCAATCAAAGTTTAGCCACCGAAGATGGTTTGTATATTATTCTAAAATTATTTTTCTTTTCTTTTCTTCTAGTTTTGTTACTAAATAAGAATTTGAATGTAATTTTAACTAAAACAAATTCTTCAACTGTTTATCTAGGTTTTACACCACTATTGGTGGCAATGCAACAAGGACACGATCGAGTTGTTGCCGTTTTATTAGAAAGTGATACACGTGGTAAAGTTCGATTGCCCGCTTTACACATTGCTGCTAAAAAAGATGACGTTCGCGCCGCAACACTTTTACTTGAGGTAAAATTATGTCATAGTTTAAATTTCGCACAATTTAAATCAAATTCATTTCGATGTCATGAAATGTCAAATTAATTTATATTTCTATTTGTATCAATTTTAGAATGATCACAATCCTGATGTCACATCAAAATCCGGATTCACACCATTGCACATCGCAAGTCACTATGGCAATGAAGCAATTGCCAATTTACTTATTCAAAAAGGTGCTGACGTCAATTTTCCAGCAAAACATAATATAACACCATTGCATGTATCGTGCAAATGGGGAAAAGCAAATATGGTATCATTGCTATTAGAAAAAGGTGCAAATATTGAAAGTAAAACAAGAGATGGACTGACACCATTGCATTGTGCCAGCCGCTCAGGACATGAGCAAGTTGTTGATATGCTCTTAGAACGTGGTGCTCCAATTAGTGCAAAAACAAAAAATGGTTTAGCTCCATTGCATATGGCCGCACAAGGGGAACATGTTGATGCCGCTCGTATACTTTTATATCATCGTGCACCCGTTGATGAAGTCACCGTTGATTATTTAACTGCACTTCACGTTGCATCACATTGTGGACATGTTCGTGTTGCAAAATTATTATTGGATCGTAATGCCGATGCAAATGCACGTGCCCTTAATGGGTTCACACCACTACACATTGCATGTAAAAAGAATCGTATAAAAGTTGTTGAATTACTGCTAAAACATGGTGCCAGCATCAGTGCAACCACCGAATCTGGTTTAACACCTTTGCACGTTGCAAGTTTTATGGGCTGCATGAACATCGTCATCTATTTACTACAGCATGAGGCCAGCCCAGATGTTCCGACTGTACGAGGCGAGACACCATTACATTTAGCTTGCCGTGCCAATCAGGTGAAAAATTCTTTTAAAAGATAAAAGTGTGTGAAAGACGAAAAAAAACGAAAAAAAATGTGATGCGCGATAAATGTGATTTACGAAAAAACAAACAAATTTCATGTTGTGATTGTGTAAAATGTGACAGTAGTACCACAACATAAATTGTGTTTGACAGCTGATTTCATTTTGCTATCATTTTATTTATTTTTGTGTGTATTTTTCTCTTCTATATGCTATCCGACACAGACCGATATTATTCGAATTTTATTGAGAAATGGTGCACAAGTCGATGCTCGTGCTCGTGAACAACAAACGGCTTTACATATAGCATCTCGTTTAGGAAACGTTGATATTGTGATGCTTTTATTACAACATGGTGCCCAAGTTGATTCAACAACTAAAGATTTATACACTGCATTGCATATTGCAGCGAAAGAAGGCCAGGACGAGGTGAGAAATCTCATAGCTAAAAAGATAATGGATCACATCGATACCATTAATTCGATGCAATTGTTTTGGATTCGACACAAAGAGTTTTTCATTTGAATTTGATTTGATTTATGTGTACAAAAAACACAACTAGGTCGAAATAATGTCATTATATATTTTGTGTTTTTTTTTTTTTGCCATTTGTGGGCGTTGAAAATATCTTGAACAAGTTTTAAAATGTTTTAAGTATCAATTTAACTTTGTATTTTGTCTGTCATTGGTATTTGATTTATTTCTTGTTTACGTCGATGATTCAAGTCACAATATTTCTTTACACATTTTCTGTTATAATAATCGAAAGCCAGACGAAGAGTTTGTTTTTTAACGTTTATTTATCAATAGATTATTATGATATATATTCGGTGCTTAAAATCGTTTTTATCGCAGTATTTATTTGATTTATTTGAGTTCAATTTTGTACATTTATTATTTTTCTTAATAAATTACAAAATCGGAAAAATTCATTAGTTTATTTATCGTCAATTTATTGTTATTTCAATTTCTATTTTCTCTAAATTTCATATTCCATTACATGCAAATTGTAATATAGTTGTAACTATTACACATGCACAATGTCATTTCCATTCCGAGAAAAGCAAAATCATTTAGTTCATAATTACCAATTAATTATAACCATTCCAAATCATTATGTGTGTTATATGCTTTTCGACCTTAACAGTGATTGTAATAATAATTTTTGTTGTTGTTGTTGTTGATGATGTTTTGATGTGAATCCAAGAACAAAACTGCATTTTTAGCTAACACAATGGTTTTTGTTTTTTTTTGTTTTTTTTTTCAACTAACACAAAAATCAATATAAACATTATTCTTAGGTGGCTGCTGTTCTTATTGAAAATGGAGCATCGCTTGAAGCCAGCACCAAAAAAGGTTTCCAACCATTGCATTTGGCTGCCAAATATGGTCACATGAAAGTGGCTGAGCTATTATTGCAGAAGGGAGCTCCAGTTGATGCGCAAGGAAAGAATGGAGTAAGTATTCAATAATTCATCTCTTTGAACAAGAAAAAAAAAAAAATAAGCCGAATATTAATTATTGCAATAAATAATTTTTTATTACAGGTTACTCCACTTCATGTCGCTAGTCACTATGATCATCAAAATGTTGCATTGTTATTATTAAATAAAGGCGCAAGCCCACATGCAACGGCCAAAAATGGCCATACACCATTGCATATTGCAGCTCGTAAAAATCAAATGGATATTGCAACTACTTTATTGGAATTTGGTGCACAGGCTGATAGCGAAAGCCGTGCCGGTTTCACTCCATTGCATTTAAGCAGCCAAGAAGGTCACGTTGAAATGTCAAATTTACTGCTCGAACACAAAGCCAATCCAAATCATCAAGCAAAGAACGGTTTGACACCATTGCATTTGTGCGCACAAGAAGATCGTACGAGTGTTGCACAAATTCTTGTCGATCATGGCGCGAATGTGAATACAAAAACCAAACAAAATTACACACCATTGCATATGGCATCACATTTTGGTCAATTGAATATGGTTCGCTTTTTATTGCAAAACGGAGCTACTGTTAATTCAGACACTGCAATTGGATACACCCCATTACATCAAGCTGCCCAGCAGGGACATTTGCATATTGTTAATGTGTTACTAGAACATAAAGCTGATCCAGATGCTGTTACATCGGTGAGTTCTATCAAATTAAATGAATTCATTATTTTTCGTCAGAATTGAAAAAAAGTGGAAAAAATTCATTTTTTCTAATTTTCCTTTGAATTTTTATTTATAGCAAGGGCAAACACCATTGAATATTTCCCAAAAATTGGGCTACATTAGTGTTGTTGAATCCCTTAAGAATGTAACACAACCACCAAAGGATCAAATGCAAACTTCGGTGAACGAAGGTGAAAAATATCGTGTCGTTGCACCAGAAGCAATGCATGAAACATTTATGTCTGATTCTGAAGAAGAAGGCGGTGATGATGCAACTACCGATCATCCATATCGGTATCTAACCGTTGATGAAATGAAATCATTGGGTGATGATTCATTGCCAATTGATGTTACACGTGATGAACGCATTGATTCAAATCGAATGGCCGTTTCAAGCGATTCAGCTAATATGAATTTATCACAACATGAAGAAGAAATCACACCACAGCATGTTACTCAAACTCATGTCGCTCTCGATGGAAAATATGCCATCGACAATGTTAAAATTGAAAGACATCCCGAGCAAATCGGGTAAGTTTTGTTTTTTTTTTTTTATTATTATCCAATTACTTATGTGTACTAACAATACATCTAAATCGGCCGATAAAGTTGTTTTGAAATTATATTCAATAATAATTAACAAATAACCGATCATTTCTATCTCTAACACTTGCTTACACTCTATCAATGTGGAATAAATAGAAAATTACACTGGAAGAAGTAAGTTAAATCGTTCTACCAAAATGCACATTTCTCTTGAGAATTGTTGTGTAATTCAATTTTTTCGCCTCCCGTCTTTTTTTTTCTGCATTCTTTTTTACGTATATTCGTATCCGCACTTTTTGTTCATATTTGTGTTTGCAAACATAAAATATTATAAAGCGAACTTTCTTTTAGCTTTTTGGTATCATTTTTGGTCGATGCACGTGGTGGAGCAATGCGTGGATGTCGTCATAGCGGTATTCGCATTATTGTACCACCACGATCGGCTGCGCAACCAACCCGGATCACTTGTCGTTATGTGAAGCCACAACGAACGTTGCATCCGCCGCAGCTTATGGAAGGTGAAGCACTGGCTTCTCGAGTACTCGAATTAGGACCAGTTGCCGCTAAGTTCATTGGACCAGTTATCATGGAAGTACCGCATTTTGCATCGTTACGCGGAAAAGAACGTGAAATTGTTATTCTTCGATCAGATAATGGTGAAACATGGCGTGAACATCAAGTTGAAAATAGTGATGAAATTATTCACGAAACTTTAAATGAATACTTTGAACCAGGAGGTATGAAAATAAATATTTAAATTATCAAATCAAGAGGAATTGATTTAATGATAAAATTTGATTTTCATTTCTATAGATATTAACCAAATGGATGAATCATCTGGTGGACGCATGTGTCGTTTTGTCACTTATGATTTTCCACAATATTTCGCTGTTGTATCGCGTATTCGACAAGAGGTAAGAATTAAAAACGTTCTCAACATTCAAATAAATGCTCAAAAATCTTTGTGCAATCACATTAACTTGGTTTCTTTTTATTTTTATTTTTTTATTTTTTTGAAATATAGATTCATGCTATTGGAACCGAAGGTGGTATGGTGTCAAGCACTGTAGTGCCTCAAGTGCAAGCTGTGTTTCCACAAGGCGCACTCACCAAAAAAATCAAAGTCGGCCTACAGGTAAATCTTTTCAAACCGCGTAAAGGTGTTGCACCTGAAAATCTTCGCAAAATCAGCGTCAATCATGTACCAAAAAAGAAGAGATGTTTCATTCTTTGGTAAACAAAAACAAAATTAACCGGTTAACAAACCACATGATGACTTCAATAGCTATTCAAGAAACAGAAAATTTGCTTCTAAATTTTTTTTTAAAATTCGTCTTTGGTTTGAAAAACCACTTCATTTTCACAACATTCAGATTCATTTTATTTTTTTTACCAAATGCTGTTGAAATCAGACCAAATTTGTTATTGAAATGCCAATGAGCATAATCATTGCAATCAAAACAAATTATGTGTGAAATTCGGCAAGGCAATATGTAACGCTTTTTTTTGCGAATCGAAAAAAAAAATTACAATTTTTTTCAATGCAATCACTCAAAATCGTCCATTTTGATCAGGAAAAGCTAAAATACACAAATTTTATGCAACATTATTGCCATATCTTACATCTACACTGTTATTTCATTAGGATTAAAAATTAATCCTTTCGGATTAATTCAAGAAAAAATCCAAATGGATTAATTATTAACACCTAACAAATAGCGTATTTTGCCCAAAAGGGCCAAGTCAACTACAACTACAATGATACATAATCACCATACCGAACAATTTGAGAAAATGGTTCAGCGAAAGTAATGTGTCATTATAGTCGACAAAGCCATACAATTGTGAACGCTTCTGCTGCGACATTTGTTATCAGCGATTGTCATAGCAAATGCCTCAGCAGCAACACCCACAAATGTATGACAGGCTTGCAACAAAATGTTACATTTTAGATTTTAAATATCTAATTTTTTTTATCTTAAATCTACATATTTGGATCGATTTCATTGATTGTTGTTATTGTTTGCTGGTCGCACAAGTGATTCATGTATTCCATGCCCACATACAATGCTGTGCCCTGTTGAATAAAAATAATAAACACAATTGATTAGATAAATTGATTCATTCAATCCGTTCTTTTTCTCCTTCATATTGTTCAAATGATAAATAAACAACCAATCATTAATAAACACATACCTTTGTATAAGATGCACTTTGCTGCTACAATATCACGATGCCAAACGGTAGTCAGTGCGACTTTCAGCTGCCATTCTGGTACAATATGAATTGTTGGGGCCAATTGTCCACGTGACTTAGTTTGAATGCTCGTTGGTATCAGCATTTGTGAATTGTACATGCAGTTACGGCACACCTTGAACTTATCACTCCTCGTTCGCCTGTCGAAACGCTTGAAACATTTGGCGCACGTTTGAGATGTCATGTATTCGTCGACATTCATTATCATAGCACAATCTTCTCTCTTCCTTACGCTGTTCATCAAGCGTCGAGCTCCCGGTGCACGCACAAATTTCTTTATTTTGATTGGTGAATTGGGTGCAAAATCAGCCGCTCCTAAATAAATCAGTGATCGTTTTCCGTTCGGCACAATTTTCATAGCCATTTCATCCAGTGCACGATTGACATCCATGTATTTCTCAAAAGCGAGACGGGCATAGTATCTAAATTCAAAACAAATACAAAATACAATGTAATGTCAAATGTGAACAAAAATCGCATAAACAACATTACCTTTTCGTATGCGCTGCAATGGCATTTCTATGCATACGAAGACGATGCTGTATGTAATTCACCCATCCAACACCACGCGGTGAAGGATTATTATTTGCTGCCAAATCATCCTGTTCTTCACGTCGATAATGTTTGGTGAGCTTATCCCAGCGTTTTTTACGAAATCTTGTCTTGGCATGCCAATTGTATGCTTTATTTCGCTCTTTTATGTTGACCTAAATAGAGAAACGTAAACAACATAAACGAAGAAATCAATTAACATTTTGAATAATTGTTACCATTTCAATCGAAATTAATTTTGAAAACTAAAAACAAATAAAAATTTACCTCTTCACCCGTACGAATATCGCGACGCACTATGGCGGTCTTCATATTCATGCCGGGATCAATACCAATTTCATAGTCAAAGTCACCACTATCGTATCGATGTTTTATGACTTCCAACTGTGATAGCAATTCCTCTTTTGGAGGAACATTGTATATTAAGCACGCTGAAACACCATCGGTCATGAATGAATAGCGAAACTGATGTTTGTTCCGGGCCAGTTTTCGAATTTTATCCATGTCGAAAATTTGCTGCCAATAAGTGTCCTTCTGTTCCATGAATTCCTTCACATTAATAATTCTGCCTTTTTTCGATTTTTCATAATTCCGTGGAAGTCTCTCGTTCTCTTTGAGGATGTTGTATAGCTCACGTGAATCGAATCGAAAAAATTTGCGTTGGTAATTGCACATTGGCACAACGGAGAAATTGGATGCTTTTTTCAGTCGCTCACCGTTTTGACGACGCATATTGAACGCTTCAACTGCTCGTTGCATTTCGAGCCACATTGGCAAAGAAGCAAACCAATGTTTGTCGATGTAATCTCGCATTGTGGATGATGTTATTGGAAAACCGATGATGTGTAATTCCGTTGCCAGAATATCAATTCTTTCTTCATCCCAACCTGCATAGAAATATCCATCCACCACATTTCTGATGGTTCGGTTGATGTCGGCATCATTGAATACATACATACCCCGATAAATTCGATTCACTTCATGAAGTTGAATGCGTAGATATTTGCGTATGCGATTCTTCATGTGTGTTTTTAAATTTGTTTTAACATTTGTGGCATACGTTGACGATGCATATTCGAACGGATTGTCCATCTTCATGTTTGGGAACTCAATATTATTTTGAACACACAAATCGAAGAATTCTGCTGGCATTTCGTAATCACCGGCGTGTTCTTCAAGCACCGATTTAAAACAATCCGTAATTTCTGCATTTGCCTCTTTGCTGTTCTTTTCAAAATATTCCCAATTTTGCTGGTCGAAATTGGAATTCACACGGTGCAAAAATTGTAGCGAGGCCAAGTGACACAGTTTTGTATGTTCAATGCTCTTTGCACTTGTGCATCGCACAATATAATTCATCAAATTGTCATTTCCCGTTTTTTTTAAAATTGTTTTCAATGCACATTTTATAGTGCGAATATTTTCTTTTGGTGTCTCTTCACTATCACTTGACTTTTTGATTTTCTTTTCACTAATATGGCAGTCTTCACCATTTTTACACTTTCTTTTGCGACCTGCGACACCCATTATATCAGCTATCAGAATGATGATGAATTCCCGAATTTCACCCTATTTATACTCTTCCGAAATGCTGATAAAGCAATGCATGTTTTCTAAAATGTGCAGTTGCCTGGTATCAAATCCACAGGCATAAATCTGCACACTTTTCAAAAAATGCAAAACTAAATTGATCGGTTGATAAAATCCCGAACAATCACTGCACATAACATCACCGGATGAAAACAAATGAACAGTCACTATTTTTTATTTCTTCACTGCCAATTTATTGTGCTAACGAACGAACGAACGAAATTCACACTAATGTTGATTCCAATGGATTCATTGTTTCCATGTTATGCCATCAAATAAAGTGGGATTTCGTTTGGAAATGAACAAAATAAACAAATGAAAAAAAAAAACACATAAAATGACAACGAAACAGAAAAAATTCACAAAATCTTCACCAAAAACTAAATATCGTCGAATCATCTTGTCAATAAACAAATGTTGATTATGTAGAAATCTGCACATTTTTTGAAACCCGGCAAATGAAATACACATATTGAGAAAAGAACTATCAATGAATGTATTGTAAACATTGTATGAAAACAAATGAACTGAAAGCGTTACTTTTTCACTCTGAAGTGCAATATTAATTTGCTGGATCATTCAAAATGAAAACCAATCGTACTATTCTATATAGAATTATAATATTTATCAATTTTGACTCATATAGATTTTCATTTTCGAACGAAATGTGCAATCGTACGGAAGTAAACAGAAATATGGTTATGTTTTCAATGAAACAGTCGTTCATTCAAGCAGTGTCCACCCACAAAAAATTATAAACACAAAATATATGAGTGATCTTATGAATTATTCATATGCAAATATTTTAATCCTTTTGGATTTATTTTTAATCCATTTGGATTTTTTCTTCAATTAATCCAAAAGGAATTATTTCTAATCCATTTGAAATAACAGTGTAGTCACTTTTTTATTTACAAACATTTATATTTATTGTACACCATACACAGTACACATTCATACAGAATACGAATTCATTGTGTTGAATAATTTGCAATAATAAGAAACAAAATGAGGAAAAAGTACATTACAAATTGAAAAATTATATTCATTTGCATGATCATGGATATTTGAATATGCAGTGCAACGCATGAATCAATAAAAATACAATAAATTCTAATGAAAAACTAATAATGAAATAAATACTAACATTTACACTAAAACATCAATAACTAAAGTGTCAATAATTTTCATCAAACTCACGATTTACTTGACAAATTGAGAAAAAAACAAAAAAAAACAAAAGATAATATCACTTGGACAATATGCCAGAGATGACACTATATTTAAACAGTTAGAAAAAAAAATCTGCTAAAAATCCTTATAAATTTAATGTTGTTTCTTCCAAAAAGAAAATTATATAGTGGTGCAGCAGCGATTTGCTTTCGACGAAATTAATACGTTTTTAATATGAATTTTAAAAGCTGATTCTGATTTCGAACAAATTATATAGTCCATATACGACATTTTTTTCGAATTTAAGCAAAAAAAAAAAAAGAAAAAAAAACCAAATATTCAGGAAAAAAATTATATATTTATAAGAATAATACTCGAATTACATATTTTTGATTCAGTGAATAGGGGTGATATGTTCATTGCTAAAACGTCTAATTGTTCGTTTGTTTAAATTTTATTTGATTTGATGATCTCTTTTGGATTTTTTTTTATATATATTTTATCACAACATGAATATCTTTTATGATATCTTTTTCTGTCTATCGTCGTATTTTATTTATTTCCATATTTAATTTTTCTTCAATATTTTGCCCATTTTTTTTTTACATTTCATTTATAACTTTTAGTTGATTTTTTACGATTTATCTCTTGTCATAAGTGATATCATGTGTTCATCTATTGAAAAATTCAAGAAGAAAAAACACACACACACACAAGTATTTTTGATAATAAAAAAAAACTAAATGCAAAAATCTAGTCAACGAACACAATCAATAAAACAGTCTTCTTATCTCACTCATGACTTTGTCCAAATGTCAATTTGTTTAATTATTTAATGGGATGAAATTACTAACTTATGGATTTTAAATTGCACTCAAAATAAAACCCAAACATATTTTTAAAACTATTTAACTAAATCTATTTGATAAGTTGCACTAATTTCGATTGCAATAAAATTGATAATTTGTCAACCGAGCATATCGTCTGATGAATTTATCGTCAATAATTGAATTTACTGAAATGAGTTCATTACAAATAAAATGTCTTGCCGTATTGCCCATGGTACAAAAATCGTATATTAACATTTAAATAAAAAAATTGCCAAATCAAGATGGGATGAAATAAAATCATTTGATGATAAATTCGTTAAACGATATGTCCGATATCTTAATGTTAACACTGGCTTGTGTATTGACATGAAACTAAATTGGTGATGGTCTAAATTTTACCAAGTAGTTATTGCAACTGTAGGTCATTTTTATATGACATCTTCTTATTCGCAAATACTAAAAACGTAGCAAAAGTGAATATCAGTATAGAAGAAAATTCACATTGGTGACGGTTACAATGCTTACACTCATCATTTTAGTACAAAATTCTGTAGAAAAAAGAACATATAGATTTTATGTTGTCGTTAAAACATCACATTTAGTTTCAAGTTCAGAAGCCCTGGATTATACAACAAACACAAACATACTCGAACAATATTTTTTTTTTTTTAAGAAAAAAACAGTGAATTAAACTTTATGAACTTTATGAGTCTAAAAATTCCAACAGATTTAGTCTAACAATTAGTATCTAACACATTGTAATCAATATCACAAATAACGCCAAAATAGTGAGAAACAATGAAAAACCAAAAAAAAAAAAAAAAATCGAAATTTTTTCTGCCCAATAAATTTAGTTTGAATAACTTCTAAAAATGCAACCGTTGTTGTTTCATTGTATATTTTGTGATACTTTCTTTTGTTTATTATTTTAACAATGAAGAAAAACAAACAGAAATTTACAAAAAAAAAATAAAAAAATAAAAAAATAAAAATAGTTTTTGCGATCGGAAAATCAACATGGAATAATTCGTAAGAACGGTTTTCCATATTTCATAATTAGTAATAATATAAATAATATTAATGAAGCATTATAAGTGATTATCACCATAACTGATACTAAATTTATTAGGCGTAAAAAAATTTTCGTTTTTAAATACATACAAACATACACGAGAAAACTTAATATTCAAGTTATACGAATTCATGAAACTAATATATATTTGTATTTGTTAATATATGTGCATCACATTCCATTCATATTGACATACACATTTTTTGCTCATAAATATTAAATTAATTGTAAAAAGAATTAACACGTTCAAGCGATAATTTTAAATTGATGAAAATGAAAATGAAAATGTATTTGTTTCATAGTTTTCCTTTGACCATTCCAGATGTTTCGTTTCATTCATTTGATTTCATGGCGCTTATTTTATTTTTACATAATTTATGTGGTCCATTTTGCACTGAGCACGACAAAAAAAAAAAAAAAAAAAAAAACAATATCCATGAAATTCGCCTATAAAATTCAAAATAACCAATTCAATTTGCTTCATTATTGTTATTTTTATTATTGCTATCGTTGATTTTTCATCCAATGACACATTGTATTTTCTGTTTTATGTTCATTGTGTTTTATATTTTTGTGTTTTGGCATTTTCAATGAGATCAATTTTCTCATTGAATTTTGCGCTTTCTTTGTCAAATATTTTATTTTTCTTTGACATTTGAAGCATTCATCAAATCACCGGAACAGAAGTGTAAAAAAAAAGAACAAAAAGACACTGGAACATTTCATATAATTTTACGACCAATAAATACTAAAAATTTACACATTATTTGGATAATTAAATTATGCAATTTAATGAATAAAACCAGGCTCAACCAATTGATCCCGATTTAACTGCCAAACTACTTGGACGGGGAGTCGCTGTCTCTCCAATTGTTACAGTCGAACCAAGACGTCGTAAATTCCACAAAGCAATCACACTCAGTATGCCAGCACCAAAGGCTCATAGCCAAGGAATGATCAACCAATATTCGGGCAACGCACCAACACTACGTCTACTCTGCTCAATTACAGGTAAACACATTTTCAATTATTATTGTGGTTTTTTTTTTGTTGTTGTTATACTCTATCTCTCTACAATATGAGGTCAGTTCATTATATATATACGTTTTACTCAACTAGTAAAATCGTATGGTTACTAGTACGATCTATATGGTTTAAGTTGAATTTAGACATTTTGCTAGATTGAAGTATATACATATACCAATTTTGTATTTTGTTAATATTCTGTTCTGTGAGTTCCATTTTAATATTATTGTTTCCCTTTTTTTCTTTTGGTTTCTTATTTTTCGTTTCTCGAATTTGGTTATTCAAATGATTTTTGTTTTCTAATCGAAAGTCGAAAAGCATTAGTTAAGAAGTGTACAAAAAAAAAAAAAAGAAAAAAAAAGAAAATGATAAATCGTTCGTAACCAATTTAGTCAAGTTCCATTCTTCTTTAATTTTAATCGTTGTTGCTAATTTTTAGAATTGAGTTTGAAGTTTATTAATTTATATATTATAAACAGCAGCTTTTAACAATTTATGCTATGAAGAATCTGTATTTTACACTAAGAATATAATCCACAATTCTATTCATCGTTGGTTTTATACAACTACATTTACATTTTATCAATGTCATTCAAGTTGATCTTTTAAAACGAATTGATTGTGATTACATATTATTTGTTTCTATTGTTTTAATCATTTTGTTCTTTGTATAGTTTATTCTCAAGTTAACTCATAACAATAACCATGTTCATAGTTATGAATTTTTATTATAACATTTTTGATTATTGAAGAATTTTAAATGGTTTCAAGTGGCTAATTAATAATTTTTCGGGTCATAAATTTTGGTTAATCTTTCTTAAAATAAATCGACTGTTATCTTCCATATAAAGTATAAAACCATCGATGTTTGGAATAAAAAAAAACTTGGGATATCTCATATAATCATAGTATATGTTTCGAATTCTTAGCAGGAGGAGAATATTATTAAAAGTTAAATTTGTGTTAAAACTACCTAAATAGAACGTTTCTATATCCAAAGTGTTAAAATGAATGAAACAGAAAAATAGGTTCGTCCAACATCGAAACGAATCAAGGTTTCAATTGAAATAAATAAAAATGATGAGATTGGACATTTAGGTGAAACTCCAAATGGTTGAGGTCATTGGAATTTATATGTTCCATTGAATTAGTTTGAAAAAAAAAAAACATTGATTAGCATTTAACATAATTATGACTACAATTAAAAATGTGTGTAGAAATTTTTCGTACTAATTGCGAAAATTGCTTGTGTGCACGCATACCATTCTTCATCAAGGTGTGTTTCGGAAAAGATCTCTAAAAGGTAACTAACCAACAAAATCTAGATAAAGCAAACTAATTATTTTACAAACAATTCAAATCAAACATCAAAAAAAAAAAATCGTAATTTATCTTTTTTTCAAACCAAAAAAAAAAAAAAAAAAAATTCAATAAAAAAAAAACAATACTTTGAAAAAGTACTTACTAAACACCAGCTTGGGCAACCTAATTCTTGTACATGAACTATATGAAATTGTTAAAGCAATCAAAATTTATAAAGAAAAGCAATATATTGCGTTTTTTTCCGTAGAATTTCTTTTAATTTCAAAATAAATTTCCATAATGATTTAATTCGAAGTATAAAAACTTTCATACGTCTTCCATTTTTACATTCTTTTTTCATAGAATATTTTGTGTCCAAATTTATTCAGCAAAAAACCATTCAAACAACAAGTATTTTTGCTTTGGCATTTCCACCAATTTCACGTTTTTGACATTCCATTATTTCCGCTTCACTGATTCTTTGAGAAAAGCACTTGAACGCTTTGAAATTGTACATTTTAATTTAAAAAAAAAAAAAAAAAAAAAAAAAAATCTCACACCAGAACGAACAAACGTCTTGCAAAAATCTTTGGTTTATTTTCTTTTTCGTTGTATTGAACGCATTTTCCATCAAATAACAAAACAACGCTTGTTTTCATTCAGAATTTCCTTGACAAACATTTTTATTTGTCAATTTCTCACACAGAGACTGACATTTGGATTTTGAAGAAACGTCTTCAGCACTAAACTGCTTCCTTAACAATTCACAGATCAATTTTTTTTTGTCCGATCAGCATTCAATTCATCGCGTTTCTCCTTCCTCAACTGCACCAATTTTTTTTTTTTTTTTTTTTTTTTGCTTTAGCGAATTTATTAATATATCTTTTTTAATTTAAATCATCTCACACATACACTTGCTGCTTCCTTTCATTATGTTTTGATTCATTTTCAAAACAAATGAGAAAAAAAATATATTTAATTTTCTTTATAAAATTTATTTATCAAATTGCAATATTCCAGCATAAAAATTCATGCTTCTATGCTGAGAAGAAAACAAAAAAATTTAACCAAAATCAACCTAACCCAGATCTAAACAAAAAAAAAAAATATATGTAATTGACTAATCAAAATCACTGAATTAAATCCTGAAAAAAAATAAAAATTTCTTTCAAAATAGCATACAAACTCAATTAAATCAATTCATTTTTCAATCAAATTTTTAGATTTGCATTAATTGAAAACCTAAGCATAGATTGTATAAAGTTAGTTGCCCACAAGGGAACTTTTCTGAAACCGTTGCTAAAAACCACGAATTATAAATTTTCTTCTTTTTTTTTCAAATGAGCGTCTGAATTGCTTTTTTCCTCCTGTCACACGCAAGAATTGCATTCGAGTTGAAATTCAAATTATGTATATATTTGCTAAATTAAATGCAGTGACAACGAAAATTATTTGAAAAATTCGAGAATAATTATTTCAAAATAGCTTTGTGCTTTTGAATCATTTTATGGCTAAGCAATCTTGATTGATAAGCTTTCGATTCCTTTTACGCTTAAATACTATGCATTTGTGTATATTGTAAATGGTCAAATTGTTAATATCAATGCCACTGCAAAACATAATTTATGTCTACTAAGGGATAATATCAATCTATATATCTGTTAAAATCAACTATAAATAATTTCATTCAATTATGCTATTGAATATGGATTTGTTGAATTATAATCAATCTACGGTAATTCAGTCAATGTGATTATTTAAGAGTTTTCATAATACAACGATTTCATTGATCAAAATATTGATTAATTGTTATAATTAAAATTTAATTGAGATATTGCCCATAATAAAATCATGTAAAATATGAAACCGTATGGTAAGTATAGACTCTCTTCAATGGAGAGTAAATAATATAGAGTTCAGTTGTTATTTTTTTTTTCGTTCTGTTCTCTCCACATCATTTTATCGTGAATTAGGCGTTTTTAAATGCACCACTTTATTTGGTAGTATAATTATCACAGAAAGACAAATAGTTGAAGAGATTAAGTATAATTGAAAAAAAAAAACGAAAGGAAAAAAAAAATTTGGTCGAGCAACAGGGTTGAGTGGATTAATAGTAATTGTGCCACAGCCAACATTCTTGTGCAATTATTAATTTGCTCGTATTTATTTTTTTTTTTTTTTTGGCTCCCCCCAAAAAGTTAATATGAAACTATAGAGAAAATTGAGAAAATGATCATTTGGAAATCATTCACTGAAAGTAAAATATGTACATAATTTAAAATTCAAATGCATGATTGACGAAAGAATTTCATGCGTGTACCAAAGACAAGGTGATTAGTAATGGTTTCGAAAAAAAATAAGTTAAAACCATTAATTGACTTATTTTTGTTGTTTCATTTATGATTAAATTAGCCGTTAGAAAGTAGATAAAATTGATTGCTTGTTTTAAAAATGGCAAATATCACATATTTCGTTGATAAAATATGAGATTTCATGGTAAATGATAAAAAAAAAAACTGATTTGCCAGTGACGCGCCATCAATTTTATGTGCAGTGCTCGTAGGTGTTCAACGAAATCCAAAAGTCACACTCTAGATGAGTAAAGTAAAAACAAAACGTTCACATTAAAACGATTCTTATGTAAATAGTCGAATTCCTTATTTTTGTAAATATTAATACACTCCGGTTGATGGAGATTTTTTTTTTTTTTAGTTAACATTTTTGTTCCTTTCATATATACTTTTTTGACATTTTGTGGCTTTCTTCACACCTATTTTTTGTTGAAATGTCATTCAATTTTATAATGACAAATCGACGAAATTCGTACCAATTCTTTCGTGCTTGTTTTATTTTTCTTTTTCCTTTTTTCGTTTTAAATTTTTGCGCAAAATATCATTTTGCTTTTGATTATTTCTTTGTTTTTTTTTTTTTTTTAAATTTTATTTAAATGAAAATTACATTTGAAACGTAATTACTTAATAGAACTCAACTTTTCTCTATCTTCTCTATCTCTTTCTCTCTATCTATTTTCTTTGATAAGTTTTAATTTGGTAATTTTCATTTCATATAAATATGTTGATTGATTTCTGTTATAGGTGGACCATCGCGTGCTCAATGGGAAGATGTTACTGGCTCGACACCGTTGACATTTGTCAACGATTGTGTCTCATTCACAACGACTGTTTCAGCACGGTTCTGGTTAATGGACTGTAGAAATATATCGGAAGCAACTAGAATGGCCACTGATTTATATCGGTATGCGATACGATTTCACCATTTCCAATTTTAAATAATTTTAATAATTTTCATTTAATTTCTTTTAGCGAGGCAATTCATGTTCCATTCATGGCAAAATTCGTGGTCTTTGCTAAACGCGTTGATCCATCAGAAGCTCAACTCCGTGTCTTCTGTATGACCGATGATAAAGAAGATAAAACTCTTGAATATCAAGAGCATTTCACGGAAGTGGCTAAAAGTCGTGATGTTGAAGTGCTTGAAGGTAAACCACAATACACAGAATTTGCTGGCAATTTAGTGCCGGTTACAAAATCAGGCGAACAACTGCAAATTCAATTTAAAGCGTTCCGCGAGAATCGATTACCATTTAACGTTCGTGTAAAAGATCCACATGCTGATACAGTTGGACGTGCCTTGTTTATGCGAGAACCACGTGTTGCCAAAGGCGAACAACCACAGCAACCAATTTGTATTCTAAATATTGTGCTGCCCGAGAAAATCCTCAACGAAAATGCCGACGATAGTCGCGATCTAAAACATTTCACAGAATTATCCAGTTTCTATCGAACGGGCATTGATCGAAATAATTTAAATGATATTCGTATTGTTGATATTTCGAATTTATTAGGCGAAGATTGGATTCGTTTAGCACCAGAACTCGGTATCACCGAACAAGAAGTCAACGAAATTATCGCTGAAAATCCAACGAGTACACCACGTCAAGCACAATCAATGTTACAAAATTACATTTTGCGTAAAGACAGCAATCGTACAGTGCTTGAAACTAGTTTACGATCAATTAAACGTGATGATATTATTAAAAAATGTTTACGACTCAGTACGTTTATTGAAAGACCAAAGCAATCGGCATCTGGTACACGAAAGGGCGCTAGTTTAGATAATGGATATGAAGAAGTAGATAATATGAAAGATTCAGAATCAGTGGAAGAATTAACAGCACATGAACGAGAAGAGCTTAAATATTCAGCTGAAGAGAAAATTGTCGAAGACTCGGATGGTGAAGAAGATGAAGTTGTTAAAAGAAGTGTTGCAGAGCGAAGAGAACAAATAACAAAACGATTATCTGGTGAACGTGCAATTCCCGCATCAACACAAAAAAAAGAAATCGTACAGGAAGTGGCTGAAATTAAACGACGCAGTTTAATTGAAGATAAAAAAGCGCTTCACGAAGAAGAGATAATAATGCAAGCACCAACTGATAATATTATTAAATCGTCAACCATTTCGGAGCCGATAATTAAATTGAAATCAGCAATTAAAGATGAATTAGATGTGAGTAAAAAAGATTTTGATAAAGAATTACAAGATAAACTCAAGACGACCATAAAAGATGTTGAAAGTTTTGAGCACAAAGTATCGGCAGATATAACAGCAAGTGCTCCACGTGTTGAAGAAAAAGTACAGATTGACGCTGTTGTTACGGAAAAACCATTTAAACAAGACAAAGACACATCTATTGTAACATCGACAAAAACGACAACCATCGAAACAGTAATTCCATCTGTGGAAGCTCTTAGCAATATTGAAGCTACGCAAAAATTCTTGGAACAAGAAAATTTCGAAATTTCAACTAAACCAGAAATATGTCAACAACCAGAAAAACAGAGCACAGTCAAAATAACTGAAGTAGAAACAACATTGCCAACATCAACGAAAAACTTTTTAGATAATGAAATTGCAGCTCAATCAGAGCCGGTCACAGTGGTACATCAGCAAGTGGTTGAAGAACAAGATGGCCCAGTGAAAACGATCACCAAAACCACAACGACAACGGTAAGCCGAGAATGGACTGAACCAGTAAAATTCCAAATTGGCGATGATAATGGCGACAATGATGACAATGAAATTGTCACCAGCAATATTCGCATAACAAAAGATTTGTTACACAGTGACAACGATACGGACGAATTCTATAAAACGATCGAAGAAAAGATTACCAAAAAAATGAGCCAAGATTTTACGATTAACAAAGATGATAATATTGCAGATGGTGAGTTCTTATTTTATAAATTTCGGTGTTTTTGTTGTTTCTTATGTTTTTTATTTCTAGTATCAGACGAAATATTGGTCTCTCAAACACCACCACCAACACCAAATGATTCAAATCAACATCATGATGAGATTCATGAGCGCTTGCACTGTAAGTAATTTGCATTGCAATTTTAATTTTTTATTGTGCTTATGCGTGTTTGAAAAGATAAAAAAAAAAAAAAAAAAAAAAAAACAAATAAACAAGTCTATTCCATATTATTTAACTATGTTTTACACTCTGCGTTTCCTTAAATGTTCGCTCTGACGAAATTCAATTTCAATGGATTTCAAATCCATAAATTTATTTTTCTTGTTCCATTCGATTTCATTTGTTTTGTCAAATAAGTGTTTATTTTTGTCTAAATTTTTCATGCTATGAAAATGAAAGATAAAAATCAAATGTTTTTATATCAACATTTACCATACATTCGATATCAAAATTATTTGAATTGTATTGTATTTGTCACTCATTTGTTATTTAAATGGAAAAAAAAACACACACACACATTGAAAACATCCAAATCTTTATTTTAAAATCTATTTTAGCTAAGCCAATTCATATGCATATCATATATCTCATTTTATGTTGAATAGCCATCCCGTAATTTATGTTGTGCCCCATTTTCGTTGATATTTTATTTATTTCGTTCATTTGGTTTTTCATTTAATTTACGATCTTTCGTTCAATTATATTCTTTTATTTAATTATTCATTTTCAATGTCTTTAATGTTAAATCAATATGCTCAGAAAATTACAAATATTGGCTAAGTTTTATGTTTAAAAAATAAATTTATACGTGCAATTAACGTGTATGTATTTTTGTTTTTATGATTATTAAATAATGAATAAAAAAACAAAAACCAAAAACCAAATAATTGAGCAAATCAAATCGCCACTTTTGTATGTACTGTATCAGAAATGAATATTACGAAGAGATCAACACCTTTCATTGACAATTCCAATTCTGTCACCACTGTCGCAATTGATTGGCATGCTTTTGTGTGTAAAATTAATGCACTCATTTTTGTTACGTGATAGAACACTTGAAGCTCCTCTCCATAATCAGTATAATTTTCAAAAATAATTTGGCCAATATTTGGCACATTTTTTTTCTCTTTTTTTTTCTTAAATCTTATTAGTAAATGTGTCAATATCGATTGTTCGAAACAATGATTATTTCATGGTCAATATTTTAATGTCGCCGTTAATTCATGTAAGTCGCTGTCGAATGTTACGTTTCCATAAGCTACTAAATTAATACAAAGGTGACCGACGGTTCAAGTGAAGTTGAACATTTCAACGACGGTTGTCATTCAGTTTTTTTTTTTTTTTTTTTTTGTCGAACAAAGAAAATATGAAATTCTTTTTAAATCGTCTAAATATTTTCTCTTCAAAGTTAAATGCGGCTCTTCATAGTCAATGGCCATTACAATAAACTCAATTGATTTCTACTTTGAGAACTATATTTCCGATGTCTAATCATAACATTCCACACATAATTGGTATGAATGTGTCAAAACACGTTTTTACCGCATTTTTCAAACTTGTACGGTTTCCCAATGAAACTGAAGCGAAAAGAAAAGAAAAAACTCTAGTAATGAAGAGAAAAGTCTAGCTAATACAATTAATGTGTGCCCGAGGAATATTGCTTATGCGCCATTCTTCAACAACTATAACCATGAATCATGATAGTATACAGTTCGATTTGGCTACGCTTTATTTCATGAACATTTTGTATTCGTTGTTATTTCCTTCTCTGTCTCACTTTTTTCATTTTGATCCGTTCGATAAGAAAGGTTCCATGCGATTTTCGTTAAAACATACAACTACATGAACGAAGAAACAATAAAATAAAACAAATAATTGTATTGGTAAATTTTTGATTGTATTTTTCCACAATTTTTCGCTATATCCAAATGTTTAAACGAACCGAAAGAGCCGGAATTTTTGGCCGTAATGTTTTATTCTCGTTTATGATTCGTTGCATACAGCACACAGTGTCTATAAGCCAACGCTTTTTGTTAAAAATTTCTTTTCTTTTCTTTTTTGTATATCGTGAACATTTTCTGATCTATTTTGTGTATTAATTTACATTTGAAAGTTATTTTTGTTTTTTAAATACGTTCTTTTTTCAATTTAATTTCTTGTGAATTTCCAAGAGCATTTTTGTGAATTCTTGTTCTTTTTTTTACAAATCTATATATCGTGAATATTTCCATTTTCAAATTCGTTTTCTCTATAAGTTCCGTCCATATAACTTTAAAAAAAAAAAAAAAAAAAAAAAAAACAATTTTGTGTTCTGTGATAATTTAATCCTATCTATAGGATTCTTCCCATCAAACTTACTTACTGCGCCTAGCATTCCTTTTTTTTTATTTAACTACAGTATTTAATTAAAAATTCCTTAAAACAAACTATTGCCATTATTGTCGGTTGGTTGGTAAGTTAGTTTACACACATTTAATTTTTTCGTTTTTTCGAAAATTCTCCAACACATATGAACAAGCAAAACTTTTGGGAATCGTTTTCTTCTCAGGATTAAAAAAATAAAAATAGTTACAATTTTTTGCAATAAATATTTCAAATTGAATGAACTGAACTAGTGTATAAAAAAAAAGTATGGGAATTAGAAATTTATTAAAAACAAGCGTCCATTTTTATCCATAAATTTATTATTGAAATTTTATGAAGTAATTTATGTTATAACTTTATTGAATTTAAACATAAAAGTTGGTCATAAAACATTTACAACTTTACTTTGTCTGCGTGACAGTTTTCAAATTACTTTTGAAATTTCTTTCATTTGATTTGTTGAAGCTTGAATTTTTTTTTTTTAGATTTTTCAATTAAATTTGGTTATTTGAGTTCGTTCGTACGTTCGTTCGTTTATTCATTTAATTTGAATTTATTTTGATCATATCATGCGATTTTAAATTGTTGATGTGGATTTTCATATAAGCGAGAATCAGTTTGGTGCCCATTTAAAATGGTTTAGACCTGACTCATTCTCTGTATGTTTTCTTAAATAAATCAATTTTCCTACAACATTTTGATACACAAATTACACTCATACAGATACACCCACAGTCACAGTCACAGTCACAGTCACATTCAGCATCAATACAAATCATTTTCAACATTCAATATTTTAAGCTTAGTTTGTCATTGTGCAATCACATGCTTTTACAATCTTCTTGCTGTGCTTATTTATCTAATATAAAAACTCCTTCCCTCTCTCTCTCTCTCTCTCTCTCTCTCTCTCTCTCTCTCAATATTCTACACAAGCCCAACTATTTCATTTTTTTCGATGTGTCACGCTAAAATGGATGAATATTTAGCGTGCAAAAATCAAATATTGGCTTTTCTTCAATTTTTTATTATTATTTATTTTGTTTTGTTTTGTATTAATTTAATTTTGATTTTGTGTTTTACAAATTACGTTAATTTATTATTTTTATTTCAATATTTATTTCTTTTTTACATTTTTATTTATTTATTGTTTTGTTTATTTATTTATTTATTTATTCATTTATTTTTCATTTCAATTTTAGGAAGACATTGAGTAATCATAGATTTGCATAACACCTGAAAGTTCCTTCATGTTTTCAACAATCCCTCTCATAATGTCGGTCCTGGCATTTGGTGTTGTGTATCGAAATAACAAATCGAATTTAAATCTACACATGAGTGGATTTAGTCATAAAAAAAAAGAAATAAAACATCAATCCCAAATAACCATTTACAATCCAAGCTCATGTTTGGTGTGGAACATTAATATCCCGGAATGATTGAGGGTTTACATAAAACAACACATAGAATTTATTTCAATACAAAAAAATAAACAAATTTATATGCTATTATTTTTCAAATACAATTTCTACTCCGTACTAATCTTAATTACTTATCATTATTTATGTATGTATCTGTGTGGATAACAATGAAATTTTTCCCAACTCAAATATAATTGATTGGCATAAACAGTTTAATAAATAAAATCCCAAAAAAATTTTGTGTTAACGTTCCTGCATAAAATTAACATAATTTTTTTTCCTCAATTTTCCTTTGTGTCATCACATGAAATTGCATTCAAATGTACACAATCATAGACAGAAACAATACATACCAGTTATATTGACATACACAAACTAACAATGTTTTTATTCTTCTTCTTTGTTTGAATGAAAAAGAAATCATTGGGATTGCCAATCGGTGCACATTTTTTTTGTTCTCGAATAAATGTGAAATTGAAAGAAAAAAAAATATTTAATTTTAGAATAATTCAAAATTTCATACACATTAGATTTATTAATTTTATCTTTATTTATCATTTTATGTTTGTTTTAATTTAATAAATATTTTTGTGTTCTATATTTTTTTTTAAATAATTTTACGCTTATGTTCTCCTTTATTTGCTTTTTGCTCCCTGAATATATTTTTATGCTTAATGATCAAATGAATAAACCAATTTGAAAACTGAAAAAAAAAAATGAAATCTGTCCGTTTGTATGATTTTCTTTTTTATATTTGTTGCGGTTTGCACGGCAATTTTTTGTGTTTGATGCCCAAAATCCGTGTAATGTAAACCATTAAACTGAAGTAGGTTTTTGCCCGTGTTATTCATATATTTCGATTGGTGACAATTTTTTTCAACATTTTTTACCGCTTTGTCCGCTTTTGAAATCCAATCAAAGACACTTCAACATTTTTTTTCGAATGATTCAATAAAAAATATCGCTTCGAGAAACCATTTGATTCATTCTCTTGACGATTTCACTTGATTATGTTCGATTTGATCGGGTGTATGTATATATGATAATAACAAATAAATTTTTTTATTCAATCGATTTTTATATTGATTGTTACAAAGCAAGCAATACACACAATATGCATATGCATATACACATACACACTTAATCAACGTTCACATAAACATATTTTTTTGATGTATAGATACTAGACATTCGTTCACAGTATATTGCCACAAACACACTCACACTAACACATATAAATATAAATTGATTAAATCACCATCAATAGCGTTTTATGTAAAAAACAGCAATTCTTTTATTACTCAACTGTACACTAAACTGTACTATCCTATATACAATGTACAAAAGTCACGTTTTATTTGGCATGGAAAATGAATAGGTTGCTGTTTTCTACAATTAGGAAAAGCTGTCTGTATGGAATCATTGTGAAACCATATAAGCCAATTTTTCCTTTTCACTAATTTATTTTGAAAAATAAAAAAATAAAACAAAAAAACATTTGAAATAAAAAAAAAAACAAACGCTAACATTTATGAATATACAAATTTGCACGCTGCGTTACAATATCAACCGAACGTTGTCTTCCAAATAAAATTAATCGATCGAAATTCGCTCTGTTTTAAATGAATCGTCGTCGTTTTTACAAACAACAGTCGATATCACAGATAATAAATTAAATGAAACAAAACATAAACGCACATCGTTTTCCATTGATAAACCATTGGAATCTCACACAGATAGCCATTCAAAAGCATCTACTTCACCGTCCACATCAGATAGCCTGTCGGGCAAATTGAATCGCAATGTGATTAATCTTCAATTAAAAACTGACCAGACAGACTTTGTTAAAACGCACACTGTGCGAACACAAGACATTACTGACAATAAACCAAACATTCAACAAACATTTGATTCAGAAGAATTTAACCAACGTTCTGATTCACCATCACTTCAATTGGTGATTGGTCGTAAAGAAATTCAAACTGATGATATTTCAGCAATTTCTGAAAATCGTCTTACACTCTATAGTAAAAAAGATGTAGAAATTTCAATAAGTTCACAATCAAAAATTACACTAACCGCTCATACAGCTAACGAAACTGATCAACTTTCGCCAATTATAGATAAATATGGTATCACTGATACAAAAGGTAAATTACAAAGTGAACCAAACAGTGATGTTTATTCATTGGCACGCGGTGCCAGGAAACGTCCTGATGATTCGGTTGCTTTTTCGAAAAAGAATCGAATTCATGTTTATCATGACGATTCGGGTAATATGTCACCCATGACCAGTGAACCAAGTGTTTCACAGCATATCAGTGACACTGGCATTTCTCTCACTCGAACAACATCTGATCGTGATGATGAACCAATTAAATCATATGGTAGCATCACTGAAGGTCCATTAAATGTTGAAATTGAAGAAATGGAATTAACAGATGCTGGTTTAAGTCCTATTCAAGCTGATGAGTTTGAAGTATATACGGCTGTGTGTAGCGTTGATGATTCAAGATACACGAATACAGCAACCAGTCCAGCTTTCGATAATAATTCCTATACGGAAGCAAGCACTTCTACCGATCGTCTTGAATATAGAGATGCATGGAATAGTCCAGTTGAGATGGAAAATAATTATGTTAAATCCATCGCTGATGATGATGATGTGCTCAGTTCGCGTAGAGGTTCGGGCGATGTTAAAGCCAAAGTAAAAATGATTGAAGAAATTAATTTGAAAGTTTCCAAAGAATTAGAACAAGATTCAAATTTGAAACGAGATCAAAAAGAAACAGAAATTAAACCCAAACCTCAATCAAAAATCACTGCTGAAGCAAATGAATCATGGGTATCTGAGGAAAATATTCCACCCATTCAGGATGTTATAATGTCAATTGAAAAAAGAATTGCAAACGAAGCATTACCAAGCTCACATAAAGAAAAACCAATTCAACTCAATGTAAAAGACACAAAAGAAATTGACGAATGTGCAATATTAGCGAATATAGAATCACAAATTTTGAGTCATGACAAAGATGAAGATAATTCCACAAAACCAAAAGAAGATAGCGACGAATGTACAGATGAGTGTGATGAATTGAACGATGCAGAAAGAGAAGTGTGTGAAATGATATGCATGAAAAAGAAAATTGTTCCTCTGGCGTATGAAGAAGAAATATCGCCGGAAGAATTTGAAGAAGACGAAGAACTCGAGACGAAAGCAAGCAAAACATTTGATTTTTCTTCCACAGAAAAAACATTAATAAGAACATTACATTCGTTCAAAGAAGAAGAGGTAATAATAAGCCGGTTAACTTCCACCGAAACATCCAGAGAAAATGCAAATTTACTATCCACAATTCAAACGCACGGCGAGCTAAGTTCAGAACCAAAAGTTCGTGACATTAAATTGATATTATCGGAAACAGAACAACTGAAAGAAGATACAATAAAATTGAGCAAAACTATTATAAAACAAACTGAGACGAGAAACGAAAATAAGGTTGAAACATTCACAGAATACAAAAAAGATAAACAGAAGATACTTATCACATCCGATGGATCGAATGACAAAAATAACACAACTGTACCAAATGATATGGAAATTCAAATTGAAGATACAAAAGAAAAAATCGAAACAAAAACCGTTCAAAAAATAAACATTCAAGAGAAACCAACACATTCAGAAAAGATTGTTCAACAATCAATATTAGAAGACGAAATACAAAGAAATTCACAAAAAATGTCGGAGAATAAAATGGCTGACTTACCCATTGCTTCCCTAGACGAACGATCAAAATCAATAGAAGATGTATCTCGTCCAGAGTCTATTTTGATTTCGGGAAAAGTTCTGGAATCAATTGTAAAAGTAGAAGAAAGAATGTCGTCTTTAGAGAAAGATTCCTTCACTTCAAAAGTGGATATTAAGTCAACTTCCACAACAGAAGAAAAACTAGTTTCACCTCAACCACAACCAACGACTGATGACAAGTTGGCCAAGTCACCAGTTCCTTCTATTGCAAGCATTGACAAAGAACCAAAACCAGAGGACGATGTATCTCGTCCAGAGTCCGCTTTGAGGGACGATAAACCACAAACAAAATCTCGCTCTGAATCTATTTCTGATGACAAATTGGCCAAGTCACCAGTTCCATCTATTGCAAGCATTGACAAAGAACCAAAACCAGAGGACGATGTATCTCGTCCCGGCTCTGCATTGAGCGATGACAAGCTCCAACCTAAAACTGAGTCTGTTTTGATTTCGGGAAAAATTGTGGAATCAATTGTAAAAGTTGAAGAAAAAATTTCGTCTCTAGAGGAAGATTCCTTTACTTCAAAAGTGGATATTAAGTCAACTTCCACAACTGAAGAAAAACTAGTTTCACCTCAACCACAACCAACGACTGATGACAAGTTGGCCAAGTCACCAGTTCCTTCTATTGCAAGCATTGACAAAGAACCAAAGCCAAAAGACGATGTATCTCGTCCCGGCTCTGCATTGAGCGATGACAAGCTCCAACCTAAAACTGAGTCTGTTTTGATTTCGGGAAAAATTGTGGAATCAATTGTAAAAGTTGAAGAAAAAATTTCGTCTCTAGAGGAAGATTCCTTTACTTCAAAAGTGGATATTAAGTCAACTTCCACAACTGAAGAAAAACTAGTTTCACCTCAACCACAACCAACGACTGATGACAAGTTGGCCAAGTCACCAGTTCCTTCTATTGCAAGCATTGACAAAGAACCAAAACCAAAAGACGATGTATCTCGTCCCGGCTCTGCATTGAGCGATGACAAGCTCCAACCTAAAACTGAGTCTGTTTTGATTTCGGGAAAAATTGTGGAATCAATTGTAAAAGTTGAAGAAAAAATTTCGTCTCTAGAGGAAGATTCCTTTACTTCAAAAGTGGATATTAAGTCAACTTCCACAACTGAAGAAAAACTAGTTTCACCTCAACCACAACCAACGACTGATGACAAGTTGGCCAAGTCACCAGTTCCTTCTATTGCAAGCATTGACAAAGAACCAAAACCAAAAGACGATGTATCTCGTCCCGGCTCTGCATTGAGCGATGACAAGCTCCAACCTAAAACTGAGTCTGTTTTGATTTCGGGAAAAATTGTGGAATCAATTGTAAAAGTTGAAGAAAAAATTTCGTCTCTAGAGGAAGATTCCTTTACTTCAAAAGTGGATATTAAGTCAACTTCCACAACTGAAGAAAAACTAGTTTCACCTCAACCACAACCAACGACTGATGACAAGTTGGCCAAGTCACCAGTTCCTTCTATTGCAAGCATTGACAAAGAACCAAAGCCAAAAGACGATGTATCTCGTCCCGGCTCTGCATTGAGCGATGACAAGCTCCAACCTAAAACTGAGTCTGTTTTGATTTCGGGAAAAATTGTGGAATCAATTGTAAAAGTTGAAGAAAAAATTTCGTCTCTAGAGGAAGATTCCTTTACTTCAAAAGTGGATATTAAGTCAACTTCCACAACTGAAGAAAAACTAGTTTCACCTCAACCACAACCAACGACTGATGACAAGTTGGCCAAGTCACCAGTTCCTTCTATTGCAAGCATTGACAAAGAACCAAAACCAAAAGACGATGTATCTCGTCCCGGCTCTGCATTGAGCGATGACAAGCTCCAACCTAAAACTGAGTCTGTTTTGATTTCGGGAAAAATTGTGGAATCAATTGTAAAAGTTGAAGAAAAAATTTCGTCTCTAGAGGAAGATTCCTTTACTTCAAAAGTGGATATTAAGTCAACTTCCACAACTGAAGAAAAACTAGTTTCACCTCAACCACAACCAACGACTGATGACAAGTTGGCCAAGTCACCAGTTCCTTCTATTGCAAGCATTGACAAAGAACCAAAACCAAAAGACGATGTATCTCGTCCCGGCTCTGCATTGAGCGATGACAAGCTCCAACCTAAAACTGAGTCTGTTTTGATTTCGGGAAAAATTGTGGAATCAATTGTAAAAGTTGAAGAAAAAATTTCGTCTCTAGAGGAAGATTCCTTTACTTCAAAAGTGGATATTAAGTCAACTTCCACAACTGAAGAAAAACTAGTTTCACCTCAACCACAACCAACGACTGATGACAAGTTGGCCAAGTCACCAGTTCCTTCTATTGCAAGCATTGACAAAGAACCAAAACCAAAAGACGATGTATCTCGTCCCGGCTCTGCATTGAGCGATGACAAGCTCCAACCTAAAACTGAGTCTGTTTTGATTTCGGGAAAAATTGTGGAATCAATTGTAAAAGTTGAAGAAAAAATTTCGTCTCTAGAGGAAGATTCCTTTACTTCAAAAGTGGATATTAAGTCAACTTCCACAACTGAAGAAAAACTAGTTTCACCTCAACCACAACCAACGACTGATGACAAGTTGGCCAAGTCACCAGTTCCTTCTATTGCAAGCATTGACAAAGAACCAAAACCAAAAGACGATGTATCTCGTCCCGGCTCTGCATTGAGCGATGACAAGCTCCAACCTAAAACTGAGTCTGTTTTGATTTCGGGAAAAATTGTGGAATCAATTGTAAAAGTTGAAGAAAAAATTTCGTCTCTAGAGGAAGATTCCTTTACTTCAAAAGTGGATATTAAGTCAACTTCCACAACTGAAGAAAAACTAGTTTCACCTCAACCACAACCAACGACTGATGACAAATTGGCCAAGTCACCAGTTCCTTCTATTGCAAGCATTGACAAAGAACCAAAACCAAAAGACGATGTATCTCGTCCCGGCTCTGCATTGAGCGATGACAAGCTCCAACCTAAAACTGAGTCTGTTTTGATTTCGGGAAAAATTGTGGAATCAATTGTAAAAGTTGAAGAAAAAATTTCGTCTCTAGAGGAAGATTCCTTTACTTCAAAAGTGGATATTAAGTCAACTTCCACAACTGAAGAAAAACTAGTTTCACCTCAACCACAACCAACGACTGATGACAAGTTGGCCAAGTCACCAGTTCCTTCTATTGCAAGCATTGACAAAGAACCAAAACCAAAAGACGATGTATCTCGTCCCGGCTCTGCATTGAGCGATGACAAGCTCCAACCTAAAACTGAGTCTGTTTTGATTTCGGGAAAAATTGTGGAATCAATTGTAAAAGTTGAAGAAAAAATTTCGTCTCTAGAGGAAGATTCCTTTACTTCAAAAGTGGATATTAAGTCAACTTCCACAACTGAAGAAAAACTAGTTTCACCTCAACCACAACCAACGACTGATGACAAGTTGGCCAAGTCACCAGTTCCTTCTATTGCAAGCATTGACAAAGAACCAAAACCAAAAGACGATGTATCTCGTCCCGGCTCTGCATTGAGCGATGACAAGCTCCAACCTAAAACTGAGTCTGTTTTGATTTCGGGAAAAATTGTGGAATCAATTGTAAAAGTTGAAGAAAAAATTTCGTCTCTAGAGGAAGATTCCTTTACTTCAAAAGTGGATATTAAGTCAACTTCCACAACTGAAGAAAAACTAGTTTCACCTCAACCACAACCAACGACTGATGACAAGTTGGCCAAGTCACCAGTTCCTTCTATTGCAAGCATTGACAAAGAACCAAAACCAAAAGACGATGTATCTCGTCCCGGCTCTGCATTGAGCGATGACAAGCTCCAACCTAAAACTGAGTCTGTTTTGATTTCGGGAAAAATTGTGGAATCAATTGTAAAAGTTGAAGAAAAAATTTCGTCTCTAGAGGAAGATTCCTTTACTTCAAAAGTGGATATTAAGTCAACTTCCACAACTGAAGAAAAACTAGTTTCACCTCAACCACAACCAACGACTGATGACAAGTTGGCCAAGTCACCAGTTCCTTCTATTGCAAGCATTGACAAAGAACCAAAACCAAAAGACGATGTATCTCGTCCCGGCTCTGCATTGAGCGATGACAAGCTCCAACCTAAAACTGAATCTGTTTTGATTTCGGGAAAAATTGTGGAATCAATTGTAAAAGTTGAAGAAAAAATTTCGTCTCTAGAGGAAGATTCCTTTACTTCAAAAGTGGATATTAAGTCAACTTCCACAACTGAAGAAAAACTAGTTTCACCTCAACCACAACCAACGACTGATGACAAGTTGGCCAAGTCACCAGTTCCTTCTATTGCAAGCATTGACAAAGAACCAAAACCAAAAGACGATGTATCTCGTCCCGGCTCTGCATTGAGCGATGACAAGCTCCAACCTAAAACTGAATCTGTTTTGATTTCGGGAAAAATTGTGGAATCAATTGTAAAAGTTGAAGAAAAAATTTCGTCTCTAGAGGAAGATTCCTTTACTTCAAAAGTGGATATTAAGTCAACTTCCACAACTGAAGAAAAACTAGTTTCACCTCAACCACAACCAACGACTGATGACAAGTTGGCCAAGTCACCAGTTCCTTCTATTGCAAGCATTGACAAAGAACCAAAACCAAAAGACGATGTATCTCGTCCCGGCTCTGCATTGAGCGATGACAAGCTCCAACCTAAAACTGAGTCTGTTTTGATTTCGGGAAAAATTGTGGAATCAATTGTAAAAGTTGAAGAAAAAATTTCGTCTCTAGAGGAAGATTCCTTTACTTCAAAAGTGGATATTAAGTCAACTTCCACAACTGAAGAAAAACTAGTTTCACCTCAACCACAACCAACGACTGATGACAAGTTGGCCAAGTCACCAGTTCCTTCTATTGCAAGCATTGACAAAGAACCAAAACCAAAAGACGATGTATCTCGTCCCGGCTCTGCATTGAGCGATGACAAGCTCCAACCTAAAACTGAGTCTGTTTTGATTTCGGGAAAAATTGTGGAATCAATTGTAAAAGTTGAAGAAAAAATTTCGTCTCTAGAGGAAGATTCCTTTACTTCAAAAGTGGATATTAAGTCAACTTCCACAACTGAAGAAAAACTAGTTTCACCTCAACCACAACCAACGACTGATGACAAGTTGGCCAAGTCACCAGTTCCTTCTATTGCAAGCATTGACAAAGAACCAAAGCCAAAAGACGATGTATCTCGTCCCGGCTCTGCATTGAGCGATGACAAGCTCCAACCTAAAACTGAGTCTGTTTTGATTTCGGGAAAAATTGTGGAATCAATTGTAAAAGTTGAAGAAAAAATTTCGTCTCTAGAGGAAGATTCCTTTACTTCAAAAGTGGATATTAAGTCAACTTCCACAACTGAAGAAAAACTAGTTTCACCTCAACCACAACCAACGACTGATGACAAACTGTCTAAGTCACCAGTTCCTTCTATTGCAAGCATTGACAAAGAACCAAAACCAAAAGACGATGTATCTCGTCCCGGCTCTGCATTGAGCGATGACAAGCTCCAACCTAAAACTGAATCTGTTTTGATTTCGGGAAAAATTGTGGAATCAATTGTAAAAGTTGAAGAAAAAATTTCGTCTCTAGAGGAAGATTCCTTTACTTCAAAAGTGGATATTAAGTCAACTTCCACAACTGAAGAAAAACTAGTTTCACCTCAACCACAACCAACGACTGATGACAAACTGTCTAAGTCACCAGTTCCTTCTATTGCAAGCATTGACAAAGAACCAAAGCCAAAAGACGATGTATCTCGTCCCGGCTCTGCATTGAGCGATGACAAGCTCCAACCTAAAACTGAATCTGTTTTGATTTCGGGAAAAATTGTGGAATCAATTGTAAAAGTTGAAGAAAAAATTTCGTCTCTAGAGGAAGATTCCTTTACTTCAAAAGTGGATATTAAGTCAACTTCCACAACTGAAGAAAAACTAGTTTCACCTCAACCACAACCAACGACTGATGACAAACTGTCTAAGTCACCAGTTCCTTCTATTGCAAGCATTGACAAAGAACCAAAACCAAAAGACGATGTATCTCGTCCCGGCTCTGCATTGAGCGATGACAAGCTCCAACCTAAAACTGAATCTGTTTTGATTTCGGGAAAAATTGTGGAATCAATTGTAAAAGTTGAAGAAAAAATTTCGTCTCTAGAGGAAGATTCCTTTACTTCAAAAGTGGATATTAAGTCAACTTCCACAACTGAAGAAAAACTAGTTTCACCTCAACCACAACCAACGACTGATGACAAACTGTCTAAGTCACCAGTTCCTTCTATTGCAAGCATTGACAAAGAACCAAAACCAAAAGACGATGTATCTCGTCCCGGCTCTGCATTGAGCGATGACAAGCTCCAACCTAAAACTGAATCTGTTTTGATTTCGGGAAAAATTGTGGAATCAATTGTAAAAGTTGAAGAAAAAATTTCGTCTCTAGAGGAAGATTCCTTTACTTCAAAAGTGGATATTAAGTCAACTTCCACAACTGAAGAAAAACTAGTTTCACCTCAACCACAACCAACGACTGATGACAAGTTGGCCAAGTCACCAGTTCCTTCTATTGCAAGCATTGACAAAGAACCAAAACCAAAAGACGATGTATCTCGTCCCGGCTCTGCATTGAGCGATGACAAGCTCCAACCTAAAACTGAGTCTGTTTTGATTTCGGGAAAAATTGTGGAATCAATTGTAAAAGTTGAAGAAAAAATTTCGTCTCTAGAGGAAGATTCCTTTACTTCAAAAGTGGATATTAAGTCAACTTCCACAACTGAAGAAAAACTAGTTTCACCTCAACCACAACCAACGACTGATGACAAGTTGGCCAAGTCACCAGTTCCTTCTATTGCAAGCATTGACAAAGAACCAAAGCCAAAAGACGATGTATCTCGTCCCGGCTCTGCATTGAGCGATGACAAGCTCCAACCTAAAACTGAGTCTGTTTTGATTTCGGGAAAAATTGTGGAATCAATTGTAAAAGTTGAAGAAAAAATTTCGTCTCTAGAGGAAGATTCCTTTACTTCAAAAGTGGATATTAAGTCAACTTCCACAACTGAAGAAAAACTAGTTTCACCTCAACCACAACCAACGACTGATGACAAATTGGCCAAGTCACCAGTTCCTTCTATTGCAAGCATTGACAAAGAACCAAAACCAAAAGACGATGTATCTCGTCCCGGCTCTGCATTGAGCGATGACAAGCTCCAACCTAAAACTGAGTCTGTTTTGATTTCGGGAAAAATTGTGGAATCAATTGTAAAAGTTGAAGAAAAAATTTCGTCTCTAGAGGAAGATTCCTTTACTTCAAAAGTGGATATTAAGTCAACTTCCACAACTGAAGAAAAACTAGTTTCACCTCAACCACAACCAACGACTGATGACAAATTGGCCAAGTCACCAGTTCCTTCTATTGCAAGCATTGACAAAGAACCAAAACCAAAAGACGATGTATCTCGTCCCGGCTCTGCATTGAGCGATGACAAGCTCCAACCTAAAACTGAGTCTGTTTTGATTTCGGGAAAAATTGTGGAATCAATTGTAAAAGTTGAAGAAAAAATTTCGTCTCTAGAGGAAGATTCCTTTACTTCAAAAGTGGATATTAAGTCAACTTCCACAACTGAAGAAAAACTAGTTTCACCTCAACCACAACCAACGACTGATGACAAGTTGGCCAAGTCACCAGTTCCTTCTATTGCAAGCATTGACAAAGAACCAAAACCAAAAGACGATGTATCTCGTCCCGGCTCTGCATTGAGCGATGACAAGCTCCAACCTAAAACTGAGTCTGTTTTGATTTCGGGAAAAATTGTGGAATCAATTGTAAAAGTTGAAGAAAAAATTTCGTCTCTAGAGGAAGATTCCTTTACTTCAAAAGTGGATATTAAGTCAACTTCCACAACTGAAGAAAAACTAGTTTCACCTCAACCACAACCAACGACTGATGACAAGTTGGCCAAGTCACCAGTTCCTTCTATTGCAAGCATTGACAAAGAACCAAAGCCAAAAGACGATGTATCTCGTCCCGGCTCTGCATTGAGCGATGACAAGCTCCAACCTAAAACTGAGTCTGTTTTGATTTCGGGAAAAATTGTGGAATCAATTGTAAAAGTTGAAGAAAAAATTTCGTCTCTAGAGGAAGATTCCTTTACTTCAAAAGTGGATATTAAGTCAACTTCCACAACTGAAGAAAAACTAGTTTCACCTCAACCACAACCAACGACTGATGACAAACTGTCTAAGTCACCAGTTCCTTCTATTGCAAGCATTGACAAAGAACCAAAACCAAAAGACGATGTATCTCGTCCAGAGTCCGCTTTGAGTGACGATAAACCACAACCCAAATCTCGCTCTGAATCTATTTCTGATGACAAGTTGGCCAAGTCGCCAGTTCCTTCTATTGCAAGCATTGACAAAGAACCAAAACCAAAGGGCGATGTATCTCGTCCAGAGTCCGCTTTGAGTGACGATAAACCACAAACAAAATCTCGCTCTGAATCTATTTCTGATGACAAGTTGGCCAAGTCGCCAGTTCCTTCTATTGCAAGCATTGACAAAGAACCAAAACCAAAAGACGATGTATCTCGTCCAGAGTCCGCTTTGAGTGACGATAAACCACAAACAAAATCTCGCTCTGAATCTATTTCTGATGACAAGTTGGCCAAGTCGCCAGTTCCTTCTATTGCAAGCATTGACAAAGAACCAAAACCAAAAGGCGATGTATCTCGTCCAGAGTCCGCTTTGAGTGACGATAAACCACAACCCAAATCTCGCTCTGAATCTATTTCTGATGACAAGTTGGCCAAGTCGCCAGTTCCTTCTATTGCAAGCATTGACAAAGAACCAAAACCAAAAGACGATGTATCTCGTCCAGAGTCCGCTTTGAGTGACGATAAACCACAAACAAAATCTCGCTCTGAATCTATTTCTGATGACAAGTTGGCCAAGTCGCCAGTTCCTTCTATTGCAAGCATTGACAAAGAACCAAAACCAAAAGACGATGTATCTCGTCCAGAGTCCGCTTTGAGTGACGATAAACCACAAACAAAATCTCGCTCTGAATCTATTTCTGATGACAAGTTGGCCAAGTCGCCAGTTCCTTCTATTGCAAGCATTGACAAAGAACCAAAACCAAAAGACGATGTATCTCGTCCAGAGTCCGCTTTGAGTGACGATAAACCACAAACAAAATCTCGCTCTGAATCTATTTCTGATGACAAGTTGGCCAAGTCGCCAGTTCCTTCTATTGCAAGCATTGACAAAGAACCAAAACCAAAAGACGATGTATCTCGTCCAGAGTCCGCTTTGAGTGACGATAAACCACAAACAAAATCTCGCTCTGAATCTATTTCTGATGACAAGTTGGCCAAGTCGCCAGTTCCTTCTATTGCAAGCATTGACAAAGAACCAAAACCAAAAGACGATGTATCTCGTCCAGAGTCCGCTTTGAGTGACGATAAACCACAAACAAAATCTCGCTCTGAATCTATTTCTGATGACAAGTTGGCCAAGTCGCCAGTTCCTTCTATTGCAAGCATTGACAAAGAACCAAAACCAAAAGACGATGTATCTCGTCCAGAGTCCGCTTTGAGTGACGATAAACCACAAACAAAATCTCGCTCTGAATCTATTTCTGATGACAAGTTGGCCAAGTCGCCAGTTCCTTCTATTGCAAGCATTGACAAAGAACCAAAACCAAAAGACGATGTATCTCGTCCAGAGTCCGCTTTGAGTGACGATAAACCACAAACAAAATCTCGCTCTGAATCTATTTCTGATGACAAGTTGGCCAAGTCGCCAGTTCCTTCTATTGCAAGCATTGACAAAGAACCAAAACCAAAAGACGATGTATCTCGTCCAGAGTCCGCTTTGAGTGACGATAAACCACAAACAAAATCTCGCTCTGAATCTATTTCTGATGACAAGTTGGCCAAGTCGCCAGTTCCTTCTATTGCAAGCATTGACAAAGAACCAAAACCAAAAGACGATGTATCTCGTCCAGAGTCCGCTTTGAGTGACGATAAACCACAAACAAAATCTCGCTCTGAATCTATTTCTGATGACAAGTTGGCCAAGTCGCCAGTTCCTTCTATTGCAAGCATTGACAAAGAACCAAAACCAAAAGACGATGTATCTCGTCCAGAGTCCGCTTTGAGTGACGATAAACCACAAACAAAATCTCGCTCTGAATCTATTTCTGATGACAAGTTGGCCAAGTCGCCAGTTCCTTCTATTGCAAGCATTGACAAAGAACCAAAACCAAAAGACGATGTATCTCGTCCAGAGTCCGCTTTGAGTGACGATAAACCACAAACAAAATCTCGCTCTGAATCTATTTCTGATGACAAGTTGGCCAAGTCGCCAGTTCCTTCTATTGCAAGCATTGACAAAGAACCAAAACCAAAAGACGATGTATCTCGTCCAGAGTCCGCTTTGAGTGACGATAAACCACAAACAAAATCTCGCTCTGAATCTATTTCTGATGACAAGTTGGCCAAGTCGCCAGTTCCTTCTATTGCAAGCATTGACAAAGAACCAAAACCAAAAGACGATGTATCTCGTCCAGAGTCCGCTTTGAGTGACGATAAACCACAACCAAAATCTCGCTCTGAATCTATTTCTGATGACAAGTTGGCCAAGTCGCCAGTTCCTTCTATTGCAAGCATTGACAAAGAACCAAAACCAAAAGACGATGTATCTCGTCCAGAGTCCGCTTTGAGTGACGATAAACCACAAACAAAATCTCGCTCTGAATCTATTTCTGATGACAAGTTGGCCAAGTCGCCAGTTCCTTCTATTGCAAGCATTGACAAAGAACCAAAACCAAAAGACGATGTATCTCGTCCAGAGTCCGCTTTGAGTGACGATAAACCACAAACAAAATCTCGCTCTGAATCTATTTCTGATGACAAGTTGGCCAAGTCGCCAGTTCCTTCTATTGCAAGCATTGACAAAGAACCAAAACCAAAAGACGATGTATCTCGTCCAGAGTCCGCTTTGAGTGACGATAAACCACAAACAAAATCTCGCTCTGAATCTATTTCTGATGACAAGTTGGCCAAGTCGCCAGTTCCTTCTATTGCAAGCATTGACAAAGAACCAAAACCAAAAGACGATGTATCTCGTCCAGAGTCCGCTTTGAGTGACGATAAACCACAAACAAAATCTCGCTCTGAATCTATTTCTGATGACAAGTTGGCCAAGTCGCCAGTTCCTTCTATTGCAAGCATTGACAAAGAACCAAAACCAAAAGACGATGTATCTCGTCCAGAGTCCGCTTTGAGTGACGATAAACCACAAACAAAATCTCGCTCTGAATCTATTTCTGATGACAAGTTGGCCAAGTCGCCAGTTCCTTCTATTGCAAGCATTGACAAAGAACCAAAACCAAAAGACGATGTATCTCGTCCAGAGTCCGCTTTGAGTGACGATAAACCACAAACAAAATCTCGCTCTGAATCTATTTCTGATGACAAGTTGGCCAAGTCGCCAGTTCCTTCTATTGCAAGCATTGACAAAGAACCAAAACCAAAAGACGATGTATCTCGTCCAGAGTCCGCTTTGAGTGACGATAAACCACAAACAAAATCTCGCTCTGAATCTATTTCTGATGACAAGTTGGCCAAGTCGCCAGTTCCTTCTATTGCAAGCATTGACAAAGAACCAAAACCAAAAGACGATGTATCTCGTCCAGAGTCCGCTTTGAGTGACGATAAACCACAAACAAAATCTCGCTCTGAATCTATTTCTGATGACAAGTTGGCCAAGTCGCCAGTTCCTTCTATTGCAAGCATTGACAAAGAACCAAAACCAAAAGACGATGTATCTCGTCCAGAGTCCGCTTTGAGTGACGATAAACCACAAACAAAATCTCGCTCTGAATCTATTTCTGATGACAAGTTGGCCAAGTCGCCAGTTCCTTCTATTGCAAGCATTGACAAAGAACCAAAACCAAAAGACGATGTATCTCGTCCAGAGTCCGCTTTGAGTGACGATAAACCACAAACAAAATCTCGCTCTGAATCTATTTCTGATGACAAGTTGGCCAAGTCGCCAGTTCCTTCTATTGCAAGCATTGACAAAGAACCAAAACCAAAAGACGATGTATCTCGTCCAGAGTCCGCTTTGAGTGACGATAAACCACAAACAAAATCTCGCTCTGAATCTATTTCTGATGACAAGTTGGCCAAGTCGCCAGTTCCTTCTATTGCAAGCATTGACAAAGAACCAAAACCAAAAGACGATGTATCTCGTCCAGAGTCCGCTTTGAGTGACGATAAACCACAAACAAAATCTCGCTCTGAATCTATTTCTGATGACAAGTTGGCCAAGTCGCCAGTTCCTTCTATTGCAAGCATTGACAAAGAACCAAAACCAAAAGACGATGTATCTCGTCCAGAGTCCGCTTTGAGTGACGATAAACCACAAACAAAATCTCGCTCTGAATCTATTTCTGATGACAAGTTGGCCAAGTCGCCAGTTCCTTCTATTGCAAGCATTGACAAAGAACCAAAACCAAAAGACGATGTATCTCGTCCAGAGTCCGCTTTGAGTGACGATAAACCACAAACAAAATCTCGCTCTGAATCTATTTCTGATGACAAGTTGGCCAAGTCGCCAGTTCCTTCTATTGCAAGCATTGACAAAGAACCAAAACCAAAAGACGATGTATCTCGTCCAGAGTCCGCTTTGAGTGACGATAAACCACAAACAAAATCTCGCTCTGAATCTATTTCTGATGACAAGTTGGCCAAGTCGCCAGTTCCTTCTATTGCAAGCATTGACAAAGAACCAAAACCAAAAGACGATGTATCTCGTCCAGAGTCCGCTTTGAGTGACGATAAACCACAAACAAAATCTCGCTCTGAATCTATTTCTGATGACAAGTTGGCCAAGTCGCCAGTTCCTTCTATTGCAAGCATTGACAAAGAACCAAAACCAAAAGACGATGTATCTCGTCCAGAGTCCGCTTTGAGTGACGATAAACCACAAACAAAATCTCGCTCTGAATCTATTTCTGATGACAAGTTGGCCAAGTCGCCAGTTCCTTCTATTGCAAGCATTGACAAAGAACCAAAACCAAAAGACGATGTATCTCGTCCAGAGTCCGCTTTGAGTGACGATAAACCACAAACAAAATCTCGCTCTGAATCTATTTCTGATGACAAGTTGGCCAAGTCGCCAGTTCCTTCTATTGCAAGCATTGACAAAGAACCAAAACCAAAAGACGATGTATCTCGTCCAGAGTCCGCTTTGAGTGACGATAAACCACAACCCAAATCTCGCTCTGAATCTATTTCTGATGACAAGTTGGCCAAGTCGCCAGTTCCTTCTATTGCAAGCATTGACAAAGAACCAAAACCAAAAGACGATGTATCTCGTCCAGAGTCCGCTTTGAGTGACGATAAACCACAACCCAAATCTCGCTCTGAATCTATTTCTGATGACAAGTTGGCCAAGTCGCCAGTTCCTTCTATTGCAAGCATTGACAAAGAACCAAAACCAAAAGACGATGTATCTCGTCCAGAGTCCGCTTTGAGTGACGATAAACCACAACCCAAATCTCGCTCTGAATCTATTTCTGATGACAAGTTGGCCAAGTCGCCAGTTCCTTCTATTGCAAGCATTGACAAAGAACCAAAACCAAAAGACGATGTATCTCGTCCAGAGTCCGCTTTGAGTGACGATAAACCACAACCCAAATCTCGCTCTGAATCTATTTCTGATGACAAGTTGGCCAAGTCGCCAGTTCCTTCTATTGCAAGCATTGACAAAGAACCAAAACCAAAAGACGATGTATCTCGTCCAGAGTCCGCTTTGAGTGACGATAAACCACAAACAAAATCTCGCTCTGAATCTATTTCTGATGACAAGTTGGCCAAGTCGCCAGTTCCTTCTATTGCAAGCATTGACAAAGAACCAAAACCAAAAGACGATGTATCTCGTCCAGAGTCCGCTTTGAGTGACGATAAACCACAAACAAAATCTCGCTCTGAATCTATTTCTGATGACAAGTTGGCCAAGTCGCCAGTTCCTTCTATTGCAAGCATTGACAAAGAACCAAAACCAAAAGACGATGTATCTCGTCCAGAGTCCGCTTTGAGTGACGATAAACCACAAACAAAATCTCGCTCTGAATCTATTTCTGATGACAAGTTGGCCAAGTCGCCAGTTCCTTCTATTGCAAGCATTGACAAAGAACCAAAACCAAAAGACGATGTATCTCGTCCAGAGTCCGCTTTGAGTGACGATAAACCACAACCCAAATCTCGCTCTGAATCTATTTCTGATGACAAGTTGGCCAAGTCGCCAGTTCCTTCTATTGCAAGCATTGACAAAGAACCAAAACCAAAAGACGATGTATCTCGTCCAGAGTCCGCTTTGAGTGACGATAAACCACAACCAAAATCTCGCTCTGAATCTATTTCTGATGACAAGTTGGCCAAGTCGCCAGTTCCTTCTATTGCAAGCATTGACAAAGAACCAAAACCAAAAGACGATGTATCTCGTCCAGAGTCCGCTTTGAGTGACGATAAACCACAAACAAAATCTCGCTCTGAATCTATTTCTGATGACAAGTTGGCCAAGTCGCCAGTTCCTTCTATTGCAAGCATTGACAAAGAACCAAAACCAAAAGACGATGTATCTCGTCCAGAGTCCGCTTTGAGTGACGATAAACCACAACCCAAATCTCGCTCTGAATCTATTTCTGATGACAAGTTGGCCAAGTCACCAGTTCCTTCTATTGCAAGCATTGACAAAGAACCAAAACCAAAAGACGATGTATCTCGTCCAGAGTCCGCTTTGAGTGACGATAAACCACAAACAAAATCTCGCTCTGAATCTATTTCTGATGACAAGTTGGCCAAGTCACCAGTTCCTTCTATTGCAAGCATTGACAAAGAACCAAAACCAAAAGACGATGTATCTCGTCCAGAGTCCGCTTTGAGTGACGATAAACCACAAACAAAATCTCGCTCTGAATCTATTTCTGATGACAAGTTGGCCAAGTCACCAGTTCCTTCTATTGCAAGCATTGACAAAGAACCAAAACCAAAAGACGATGTATCTCGTCCAGAGTCCGCTTTGAGTGACGATAAACCACAAACAAAATCTCGCTCTGAATCTATTTCTGATGACAAGTTGGCCAAGTCACCAGTTCCTTCTATTGCAAGCATTGACAAAGAACCAAAACCAAAAGACGATGTATCTCGTCCAGAGTCCGCTTTGAGTGACGATAAACCACAAACAAAATCTCGCTCTGAATCTATTTCTGATGACAAGTTGGCCAAGTCACCAGTTCCTTCTATTGCAAGCATTGACAAAGAACCAAAACCAAAAGACGATGTATCTCGTCCAGAGTCCGCTTTGAGTGACGATAAACCACAAACAAAATCTCGCTCTGAATCTATTTCTGATGACAAGTTGGCCAAGTCACCAGTTCCTTCTATTGCAAGCATTGACAAAGAACCAAAACCAAAAGACGATGTATCTCGTCCAGAGTCCGCTTTGAGTGACGATAAACCACAAACAAAATCTCGCTCTGAATCTATTTCTGATGACAAGTTGGCCAAGTCGCCAGTTCCTTCTATTGCAAGCATTGACAAAGAACCAAAACCAAAAGACGATGTATCTCGTCCAGAGTCCGCTTTGAGTGACGATAAACCACAACCAAAATCTCGCTCTGAATCTATTTCTGATGACAAGTTGGCCAAGTCGCCAGTTCCTTCTATTGCAAGCATTGACAAAGAACCAAAACCAAAAGACGATGTATCTCGTCCAGAGTCCGCTTTGAGTGACGATAAACCACAAACAAAATCTCGCTCTGAATCTATTTCTGATGACAAGTTGGCCAAGTCGCCAGTTCCTTCTATTGCAAGCATTGACAAAGAACCAAAACCAAAAGACGATGTATCTCGTCCAGAGTCCGCTTTGAGTGACGATAAACCACAAACAAAATCTCGCTCTGAATCTATTTCTGATGACAAGTTGGCCAAGTCGCCAGTTCCTTCTATTGCAAGCATTGACAAAGAACCAAAACCAAAAGACGATGTATCTCGTCCAGAGTCCGCTTTGAGTGACGATAAACCACAAACAAAATCTCGCTCTGAATCTATTTCTGATGACAAGTTGGCCAAGTCACCAGTTCCTTCTATTGCAAGCATTGACAAAGAACCAAAACCAAAAGACGATGTATCTCGCCCAGAGTCCGCTTTGAGTGACGATAAACCACAAACAAAATCTCGCTCTGAATCTATTTCTGATGACAAGTTGGCCAAGTCGCCAGTTCCTTCTATTGCAAGCATTGACAAAGAACCAAAACCAAAAGACGATATATCTCGCCCAGAGTCCGCTTTGAGTGACGATAAACCACAAACAAAATCTCGCTCTGAATCTATTTCTGATGACAAGTTGGCCAAGTCGCCAGTTCCTTCTATTGCAAGCATTGACAAAGAACCAAAACCAAAAGACGATATATCTCGCCCAGAGTCCGCTTTGAGTGACGATAAACCACAAACAAAATCTCGCTCTGAATCTATTTCTGATGACAAGTTGGCCAAGTCGCCAGTTCCTTCTATTGCAAGCATTGACAAAGAACCAAAACCAAAAGACGATGTATCTCGTCCAGAGTCCGCTTTGAGTGACGATAAACCACAAACAAAATCTCGCTCTGAATCTATTTCTGATGACAAGTTGGCCAAGTCGCCAGTTCCTTCTATTGCAAGCATTGACAAAGAACCAAAACCAAAAGACGATGTATCTCGTCCAGAGTCCGCTTTGAGTGACGATAAACCACAAACAAAATCTCGCTCTGAATCTATTTCTGATGACAAGTTGGCCAAGTCGCCAGTTCCTTCTATTGCAAGCATTGACAAAGAACCAAAACCAAAAGACGATGTATCTCGTCCAGAGTCCGCTTTGAGTGACGATAAACCACAAACAAAATCTCGCTCTGAATCTATTTCTGATGACAAGTTGGCCAAGTCGCCAGTTCCTTCTATTGCAAGCATTGACAAAGAACCAAAACCAAAAGACGATGTATCTCGTCCAGAGTCCGCTTTGAGTGACGATAAACCACAAACAAAATCTCGCTCTGAATCTATTTCTGATGACAAGTTGGCCAAGTCGCCAGTTCCTTCTATTGCAAGCATTGACAAAGAACCAAAACCAAAAGACGATGTATCTCGTCCAGAGTCCGCTTTGAGTGACGATAAACCACAAACAAAATCTCGCTCTGAATCTATTTCTGATGACAAGTTGGCCAAGTCACCAGTTCCTTCTATTGCAAGCATTGACAAAGAACCAAAACCAAAAGACGATGTATCTCGTCCAGAGTCCGCTTTGAGTGACGATAAACCACAAACAAAATCTCGCTCTGAATCTATTTCTGATGACAAGTTGGCCAAGTCACCAGTTCCTTCTATTGCAAGCATTGACAAAGAACCAAAACCAAAAGACGATGTATCTCGTCCAGAGTCCGCTTTGAGTGACGATAAACCACAAACAAAATCTCGCTCTGAATCTATTTCTGATGACAAGTTGGCCAAGTCGCCAGTTCCTTCTATTGCAAGCATTGACAAAGAACCAAAACCAAAAGACGATGTATCTCGTCCAGAGTCCGCTTTGAGTGACGATAAACCACAAACAAAATCTCGCTCTGAATCTATTTCTGATGACAAGTTGGCCAAGTCACCAGTTCCTTCTATTGCAAGCATTGACAAAGAACCAAAACCAAAAGACGATGTATCTCGTCCAGAGTCCGCTTTGAGTGACGATAAACCACAAACAAAATCTCGCTCTGAATCTATTTCTGATGACAAGTTGGCCAAGTCACCAGTTCCTTCTATTGCAAGCATTGACAAAGAACCAAAACCAAAAGACGATGTATCTCGTCCAGAGTCCGCTTTGAGTGACGATAAACCACAAACAAAATCTCGCTCTGAATCTATTTCTGATGACAAGTTGGCCAAGTCGCCAGTTCCTTCTATTGCAAGCATTGACAAAGAACCAAAACCAAAAGACGATATATCTCGTCCAGAGTCCGCTTTGAGTGACGATAAACCACAAACAAAATCTCGCTCTGAATCTATTTCTGCTGACAAGGTGGCCAAGTCACCAGTTCCTTCTATTGCAAGCATTGACAAAGAACCAAAACCAAAAGACGATGTATCTCGTCCAGAGTCCGCTTTGAGTGACGATAAACCACAAACAAAATCTCGCTCTGAATCTATTTCTGATGACAAGTTGGCCAAGTCACCAGTTCCTTCTATTGCAAGCATTGACAAAGAACCAAAACCAAAAGACGATGTATCTCGTCCAGAGTCCGCTTTGAGTGACGATAAACCACAAACAAAATCTCGCTCTGAATCTATTTCTGATGACAAGTTGGCCAAGTCACCAGTTCCTTCTATTGCAAGCATTGACAAAGAACCAAAACCAAAAGACGATATATCTCGTCCAGAGTCCGCTTTGAGTGACGATAAACCACAAACAAAATCTCGCTCTGAATCTATTTCTGCTGACAAGGTGGCCAAGTCACCAGTTCCTTCTATTGCAAGCATTGACAAAGAACCAAAACCAAAAGACGATGTATCTCGTCCAGAGTCCGCTTTGAGTGACGATAAACCACAAACAAAATCTCGCTCTGAATCTATTTCTGATGACAAGTTGGCCAAGTCACCAGTTCCTTCTATTGCAAGCATTGACAAAGAACCAAAACCAAAAGACGATGTATCTCGTCCAGAGTCCGCTTTGAGTGACGATAAACCACAAACAAAATCTCGCTCTGAATCTATTTCTGATGACAAGTTGGCCAAGTCACCAGTTCCTTCTATTGCAAGCATTGACAAAGAACCAAAACCAAAAGACGATGTATCTCGTCCAGAGTCCGCTTTGAGTGACGATAAACCACAAACAAAATCTCGCTCTGAATCTATTTCTGATGACAAGTTGGCCAAGTCACCAGTTCCTTCTATTGCAAGCATTGACAAAGAACCAAAACCAAAAGACGATGTATCTCGTCCAGAGTCCGCTTTGAGTGACGATAAACCACAAACAAAATCTCGCTCTGAATCTATTTCTGATGACAAGTTGGCCAAGTCACCAGTTCCTTCTATTGCAAGCATTGACAAAGAACCAAAACCAAAAGACGATGTATCTCGTCCAGAGTCCGCTTTGAGTGACGATAAACCACAAACAAAATCTCGCTCTGAATCTATTTCTGATGACAAGTTGGCCAAGTCGCCAGTTCCTTCTATTGCAAGCATTGACAAAGAACCAAAACCAAAAGACGATGTATCTCGTCCAGAGTCCGCTTTGAGTGACGATAAACCACAAACAAAATCTCGCTCTGAATCTATTTCTGATGACAAGTTGGCCAAGTCACCAGTTCCTTCTATTGCAAGCATTGACAAAGAACCAAAACCAAAAGACGATGTATCTCGTCCAGAGTCCGCTTTGAGTGACGATAAACCACAAACAAAATCTCGCTCTGAATCTATTTCTGATGACAAGGTGGCCAAGTCGCCAGTTCCTTCTATTGCAAGCATTGACAAAGAACCAAAACCAAAAGACGATGTATCTCGTCCAGAGTCCGCTTTGAGTGACGATAAACCACAAACAAAATCTCGCTCTGAATCTATTTCTGATGACAAGTTGGCCAAGTCGCCAGTTCCTTCTATTGCAAGCATTGACAAAGAACCAAAACCAAAAGACGATGTATCTCGTCCAGAGTCCGCTTTGAGTGACATTAAACCACAACCAAAATCTCGCTCTGAATCTATTTCTGATGACAAATTGTCTAAGTCACCAGTTCCATCTATTGCAAGCATTGAGAAAGAACCAAAACCAAAAGACGATGTATCTCGTCCAGAGTCCGCTTTGAGTGACATTAAACCACAACCAAAATCTCGCTCTGAATCTATTTCTGATGACAAATTGTCTAAGTCACCAGTTCCATCTATGGCAAGCATTGACAAAGAACCAAAACCAGAGGACGATGTATCTCGTCCAGAGTCCGCTTTGAGTGACGATAAACCACAAACAAAATCTCGCTCTGAATCTATTTCTGATGACAAGTTGGCCAAGTCACCAGTTCCTTCTATTGCAAGCATTGACAAAGAACCAAAACCAAAAGACGATATATCTCGTCCAGAGTCCGCTTTGAGTGACGATAAACCACAAACAAAATCTCGCTCTGAATCTATTTCTGCTGACAAGGTGGCCAAGTCACCAGTTCCTTCTATTGCAAGCATTGACAAAGAACCAAAACCAAAAGACGATGTATCTCGTCCAGAGTCCGCTTTGAGTGACGATAAACCACAAACAAAATCTCGCTCTGAATCTATTTCTGATGACAAATTGTCTAAGTCACCAGTTCCATCTATTGCAAGCATTGAGAAAGAACCAAAACCAAAAGACGATGTATCTCGTCCAGAGTCCGCTTTGAGTGACATTAAACCACAACCAAAATCTCGCTCTGAATCTATTTCTGATGACAAATTGTCTAAGTCACCAGTTCCATCTATTGCAAGCATTGACAAAGAACTAAAACCAGAGGACGATGTATCTCGTCCAGAGTCCTCTTTGAGTGACATTAAACCACAACCAAAATCTCGCTCTGAATCTATTTCTGATGACAAATTGTCTAAGTCACCAGTTCCATCTATTGCAAGCATTGAGAAAGAACCAAAACCAAAAGACGATGTATCTCGTCCAGAGTCCGCTTTGAGTGACATTAAACCACAACCAAAATCTCGCTCTGAATCTATTTCTGATGACAAATTGTCTAAGTCACCAGTTCCATCTATTGCAAGCATTGACAAAGAACCAAAACCAGAGGACGATGTATCTCGTCCAGAGTCCGCTTTGAGTGACATTAAACCACAACCAAAATCTCGCTCTGAATCTATTTCTGATGACAAATTGTCTAAGTCACCAGTTCCATCTATTGCAAGCATTGACAAAGAACCAAAACCAGAGGACGATGTATCTCGTCCAGAGTCCGCTTTGAGTGACGATAAACCACAACCAAAATCTCGCTCTGAATCTATTTCTGATGACAAATTGTCTAAGTCACCAGTTCCATCTATTGCAAGCATTGACAAAGAACCAAAACCAAAAGACGATGTATCTCGTCCAGATTCCGCTTTGAGTGACGATAAACCACAAACAAAATCTCGCTCTGAATCTATTTCTGATGACAAGTTGGCCAAGTCGCCAGTTCCTTCTATTGCAAGCATTGACAAAGAACCAAAACCAAAAGACGATATATCTCGTCCAGAGTCCGCTTTGAGTGACGATAAACCACAACCAAAATCTCGCTCTGAATCTATTTCTGATGACAAGTTGGCCAAGTCGCCAGTTCCTTCTATTGCAAGCATTGACAAAGAACCAAAACCAAAAGACGATGTATCTCGTCCAGAGTCCGCTTTGAGTGACGATAAACCACAAACAAAATCTCGCTCTGAATCTATTTCTGATGACAAGTTGGCCAAGTCGCCAGTTCCTTCTATTGCAAGCATTGACAAAGAACCAAAACCAAAAGACGATGTATCTCGTCCAGAGTCCGCTTTGAGTGACGATAAACCACAAACAAAATCTCGCTCTGAATCTATTTCTGATGACAAGTTGGCCAAGTCGCCAGTTCCTTCTATTGCAAGCATTGACAAAGAACCAAAACCAAAAGACGATGTATCTCGTCCAGAGTCCGCTTTGAGTGACGATAAACCACAAACAAAATCTCGCTCTGAATCTATTTCTGATGACAAGTTGGCCAAGTCGCCAGTTCCTTCTATTGCAAGCATTGACAAAGAACCAAAACCAAAAGACGATGTATCTCGTCCAGAGTCCGCTTTGAGTGACGATAAACCACAAACAAAATCTCGCTCTGAATCTATTTCTGATGACAAGTTGGCCAAGTCGCCAGTTCCTTCTATTGCAAGCATTGACAAAGAACCAAAACCAGAAGACGATGTATCTCGTCCAGAGTCCGCTTTGAGTGACGATAAACCACAAACAAAATCTCGCTCTGAATCTATTTCTGATGACAAGTTGGCCAAGTCGCCAGTTCCTTCTATTGCAAGCATTGACAAAGAACCAAAACCAAAAGACGATGTATCTCGTCCAGAGTCCGCTTTGAGTGACGATAAACCACAAACAAAATCTCGCTCTGAATCTATTTCTGATGACAAGTTGGCCAAGTCGCCAGTTCCTTCTATTGCAAGCATTGACAAAGAACCAAAACCAAAAGACGATGTATCTCGTCCAGAGTCCGCTTTGAGTGACGATAAACCACAAACAAAATCTCGCTCTGAATCTATTTCTGATGACAAGTTGGCCAAGTCGCCAGTTCCTTCTATTGCAAGCATTGACAAAGAACCAAAACCAAAAGACGATGTATCTCGTCCAGAGTCCGCTTTGAGTGACGATAAACCACAAACAAAATCTCGCTCTGAATCTATTTCTGATGACAAGTTGGCCAAGTCGCCAGTTCCTTCTATTGCAAGCATTGACAAAGAACCAAAACCAAAAGACGATGTATCTCGTCCAGAGTCCGCTTTGAGTGACGATAAACCACAAACAAAATCTCGCTCTGAATCTATTTCTGATGACAAGTTGGCCAAGTCGCCAGTTCCTTCTATTGCAAGCATTGACAAAGAACCAAAACCAAAAGACGATGTATCTCGTCCAGAGTCCGCTTTGAGTGACGATAAACCACAAACAAAATCTCGCTCTGAATCTATTTCTGATGACAAGTTGGCCAAGTCGCCAGTTCCTTCTATTGCAAGCATTGACAAAGAACCAAAACCAAAAGACGATGTATCTCGTCCAGAGTCCGCTTTGAGTGACGATAAACCACAAACAAAATCTCGCTCTGAATCTATTTCTGATGACAAGTTGGCCAAGTCGCCAGTTCCTTCTATTGCAAGCATTGACAAAGAACCAAAACCAAAAGACGATGTATCTCGTCCAGAGTCCGCTTTGAGTGACGATAAACCACAAACAAAATCTCGCTCTGAATCTATTTCTGATGACAAGTTGGCCAAGTCGCCAGTTCCTTCTATTGCAAGCATTGACAAAGAACCAAAACCAAAAGACGATGTATCTCGTCCAGAGTCCGCTTTGAGTGACGATAAACCACAAACAAAATCTCGCTCTGAATCTATTTCTGATGACAAGTTGGCCAAGTCGCCAGTTCCTTCTATTGCAAGCATTGACAAAGAACCAAAACCAAAAGACGATGTATCTCGTCCAGAGTCCGCTTTGAGTGACGATAAACCACAAACAAAATCTCGCTCTGAATCTATTTCTGATGACAAGTTGGCCAAGTCGCCAGTTCCTTCTATTGCAAGCATTGACAAAGAACCAAAACCAAAAGACGATGTATCTCGTCCAGAGTCCGCTTTGAGTGACGATAAACCACAAACAAAATCTCGCTCTGAATCTATTTCTGATGACAAGTTGGCCAAGTCGCCAGTTCCTTCTATTGCAAGCATTGACAAAGAACCAAAACCAAAAGACGATGTATCTCGTCCAGAGTCCGCTTTGAGTGACGATAAACCACAAACAAAATCTCGCTCTGAATCTATTTCTGATGACAAGTTGGCCAAGTCGCCAGTTCCTTCTATTGCAAGCATTGACAAAGAACCAAAACCAAAAGACGATGTATCTCGTCCAGAGTCCGCTTTGAGTGACGATAAACCACAAACAAAATCTCGCTCTGAATCTATTTCTGATGACAAGTTGGCCAAGTCGCCAGTTCCATCTATTGCAAGCATTGACAAAGAACCAAAACCAGAGGACGATGTATCTCGTCCCGGCTCTGCATTGAGCGATGACAAGCTCCAACCTAAAACTGAGTCTGTTTTGATTTCGGGAAAAATTGTGGAATCAATTGTAAAAGTTGAAGAAAAAATTTCGTCTTTAGAGGAAGATTCCTTTACTTCAAAAGTGGATATTAAGTCAACTTCCACAACTGAAGAAAAACTAGTTTCACCTCAACCACAACCAACGACTGATGACAAGTTGGCCAAGTCACCAGTTCCTTCTATTGCAAGCATTGACAAAGAACCAAAACCAAAAGACGATGTATCTCGTCCAGAGTCCGCTTTGAGTGACATTAAACCACAACCAAAATCTCGCTCTGAATCTATTTCTGATGACAAATTGTCTAAGTCACCAGTTCCATCTATTGCAAGCATTGACAAAGAACCAAAACCAGAGGACGATGTATCTCGTCCAGAGTCCGCTTTGAGTGACATTAAACCACAACCAAAATCTCGCTCTGAATCTATTTCTGATGACAAATTGTCTAAGTCACCAGTTCCATCTATTGCAAGCATTGAGAAAGAACCAAAACCAGAAGACGATGTATCTCGTCCAGAGTCCGCTTTGAGTGACATTAAACCACAACCAAAATCTCGCTCTGAATCTATTTCTGATGACAAATTGTCTAAGTCACCAGTTCCATCTATTGCAAGCATTGACAAAGAACCAAAACCAGAGGACGATGTATCTCGTCCAGAGCCGCTTTGAGTGACATTAAACCACAACCAAAATCTCGCTCTGAATCTATTTCTGATGACAAATTGTCTAAGTCACCAGTTCCATCTATTGCAAGCATTGACAAAGAACCAAAACCAGAAGACGATGTATCTCGTCCAGAGTCCGCTTTGAGTGACATTAAACCACAACCAAAATCTCGCTCTGAATCTATTTCTGATGACAAATTATCTAAGTCACCAGTTCCATCTATTGCAAGCATTGAGAAAGAACCAAAACCAAAAGACGATGTATCTCGTCCAGAGTCCGCTTTGAGTGACGATAAACCACAACCAAAATCTCGCTCTGAATCTATTTCTGATGACAAATTGTCTAAGTCACCAGTTCCATCTATTGCAAGCATTGACAAAGAACCAAAACCAGAGGACGATGTATCTCGTCCAGAGTCCGCTTTGAGTGACATTAAACCACAACCAAAATCTCGCTCTGAATCTATTTCTGATGACAAATTATCTAAGTCACCAGTTCCATCTATTGCAAGCATTGAGAAAGAACCAAAACCAAAAGACGATGTATCTCGTCCAGAGTCCGCTTTGAGTGACATTAAACCACAACCAAAATCTCGCTCTGAATCTATTTCTGATGACAAATTGTCTAAGTCACCAGTTCCATCTATTGCAAGCATTGACAAAGAACCAAAACCAGAGGACGATGTATCTCGTCCAGAGTCCGCTTTGAGTGACATTAAACCACAACCAAAATCTCGCTCTGAATCTATTTCTGATGACAAATTATCTAAGTCACCAGTTCCATCTATTGCAAGCATTGAGAAAGAACCAAAACCAAAAGACGATGTATCTCGTCCAGAGTCCGCTTTGAGTGACATTAAACCACAACCAAAATCTCGCTCTGAATCTATTTCTGATGACAAATTGTCTAAGTCACCAGTTCCATCTATTGCAAGCATTGACAAAGAACCAAAACCAGAGGACGATGTATCTCGTCCAGAGTCCGCTTTGAGTGACATTAAACCACAACCAAAATCTCGCTCTGAATCTATTTCTGATGACAAATTGTCTAAGTCACCAGTTCCATCTATTGCAAGCATTGACAAAGAACCAAAACCAGAGGACGATGTATCTCGTCCAGAGTCCGCTTTGAGTGACATTAAACCACAACCAAAATCTCGCTCTGAATCTATTTCTGATGACAAATTGTCTAAGTCACCAGTTCCATCTATTGCAAGCATTGACAAAGAACCAAAACCAGAGGACGATGTATCTCGTCCAGAGTCCGCTTTGAGTGACATTAAACCACAACCAAAATCTCGCTCTGAATCTATTTCTGATGACAAATTGTCTAAGTCACCAGTTCCATCTATTGCAAGCATTGACAAAGAACCAAAACCAGAGGACGATGTATCTCGTCCAGAGTCCGCTTTGAGTGACGATAAACCACAACCAAAATCTCGCTCTGAATCTATTTCTGATGACAAATTGGCCAAGTCACCAGTTCCATCTATTGCAAGCATTGACAAAGAACCAAAACCAGAGGACGATGTATCTCGTCCCGGCTCTGCATTGAGCGATGACAAGCTCCAACCTAAAACTGAGTCTGTTTTGATTTCGGGAAAAATTGTGGAATCAATTGTAAAAGTTGAAGAAAAAATTTCGTCTTTAGAGGAAGATTCCTTTACTTCAAAAGTGGATATTAAGTCAACTTCCACAACTGAAGAAAAACTAGTTTCACCTCAACCACAACCAACGACTGATGACAAGTTGGCCAAGTCACCAGTTCCTTCTATTGCAAGCATTGACAAAGAACCAAAACCAAAAGACGATATATCTCGTCCAGAGTCCGCTTTGAGTGACATTAAACCACAACCAAAATCTCGCTCTGAATCTATTTCTGATGACAAATTGGCTAAGTCACCAGTTCCATCTATTGCAAGCATTGACAAAGAACCAAAACCAGAGGACGATGTATCTCGTCCCGGCTCTGCATTGAGCGATGACAAGCTCCAACCTAAAACTGAGTCTGTTTTGATTTCGGGAAAAATTGTGGAATCAATTGTAAAAGTTGAAGAAAAAATTTCGTCTTTAGAGGAAGATTCCTTTACTTCAAAAGTGGATATTAAGTCAACTTCCACAACTGAAGAAAAACTAGTTTCACCTCAACCACAACCAACGACTGATGACAAGTTGGCCAAGTCGCCAGTTCCTTCTATTGCAAGCATTGACAAAGAACCAAAACCAAAAGACGATGTATCTCGTCCAGAGTCCGCTTTGAGTGACGATAAACCACAACCCAAATCTCGCTCTGAATCTATTTCTGATGACAAGTTGGCCAAGTCGCCAGTTCCTTCTATTGCAAGCATTGACAAAGAACCAAAACCAAAAGACGATGTATCTCGTCCAGAGTCCGCTTTGAGTGACGATAAACCACAACCCAAATCTCGCTCTGAATCTATTTCTGATGACAAGTTGGCCAAGTCGCCAGTTCCTTCTATTGCAAGCATTGACAAAGAACCAAAACCAAAAGACGATGTATCTCGTCCAGAGTCCGCTTTGAGTGACGATAAACCACAACCCAAATCTCGCTCTGAATCTATTTCTGATGACAAGTTGGCCAAGTCGCCAGTTCCTTCTATTGCAAGCATTGACAAAGAACCAAAACCAAAAGACGATGTATCTCGCCCAGAGTCCGCTTTGAGTGACGATAAACCACAAACCAAATCTCGCTCTGAATCTATTTCTGATGACAAGGTGGCCAAGTCGCCAGTTCCTTCTATTGCAAGCATTGACAAAGAACCAAAACCAAAAGACGATGTATCTCGTCCAGAGTCCGCTTTGAGTGACGATAAACCACAACCCAAATCTCGCTCTGAATCTATTTCTGATGACAAGTTGGCCAAGTCGCCAGTTCCTTCTATTGCAAGCATTGACAAAGAACCAAAACCAAAAGACGATGTATCTCGCCCAGAGTCCGCTTTGAGTGACGATAAACCACAACCCAAATCTCGCTCTGAATCTATTTCTGATGACAAGGTGGCCAAGTCGCCAGTTCCTTCTATTGCAAGCATTGACAAAGAACCAAAACCAAAAGGCGATGTATCTCGTCCAGAGTCCGCTTTGAGTGACGATAAACCACAACCCAAATCTCGCTCTGAATCTATTTCTGATGACAAGTTGGCCAAGTCGCCAGTTCCTTCTATTGCAAGCATTGACAAAGAACCAAAACCAAAAGACGATGTATTTCGCCCAGAGTCCGCTTTGAGTGACGATAAACCACAACCCAAATCTCGCTCTGAATCTATTTCTGATGACAAGGTGGCCAAGTCGCCAGTTCCTTCTATTGCAAGCATTGACAAAGAACCAAAACCAAAAGGCGATGTATCTCGTCCAGAGTCCGCTTTGAGTGACGATAAACCACAACCCAAATCTCGCTCTGAATCTATTTCTGATGACAAGGTGGCCAAGTCGCCAGTTCCTTCTATTGCAAGCATTGACAAAGAACCAAAACCAAAAGACGATGTATCTCGCCCAGAGTCCGCTTTGAGTGACGATAAACCACAACCCAAATCTCGCTCTGAATCTATTTCTGATGACAAGGTGGCCAAGTCGCCAATTCCTTCTATTGCAAGCATTGACAAAGAACCAAAACCAAAAGACGATGTATCTCGCCCAGAGTCCGCTTTGAGTGACGATAAACCACAACCCAAATCTCGCTCTGAATCTATTTCTGATGACAAGGTGGCCAAGTCGCCAATTCCTTCTATTGCAAGCATTGACAAAGAACCAAAACCAAAAGACGATGTATCTCGCCCAGAGTCCGCTTTGAGTGACGATAAACCACAAACAAAATCTCGCTCTTCTTCTAAAGTAGTTATAATGTCTATCTCTACTTCGAGTACTGAAGAGAAGTTGGTAAAATCGCCCACACGTCCAACTGATATTAAAATCAAACCTGATACTACAGCTGAGAAAGTTGAATATGTTCTTGAAGAGTTGGGAAATAATTTCGAGAATACATTAAAGGATATAACTGAAAAAACTCCATCTCCCAAGCAATCATTGATTAAAGAGGAAAAATCTGTTGACCATATTTCTTGTTCAGTATCAAAATTGGAACATGAATCAGAATGTGCGAAAACTGTTGTTTTTGGTGAACTTTCATGTTCAAATTTGGTCGAATCCATAAAAATCGATCCACTTTTAGATAGAAAAGAAAAGGATGATTTGAAAATCGAATTAGTTGAGTGTGATATTCTATTCGATCAGCTGCAATTTAAGCAACAAACTGAAGTTGATTCTGATGAATCGTTTGAAGATAAGTTCAAAATAAATTCTCGTAGAACTTCAGCAAGTATGATGAGCGATCGTCCTGAAAGTGTTTTGAGCCATTTTACCGATAAAACTGAACCAGAATTGAAAGAAGTTTGCAGCGATTATTCTGAACCTCAAACTCATGATAAGTTAGATGAAATTTCAGATAATCTTTCCAACATTTATGCTGGATCTCAGTCAGTTATTAGTTTTGAAAGCCGTAAATCCATTGAAACTGACATCACAAAAGACCATTCATTCGATCAAAGTGAACCAATGTCACAAGTGGAAAATTTAGTTTCAGATTTAATTAGAAGAACGGATGAAGTAGAAATACGAAATATCTCTAAGCAGATTCTAGAGGATAAGACCCACTTATTAAGTCAAGATAGTGAAGAAAAATCAGTTAAAGAATCTGTCTCAAAACCTGAATCGGAATTAAAATTGAAATCGGACGAAGTGTCTCATTCAATTATTTACTCCGAGAATGTTTCAAAGCAAAAGCCAACAATTTTTAAAAATGAGAGCACAATTAAATCAAGTTTAGAAAAAGATGAACAAGTAAACACAGTTCGAACTGAAACTGGTACTCATTCAATGACCTTAAATCTCATTGAAGATCAATTTAGATCTGATAAAAATATCGAATCACCCCAAGACATTTACAAAAAGGACTCTCTTATGAATACTCCGCTTGAACAAAGCACTGAAATATCTGTGCGAAAAGATTCATTGGAAGATGATTCTCATTTATTACATGCAAAAGAAGGACTTGATGTTCAAAATCTACATCGAGATGTGAGCGCAGATTCTCTAAATATTGCCGATTCTCAAATCAAAAAAGAAATGCGATCTGATTCAATTGATATTATCGAAGTAGAATTTCATGATGATAAAGTAAGTGAGTTTGAAAATCAGTCAAAAGATGATGAGTTGAAACATGTATTTGCAACGGATAGAGTAGCAGTAGCTGAACGTCATTCGGGCAGTGATTGTGCAGATAAAATAAATGAATTGAACTCTATCCAAGTTGATAAAGTTGTTTCTTCAATTTCCTGTACGAACGAACTCTCCGTTACATCTGGTTTCACAGATATATCGGATGACAATGTTTCGTACGATGAACATATAACGATGGATTCATCGCAAATTGATTCCGATAGTCGCTTAACAAATCTACCCAAACCTTTGCCTACCAGTCCCCATTCCATTGCGTTCGATGTTGTTTTCGAGGCTGAGGCCGCTAAAAATCGAACCATGAAACCGTTGGGATTGAAAAATGATGAAAGAAAAAAACCACGCAAGTCAGTTGAATCCAGTCCAAAACGACAAGTATTAAAGAAAAGACCCGTTACCGAGACGAAAAGCTCCTCTTCTGAGGAGAATGCTGCAATCTCAGAAAAAAAGCACATCCGAAAAAAGGCCAAGCAAATTGAGCATCGCGAAATGAAGCAAAGTGCAAGCGTTTCAATAACATCTACTGCTACAGCAAAAATAAGTACAAAATCAGACGCAAAACATGAGCTTAAAAAACCAATTCAAATTACACCAAAAACAATTGCCGTAACAAAAGTTTCAAGCAGAGTTTATGGTTATATGCAATCAACTGTATCAAGAGATCAGAAAATTGGTAAAGCATCTTTGCCCCGAAAAGATTTGAAAAAATCCGATCATTTGGAAACGATAAATAGTTCACGTGTTTCGACACCAGATCGAACGCACAAAACATTGTCCAGAACTTCTTCGCCCGGCTTGATAAAATCCACTGTTAGTATTAACATGGATAAGAAACAATTAAAAACAGATGTAACAGCTCACAAGGCTGAATCAATTCGTGCTCATAATTTGAAAATGTCAAAATCTTTGAAAATTGACAAATCGAAATCAATTTCGACACATACTTCACACACATCAAGTGTAACCATTTCTGCAAAGAAAGAAATGGATCTAAAAGCATCTAAACAAACTGAAAATGCTTCAATTCATAGATCACTTCCAAAGTACAGCACTTTGAGTGAGAAAATGCATAAAATTCCAAAAAAAACTGACGTCGACCATGACAAATCTACAAAAGAGTTGAAAATGAAAAAAGTTGAAATCTCGGAAAAAGCGTTAGTTACTTCCTCAATTAAAACAAGTACAAAACCCCTAACAAAATGTCTAAAAGATTCTAAAAATAAACTTATTGAAGCAAATTTGAACAAAGTAACCTCAAAACAAGCAATGACCTCATCAAAAAAGGTGACTGTTGAATTGGAAAATGTTGGTCGAATTCAAAAATTTAAAACAGACAAACGAGACACAAAAGATAACAAAATTACAAAAGACGTTAAACATACCAAAGACAAAACAAAAATAAAACCAAAACAAAAACCAAAGACAAAACAATCAAAACTACCAGTTCCGATCCATGAAAAGCAAACAACTGACGTTCACTTTGCGAACGTCGAAGCCGATGAGATTTTTCGATGCAAATCGGCCATGCAATATTCCACATTAGACTATCCATTAATTGTTGATTTAACACGTGATCAATCTAATTCGGTGCCGTCCAGCCCAAGTCGTTTGATTAAATCCAAAAAGTTAAATCACAATAAACAATTTACGAGTGAAGTATTTATGCGAACTGTTGATTCTTCCTCGATGGAAGTAATTTATAATTGTCGACCAAGCAGCATTGGTCCAAGTAGCAATGGTGATAATATTCGGCGCTACCGTGAAATTGAAGTTGGTTTCATTGATACAACTGATTCGAGTTTATCCGATTCGGTAGCTTTGCCATCGTCGTCTTCTGAAAATCAAAATATTGAAAATAATGCTGCTGGTAGTGCGATTACTGCACAAAAGCAATTTGCATCGATACAAGCAGAAAAAGTTGTTCGTAAAATTCGGTGTACAGACATTGAAAAGGCCACTCAATCAACTACATCACAACAGCATGTACGAAGCAAACAGAGCGAATGTGTTTATCAGTTTGGTAGTAGCAGAATATCGGATTCATCGTCAGCATCAGTGTCGGCATCACCCTCTGTGTCAGCCAATAGCAGTGTGATCATAGTCGAAAGTCGTTTATCACCAATCCTTGACTTTAAGGCTATATCGCCACCTCGTCAAAAACATAAGTTTGACTACGAGGTTGTTTCAGTTACAGGTAAATTCTGTATAAATAACCAAAAAAAAAAAAAAAAAAAAAAAAAAACAATGCCGAAAAAAAATTTGTTTATAAACACATGCTTCCATTGCGATCTGTTCATTAATCGCAAACATTTTACTGAAAAATGAATTACGAATTGAGTGTTTTGTTTACATTTTCAAATCAATATGTAAATTATGTTTAAAAAAATGCAAACAAATACATCTAACTTGAATGTGAAATTACTTGAAGTTAGAATCATAAAGAAAATTCATTTTTCATTGTTTTCAATAAATGGCAAATCGCTAAGGAACAAATGCATCGATGAAAACAAACACATAAATATTGCATTTAAACGAATCCATTTTCCATTCGAATTGCGGGGATAAACTCGGTTCACATATCGCTTGAACGTTGATTAGTAAACGTAATTTATTTTTTTTTATCGCTCGATGAAAAACAAAAGCCTTAAATAGCTGTGTGTTTGTTGAATTTGAAAATAAAATTTACAAATTTACAAAAAAAAAAAACACATACCAATTACGAATCGTATATGCATCATACACGCATTTAGCTTTTAGATGCATAACTTATTTTGTCCGGCTTTTTGCGTCCAAATTGAACTCTTGAACGGTTTTGAAAACTTTTGTGTAAAATATTTCCCGCTTTCGTGTGTGATTTTCTTTCCCCCCGTTGTTGTTCTTTCTTTGCAAAACAAGCACCGAATGCTTATTGTATATTATCAAAACCGTTCATGGGTTAGTGGCTGCTCTATGTGCAAATTCTATTTATATTTATCGTCTGTTGACTGGGTATAAACATATATTTATATAAAATGGGTAGGTAAACTCAATGCTTACTGATTTATTTGTCGTCGATCTATCGTTTCCCGAAAGGTTTTGCTTGTTATCAGACAAATGGAGAATTTTCGCTGCTATTCTTTTGTCTTTCGTTTATTTTATTTTGCTTTGTTCAAGTTTTATGTTTCTTTTGATGGCGGTTAAAAAAGAAATTTATTTTGTTTCTTTAGTTAAACGTTCATCAAAATCTAATTGTTCATTCAAATCAACCAACCAACCAACAAACCAACCAACCAACCAACCAACCAACCAATCAACCAATCAACTAAACAACCAAGAATAACCATTCAAAATGAATGAAATACCAAAGATATCGATAACTCAAGACTTTGTTACGGATGATCAGGATGATGAAATGGACAGTGAATGTACAGGCAATATTGAAGAAGCGCACACCGATATCGAAGATTTGGACAGTGACGATAAAAATGGCCGATTACCATCGGGTCAATTGTTGATAACACGTAAAAAAGTCAAATCGAAAAAAATCGATGAATGTGCCACTGATATTGAAGATTGTCAAGATTCGGGTTCAGATGATGGAAGCGATTTAGCAAAAAATGTTGATGTACAATTGAGTTTGAATGAGTTTTTGGATCAAGGATTTATTGAAGAAACATCAATTTATAGCGGTGGTAATAAGACAAAACACAGTCGAAAAGGTAAACGTCCGAGTTTGATTATACCAGTTGAAGATGATGGCGCTGTTACCGATTGTGAAGATTTAAATTCATCTGATAATGAAATTATTATCATTGAATGTCCAAATGATCCGATGTATGATAACTTTTTAATTGAAAACGATGATTTTAGTTCGGTTAATGTTGAAAATACGGCTTTTATTCAAAATAAGAAAAAGAAACGTATGACTGCATCGAAAAATGTTAGCAGCTCAGAATCAGAAAATGATATGCCAGCTAGAAATTGGAATGAACTTTCTGACGTTGAAAATATTGTTCTTTCCGATCGAGAAGATCAACCAAATTGCTCTAATCGTATTAAGCACAGTCCAAGTGCCTACGATGCGGAAGAGATCACATTGGTGGCAAGTGATAATGAAGGTGCATGCTCGAAAAATACATTTGTGCCAGAAATATGTGTTGAATTCAAAACTAATCGCCCGAAGAAGTTACTTAGACGTCTTCATCACACTAAAAACAATAATCAAAGTAATAATGCATTATCTGTGAAACAAAATCCTGATGAAGGAATCACTGATGTGGAAAATTTGGATTCATCCGATGATGAAGGCACCAATCTTAAGAAAAATTTATCAATTCCTTTTGCATATGTTAATTCCGGTAATAAACCACTTACCGATGTTGAAGATTTTGATGTTGATGAAGATTGCATCCCAACCGCGAGGAATGACATTAAATTACCATCACCAGTTCGTGAAATAACTGTTATGAGAGAAGATAAACATGGTGATCCCGTTGCCAAAGTGATGCCATTGGTAGTCAGTGCAAATGGCTCCCACCTGGGTATACAGGATGAATATGTGGATAGAGGTTAGCTTAAGATTGACGATTGAGAAAGAACGAGGCACTGCTTTATACCATTAAAGCTCTTTCCTATGTTATACTATAGAAATGGAGACGCCATTCAATGTACTTTTATATTGTAAAACTTTAACGTTACAAAATCACTTTCAAAATTTGCCTCGTTCTTTGACTGATTTATTCAATGATTGGATTCTTCTGAGAAAAGAGTGTGTAATGTTGCTTTAGCAACAGTACACGCTAAATACAGTGAAATCCCAATCAATGACAATAATTCTTAAAAAATCATAAAAAAAATTGATTTTTTCCAAAATTCCAAATAAAAATTAAGGTCTTACCGATACAGAAGATATGAGTGGAAATGAAGAAGATTATGATGATGGTATAAAATACGAAATAGTTGAAGTGCCGGCAATGGATGGTGGAATTGTGAGTTCGTCTGATGGATTGACATCATTTACACGTGATCGAAAGTCTGACCATGAACAATTGACTGATATCGAAGAAATTCGTGAAAGTGGCGAGAAAAATTTGCGTCGCAAACGATCAAAGCCAAAAGCAAGCAAAACAAAAGGTGGTCATTTGGCTGTAAATGATGATGATGGTGATCATGTGCTCACCGAAAATGAAGATATTTATGTGAGTGATGATCAAGCCGGGAAATTTCAGAATGTAAGACGTTTGAACGGACTTGCGGTGCATGGTCGCAGAGATCAAGATAATGGTGTTACAGACACTGAAGAATTTTCCGGCGATGAAGACATGATTAAAAAATATAATAGTGAAATTGATCCGAATGTTTTTCAACAAGAAGCATTTTTTTCGACAATAACATCAACTGATGGTTCACAAGGTAAACCGGCTGGTTTGCAAGGCTATTCGAAAATATCAACAACAATTAAAACACGTGAAGCGAATGAATCTTCCGCTGATTTGTGTGCCACAGATATTGAAGATATGGAACAAACAGATGGTGAAGATTTGCTTGGCGTTGAAACTCAATCTCGTGGTCCAACACCGAATTTGTTACGTGCTGCATTCAATGAAAGTACCACATCTTGTGTCCATGATCAATCCAAAAGTGAATTTGATGTCGCTAATGAAGCCGATCATATCAAAGGCTATGAAGACATTCGTGAAAATCACACTGACATTGAATGTTTGGAATAAAACTGAGCATTTGGCATAGACGATAACAAGTATTCTATTATTATAATTTTGTTCAGTTTTGTAATTATTTTGTTATTTGTTCATTCTTTTCTTTCAATTTTATTCGAGAGTTGAATTAAAGTTTGGCTTATGTTATGAAACTTTCATGCAAGTATTGCTGTCACTGAAATAGTTAAAGCCGTTTTACTATTTTCAATGATCAAACATAAGCAACTATTAACTCTCAATAAAATCCTTATTTCGATATTGTACAATATTTTTCTTTTTCTTTTTTGCTTTTTCTAGTTGAAATGAAACGGGAAAACAACAAAAATTTATTTTGTCAACGAAAAAAAAAAAACATAATTCTACTAAAACATAAAAACATAAACTTTCATTCTACTTCATGTCTTTCCAGTATCCATAGTTAAATAATATAATCTTAACGGCTGCATGCCGTCCTATTAATGTATGAATTTTTAAATGAAACTTTTACTTTTATTTTATTTTTATTTTTCTTTTTTTTTTTGGAAAAAAAGTATTTTGTTGAATGTTGTAGTTAGAATATGAGTAGATATTGAATTTATTTTGGTATATATTTGTTGTGGTTTGGCAATTTATTCAATTTTCGAATTTCTTACAGATGAGGAAGCAACTCAAATCCCCAAGCAACATGATGACGATATGGATGATTCAGCTAGCACAAAGGGTAAATAAATCATATTTATAATCATATACCGATCCGATATGATCTTATAAATGTCTTATTCTCTTTAGATTCTTTCTCAATCAATAAAAATTATTCACCAAACACACTTTTAACTTGTGTAGGGGCTAACAGTACTAATTTTCTAATTCTCAATTAATCAAAATGTTAGACAATTGGCTTTAAATGTTTCCAAATGAAATTTTATATGGAATTTATGGCTAAAATATGGAATGTCATAAGTTCCGATTTGAAAAAATCAAAAACAAAAAACCATTCAGTTGGAAGCATTTATATAAACAAATAATATCAAAATAATGGGATTACTGAAAATGCATTCATAATAATTTTAAACATTTTCTTTTAACAAAAATAGCACCTATGATTGATTTACCCCCCCCCCCCCCCTTTTTATCTGAATTAAAACAATCTTTAACTCATCAAATCATTCATCTCATCACGATTAGCAAGAATAACCATGATAATTGCTGTGTGTGATTTAAAAAAAATTCAGTTCAATAAATTGATTAGATTTTTTCTTACTTATTTCGTTCCATTTTCATCACAAAATCATTTTTATTTGGTATAAAAGAAGGAAAATAAGATAAAAAAAATCATCCAAATATCAGAAAAGAAGTATAAAGGTTTAACTAAATGAGTATCTTACATCACAATGATTTCACAGCATTCAACGTTGCAGCAAGTTTTGTTATTTTAAATCAAGTCATGTATTTGTTCAGTTCAATCACATATATATATTTATATATACAATATATATTTGAGTTGAGTTAGTCAATGTGTTGATTAAATGCTAATATTTTTTTTACTTCACCACAGTAAAAAAAACTACTACATCATTCACATTTATCATTATGCAATCATCATTTTTCAAAAAAAAAAAGAAAATAAAAATTCATCACAATGCACCTACAACACTTTCATTTCATCACAAAAACAGTTTTCGGTTCTGCTATCTTATTGATATTGAGAAATCATAATTAAACTTAACCTAACTAAATAAATTTAACCTAATTTTTGTTTCAAATGCAACAATTTCATTTCAAAATTTAAACAAATTTACAAAGAGTTTTCGGTAATGGTTGCAAAAACAGAAAAGAATTCATACAAAATAAATCGGTCGCTCCAAATGCTACATTAACAAACAAACGAAAGCTAACAAAAAGTGTACAATAATTTCCGTTTCATTCTGCGATTCATGGCAATTTATCGTTTTTAACAAATTTAATACAAAATGTACAAATGGTAACAAGAAAACAAAAAACAAAAAATAAAAAAAAAACAAATATACAACAACATTTCCTCAAAATACAAATGATGAATATTATTGTCAATAAATAATTTAATTACGATATTATTACATAAAACAGGATCAAACGACTATTTGAACTTAGTTCGATCGGAAGCCATACAATTGGTTGATAATGTACTCGAACGGAGCGTTTTCTTTATTAATTCGCAACAACATTCATCAAATACATTGTATTCAGAAAGCGAGCATTTTGCCATCACATGCGATCCGCACGGTGCCGATCTAGTTAAATCACCAACTATTGAATCCATGTCTGGAAAATCATTTGACGACAATCTTAGCGCGCCAGACGATAATAATATGCAGAATGAAGGTCTCAGTTTTAATCAAACGTTGTACGAACAATCAAATGACTTCAATATTCAGTCTAGAAATTAAATACAACATGCGATCAAAACGAAAAAAAAAAAACAAAAATCGAAATTGATACCGAAACACAAGTGAAATAAATGAACCAAATAACGAAGAAAAAAAAAATTATGTTAAATGAATATAGAAAATTTTAGTAAAAAAAACAATGTTTAGCGGTTAAAAAAGAAATTTTAACGACGAAGTTAAATGATGGCATTTAAAATTGAATTATTATTATATGTCCGATGAACTGACTAATTTGAAAGTAGTTGGCTTTTATATGCTGTTTTCGTTTCAAGTGCAACTTCTGTAAGTAAATTTCAATTCATAAGAATTCAAATGCATTTTGTAAAAAAAAAAACACATAACTTGCAATCTCGCTGGTTAACGAAATTCATTTCTTCTTTAGATAAAATTATTAACGATATTTGCGTGAGTGCACTGACATCAAATATGAAAAATGGGTGCTGTATTGTGATCCATTTAATCTGACCAACTGAAAAACAAAACAAAAAATTAAAAAGAAATTATTGATGGAAAATCTTTACCCAAAATGTGTGGTTTTTAATGTACAACATGCTTTTAAAGGTGAATTAACTAACCAAAAAGTACGTCGGAGAATTTTTATGTATTCAGTCCAAACGAATTGCATTTATTTCCAATTTATAAATTCGAATTAATGGAACATGTTTACATTCACGACAATCAAATTGTTTTTCGATTCAATAAATGTTGATTGAGATTTGCCACACAATGAAAACCATTTGGACTGAATCCATTCAATTCTTTTTGTTTTTGGTGAAAACAATAGATTTTTATTGTTTATAAAACCATATTGATTTTGTTTTTCTGTTAATTTGTGAAATAGAATTTTTCATTTCAACATTTTTAACAAATAAAACGCATTCTTTTGGCAAAAACATAAAATGCGTAGAAAATGCAATTAGATTGTAGATAATTTGGAAATTAAAATCTAAAAAACAAACATTTGAACTGGAACGCTTATTAAAATGATTTTTAAATTATGTGTTTTTGTACACGTTTGCTAACCTTTCCATAAATCTGAGCTACCATTCTCATTTTATAGATGTATTTTTCACTCACACACAGCATGTTTCAATGGTTTCTTCCTCTTGCAATCGAAAGGTGTTTCGTTGATATCGCTTTATTTATTAAATGAAAAAAAAAAGATTAAAAAAAATTTATAATAATACACATCAAAGTTTGATTTTTTTTTTTATTTAGCTTGTTCAAATTTTATTTGCCCATTGAAACGGAAACAAAATTCTCCGATGAAATTGAAGCTTTTCAAATGAACAAATATGAAATTTAATTTGAAATATTATTGGCATTGATAAGTTTTTGTGCATTAAACATCTTCTTTGTAGACAAAATATTGTCACAAAATAGTGTGCATTTACAGAACACTAATTAATTGCGTACATTTTTACAGTTTTATCCATTTAAACGGCTCCAAATGAGAAAATAAAAACAGACAACGCTATCACTTAATCATTATACAAATGTCACGTAATAAAAATTTAAAAAATAAAAAACACATTAAACTTGCACACCCAATGAGTAAATTTCATGAGTTAGGTTTAGTAATTTTGGTGTATTTTTAAGTTATTTCTATGAGAAAGATTAAGGGCGAGAGTATTGGAGATATTCTTCTAATCGTAGGTGTCGCTTGAATTCACCTTAAAGTGAAAATCACCTATTCCTTTTATATGTTATCAGTTTGTTTACCTCTATTGTACATTTTATATATAAATGTGCCTTGTGTAAATCAGAATTTTCGAAGGTATTTCAGCGAATCACAATTTTCGATTTATTGGGTGATTTTAAATAAAGAAAATCTATATATAGTTGAATCGAAAGTTTTTGCGGTTCTTTTGCTTTAAGCAAAACTATAACTTTATTCGGCTGGGAAAATTCGAAGCGATTTAATGTAAATTTTTTTTTTTTTTTTTTTTCGTTTGGTATTTTGATTATTTTCATTCATATACAGTGGTGAGAAATATATCCTGAAATACTCTTTAAAACTCGATTTTCACGAGACGATCATTCTCTCATAATTTGTCTGCATTTTTCCTTGATTCAGTTTAAAAATCATAAATTTTTGGTATTTTCCATTCGCTTTGAATTTATAGAATCAAGAAGTCATATTGCTCCCAAGCCAACGCCACGTTCCTCCAAGCCAATTGGTAGCGCTGATGCTACTTCTTCAAAAAGTGTTGGTGATGAACCATTAAAAACCGACACCGATAATGAATCAAATGCAAGCATCGATCGAAGTTCCGGCGATTTTTCTGATACAAAAAAATTCTGGCAATCACTTGAAACTAGTTCACGTGGTTCTGGTGGTGATGAGCCACAAATGCCACCTGTACCGAAACCACGTTCACAATCTCAAGCACAAATTCCAAGTGTTCGATTAACAAAAGATGATTTAAGTTCAATTCAAAATGCCAACATTTCAATTGATGAAGAAAGTGTCATTCAAACTGCATCAACCGAATTATCGTCAGAAGGGCCAATTGAACAATCGGAATCAAGTAGTTTAAAATTAAAATCGGAAACAAATCGTGATGATGATTCAATCACTGATCGATTAGAAAATGAAAGTTTTCCGCATAGCGATAAATGTATTTCAGATCCATCTGAAGCAAAATTAGATTCGTTGGAATATGATTCAACTGAACGAAGCAATTCGTTAATCTATAAAGTTAAAGAGCGTGAGAATATATTGGATGATGATGATGAAACAGATATTGCAGGTAAAACGGCTGCTTTTTATATCGGTGAATCAAGTGGAAATATTATTACAAAATCAGCAACGGAAAAACGATCAGAAGATGCATGTGAAAATGATGATTTTGAATCGAAAGACTCGATAAAAACTGATGAAAAATTAGAAGACGATTTTCAACAGCTACATGGACACAAACGTGAATCACAACATGAGGTTCGTTTCAATTTACAACCCGAAGAAATTGGTGTGTCTGCCTATGGCAAAGAAGACGATTCTGTGGCAAAATTAGAGAGAATCCCAACTGGCATAAGCGAATCATTGGAAGAAAAATTCCGAACAGAATCCTCTGAAAAGGTCATTTTTGAATCACCAATACCAATGGAACGCGAACAAGATGAATACTCTGAAAAATCTTATGGTTCTGAAAAGTCATATATTTCTGAAAATTCGTATGATTCGGGAAGTGTAGAACCATCACATGTTGAAATTCAAGAATTATCTAGCACTAGTGATTCGAATATTTGTCAAAGTAAATTAAAGACCGAAGAACCAGTCATTTGTTTCCCAGAAGAAAATGTAATTGAAGAAGAAGAACGTGTTCATATCGAACAACTAAGCTCTTTTGATTCAACTCTACCAACTGAACCACAAAGCGTGGCGGTCATTCATTCACCAATCGAAGAAAGAAAAATTGCCGAAGAATTTGAATACACAACACCAATTGATACCAGAGTTTATGCTCAAGAGATCGATGAAAATATTGAAGGTGAAGGTTTTCAAGCCTTTGAACCGGCAAATGTAACTGAGACGACATTAATTCAATCAAGTAAAGATTTTAAAGAATCAATTGAAAAAGCATCAGCTGCTCATTCACCAATCGTAAGCACTTCATTTGATCCCCATGCTGATGAACCTATTTTAAAGGCTGATCAAATTGAACAAAATGTAAATGATAAATTTTCATATGATCACGAACAGTCACAATTTGGAAAAATGATTCATTCGCCAATTGAAAGTTCAATCAAATTTGAACAACAAATCGAAGAAGAAAACATCGAAAGAGTGAAATCTCAAACTGAAGAAATGATTCAAGCCGAAAAACAATTGAATGAAGAATTTATACAAATAATAGGCTCCAAGACTGAGCAAATTGGTGAGTTTTCATTTGATCAATCAGAATCAAATAAAGACATTCATTCCACGACTGAAAGTTCAATCAAAATTGAACAGCAAATCAAAGAGGAACCTTTTGAGAATGTCAAATCTCAAACTGAAGAAATGATTCAAATCGAAAAACAGTTGAGTGAAGAATTTATACAACCATTAAGCTCAAAAACCGAGCAAATTGTTGATTTTTCATTTGAAGAGCCAAAACCAACTAAAGTGGTGCATTCACCAATTGAAAGTTCAATCAAATATGAACAGCAAGTTAAAGAAGAGACATTCGAGAAAATTAAATCACAAACTGAAGAAATGATTCAAATCGAAAAACAGTTAAGTGAAGAATTTGTACAGCCAGTCAGCTCAAAGACCGAGCAGATTGATGATTTTTCATTTGAAGAGCCAAAACCAGCAAAAGTGATGCATTCACCAATTGAAAGTTCAATCAAATTTGAACAGCAAGTTAAAGAAGAGACTTTCGAGAAAATTAAATCACAAACTGAAGAAATGATTCAAATCGAAAAACAGTTGAGTGAAGAATTTGTAGAGCCAGTCAGCTCAAAAACCGAGCAGATTGATGATTTTTTAATTGAAGAGCCAAAACCAGCAAAAGTCGTTCATTCACCAGTCGAAAGTGAAATCAAAATTGAACAGCAAGTCAAAGAGGAGACTTTCGCAAAAGTTAAATCTCAAACTGAAGAAATGATTCGAACTGAAATACAATCAAATGAAGAATTAATACAGCCTAAAGCCGAAAAACATGATGATTACTCTTTTGATTTTGATAAACCAAAATCGGCCCCAGTCGTTCATTCGCCTGTTGATAGTTGGAAACAAGAACAACATGTCAAAGAAGAAATTCTTGAAAAAGAGAGTTTTAAAGAAGAACATACTGAACAGGTTGAAACTCAAAAGGAATCCGTGATTGAAAAGCAACAATTTGCAGATCAAAAACCTCTCAGCAGTGTTGAATCTGAATTACTCGATGATTATTCATTTGATTTTGGCAAACCAAAACCTGCACCTGTTTTGCATTCTCCAATTGAAATGTCAAAACAAGAATTCGGTGAAAAGGTTGAAAGTCGAGTTGAAGACTTGGGTCAAAAACATCCAACTGACGATTCAAGTTTATCAATTGCTAGCAAATCAGAGGTTATTCATCGTATTGGTACATCAAAAGCAACACCAAAATCCCGTTGGTCAGCCAACGATCCAGATCACTCGAGTCCAAGCAGTCAAAGCCTTGAAAATAGTCGGCCATGTTCATCAGATGTTGAAAATTTGTATGTTTCATATCCAAATTCGTCGGCTGAATACCAAACAGCTTTGGATGCATCATCGCTTGTTCCAGGTTCAACTGAATATCATACAGCTGTTAGTACATTGGATCACAGTGGCAAAACAATTAGTTCACAGGAGAGCATGAAGAGTTTAGATTCTGAAAGTTCAGGTAATTTGGGAAGCGTTGAAGTATCAGAAGCTTCAGAAACATTGGTTCCATCAACGGCTGATATGGATCTTGATTTTGACGAAAATGAGCAACGTTTATCAAGCCTAGATACATTTGGTGATAATGTTTTGGAAGAAAATGTTCTTGAATTTGATGCCGATGGTATTTCAGGTCAAATGAAACGCTCTCATGAAATGATATTCCCATATGAAATCGCATCTGTTCAAAGTATTGAATCATTGAATTCAGTTGAAAAGTCAGAATTGAGCGAACGCAAAGCTAGCGATGAAGAATTCAAAGCTCAAAGTGAAGTGAGCAGTGATGAAACGAAATTTGGTACCAGTTTTGGAGATGGTAGCAATTTATCAATGAGTTTCTCGACAACATCAAATGCAGATACCATCGTTGAGAATATTCAAGATGATTTGGCAAGCTCATATGGAGCTGGTTCATTAATTGGTAGTTATGAAACAAAAACTATTTTAATAGATGAAGGCACTTCATTTAATGATAAATTTCCATCAGAACCAGCTGAAAATGTCACAATGACTATATCAACTGTAACAGAAGCAAATGTTACATCCGTTAATACTCAAATGACATCAGATATTAATGCAGATGCATCGTTCGAAGCAACCGAATCGGGTGAATCAACTGAAACGAATGAAGGAACATCACGCCGTGGTAAAGGTCATAAACGTAATGATAGCACATCATTTTTGCCAAATTTAGATATGGCAAAACTTTCGCAAGAAAGCACTGATAGTTCATCATTAGATGATGAAATGATTATTCATGACATTTCCGAAGAGGAGCGATCCGACTCTGATTATGATCGTTATGAAACTGAATATTCGCGTTCATTTAAAAAGCCTGGAATGCAACGTAAAAAGAAAGCGATGGCACCAAAAAGCGCACAAAAACCTGAACCCGAACAATTAGAACGTAAAAAATCAATTCCAAGCATCGAAACAATTGTCGAAGTATCCGAAGATATTATTGAAACGGAGAAATTACGCAATCGTGGTGCATCACAAAATATGCAAGATTATTCACAAATTCCAGATATTACCATCACGATTGATCCAACCAAATATGTTTCCGATGATGAAGATTTTGAGGAGCAAAAGCAGGAGCCAGAACCTGAAATTGTTGCCATTGAACAAGCGGCAATTGAATCAAAACCAGAGCCCGTGCAAAAGGTTGAAATTTCTAAAAAACCAGAGCCAGTACGCAAAGAAACAAAAATTTCTCACGAAGAATATGAAAAATTAATTGAACATCAATACAAGACACAAGAGCAACCATATGAACCAAAACCTGATTCACCCGCTAGCGATTCATTTGAATTGATTGAACAACCGGATATTTCCGATGAATTTGTAATTATCGAAGAAGTTGCCAAAGAAGCCGATGAACTTATGACTGAAGGTCAAAGTGTTTCAATTCAACAAACAAAATACGTGAAAAAACATGACGATGAAGTTGAGAAAATTATTATAAAATCAGCACCAGCTGCAACAAATGAAGGTTCAATACTATTACAAGGTCGCCATGATTTGGCATTTGAATTCGAAGAAAGTCCATCGAGTGGTGCAAATACAGAGTCAAGCGAAGAGGGGGCCGGCCTTGAATCCAGTCGCAAATGGGTTGAAATGCAATTGGCTGAACAAGCTCAAAACTTACGCTATCCATACGATGTTGATCGTGGTATTCTTGAAGATATCAAAGAAGAAGATACCGATTTTGAAGTTGGTAGCAGTCGAATCAGCAGTTTCAAAGATTCATATTCAAGCAATGATTTTGAAGCAGCTGCTGCTCGTCGATATCATCCAAAAGAACATGATAATATTTCGGTTAACAGTTTACAAGAGTTTGAACGACTTGAACAGGCAATTTCATTTGAAAATAAAAAATTCCATTCAAGCTCAAATGATTCATTCAGCAATGGCAGTTTTCCAAAACGTGGCTTACGAACGGCACAAGCTGATGAAATTTCATTGTGTAGTTTGCAGGATTTTGAAGGATTAGAAAATGCTTGTTTGGAAGCTACATTATTGGAACTCAAAGCAAAAGAAGAACATGCCATTTTGCTGTCACGTTCAGATGAATCAAATAAATCTGATCAATTTGAAAATAATGCAGCAAAAGTAACAGAAAAATCTACAATGATTGTTACAAAAGCTGAACCATTAATCACTTCAGTTGATCCAACAACGGGTCAATTTACAGCATCGCAAACGGTTGTAACAAAAGTAGTGACAGAAACAAAAACAAAAATTGAACCAGACGATGATTTCTCTTCGTCAAATTTAATGGAAATTTCCACTGATAGCCTAGAAGCAAAACAATTAAAACATTCCTTGCAAGGTAGAAGTACATCACAGCATGGCAGCAGCGATAGTTTGGAAGTTAGCAAAAGTGCTGATGTAATGACCAGCAGTATTGATTCAATTGAAATATCGAAAGACGGTGCTACGGGAAAATCATCAAAATCTGATTGTGATTCAATTGAACAAATTGGTCGTGGTGACAAACGTGATAGCATCGATTCAATTGATGCTCAATATGCAGCAATGACACAATCAATTTACAATCAACGTGATTCATTTGATGCAAATCGTCTTGATCTCACATCATCAGGTATTATGGGTGGTTCATTTACCACCGATGCAAAAACAATAACAACATCGGTTGCATCATCATCCGGTTACGGTGGTGGCATTAGCAAAGATATTTCCAGCGATTCATTAAATTTAAATCAAGAGCCAGAATTACTTATAACCAGCACTGAAAGTCTCGATCATACAAGTTCAACATTTGCAACATACCAAAGTCAAAGCGATTCACAAATGACAATGTCGGGCAGCATGACAAGTTGTGATTCAAATACACTTGTTGATACATGCGAAATGGTGCACAGTGATTTATACCAATTTGGTGCAGCTGATCTATTGCCCGATGATACGTTTGGCGTGCGTATGACTTCTACAACTGTAACCACGACTAGCACATTTAAACCAAAATCGAGCAGTAGTGATGTTGATAAATCATAAATCGTCCGTAGTCTCTCGTTTATGAAGGCGTGTCGTGATTTTTGAAAGGTATTGATTTTTTTTTCACTCTCTCTCTCTCTTTCTATCTCTATCTCTGCTATAATCGCTTTTGATTCCAAAATAAATTCATAAACTATGCTCTCATTTATAAACTATATCTCAAATATCCTCGTATCAATCATGAAAACGTTTTTTGTATATGTATGCTGTTAAATGTTTCTTTTTTTGATTTTTTTTTGTTCTTTTATGTAGTCGAAATTTCCCTGAAAGAAATATCAATTTTCTATCAATTCGTGAAATGTTCATCATTTCCAACCTTTACCAAATTTGCATGCATCCAAATTCTATGTACTGTCTTTTGAACATCTAGAAAGTTATGCTACATTAGATAACCACAAAAGATATCCAACAAAATTAAATAAAATTTATGGAAAATGACTCTATGTGTGTCTATTAAAAATCTTCGGTGGTAAATGATTAAATCTTAGGATGGTATATTGTGCACATTTAAATACAAATTCACAAGTTGGATATTGTGCAATGAAGTCCGATGTTAAGGAACTTTATAAATATACTTCATTTAGACGTTGATACCGGTACATAGGTGAATGTTTCCAAAAAAAAGATCCCATAGATATAGAACAAAACCCAAGATTCATTATGTAATAACAAAACATATTAAAATAAACAGGAAAATATTCAAAATGTATTATTTAATCGAACATAAATTAAATTTATTGCTCCGGAACTTGTTTGCACATTTGCATCAAAGATACAATTTACTTACATATTTTATCTATACGCTATTGTCGGCATGTTAGCAAAAAACTACGATTTTAACCCAACATTTTTCCGAAACATTTGACTAAATACAATACGGTAAAATAACAAGGATTTCAGTTTGAATCTATGTCCATTAATCATTTATTCATTTTTGTTAATCATAAACTTTTGTTCCAAACATAAAGTAGTTTTTGAGATCAGCGTCACTACTAATTCATTATGTATTTGTCTACAGCGTCATTTGATAAGTTGAAGAAACATTCTCTTATAAGCCATAATTTAAAATCAACCAAATAATAATATCATATTTTATTGCATATCACACAGTAGTTAACACTATAAATTGATAGTTTAGAGGGGGGAAAAAAATAAAACAATGCAGCCCTTACCTTACCATGATAATGTGTTCACTTAGCAAAAATGTCAGTAGAACGCGGAATCAATTTCAATGATTTATTATATTCTTGATCTTTTAAATTCTTTTCATTATTGTAGATATATTCATACATAACACACACAAAATTCTCATTCAGATAAAATCCATTTCGCAATCATTTAAATTATAATCAAATTTTTTTTGAATGTTCTCTAAAGTGTATGCAAACGTTTGCGAAATAAAACACATACAAATGACTTCGATGAATTTATCAAAATATATTCTTTACAATCAAATTAGCAAGTCTTTGATTTTTTGATTTTCATTGCACATTTTCAACACGTCTGATATTTTGATAAATTTACCCAAAAAAGGTCATTTGTAACATGTCAACATTTTGTTTTAATGCGTTTTTACATGCGATTTTGTTTAGTGAAAAACTCGAAAAAACGATTATTTTATCAAATTTCTAGATGTGCTAGACAAATATGGAAAAAAACGCTAATCGAATAAAAGCATTTGCAAATGTTTGTTCTGCATGAAAATTGTTATCTCACTGTTGATGTTGTTGTATAATGAATCTTATATGTAAAAAATTATTCTTAATTCGTTCGCTGCTTTTTCATTTACATTTATGATTGCATAATAAATTTAACATTGCGAGAAATGTGCACAAAGTGCGATGTATAAACACATTTTGAAGCACATTTTAGATACTTCTACCTTAGGAGTTCAACTGCTTTGAGCCAGACTACGTTTTTTCCACTCTTCTAGATGAATATTCTTTGTCTTGAATGACCCATTTTAAATTTTTATTGAAAGTGTATGAAAGGATATTCCATTTGTAAAACGGTTGTAAAAACGTTTACATAAAAGTGTGGAAAAATCGTTAAGTCTAAAATATTTGCTTCATGTTTTCATTTAATTCTCTCCTTTTTTTTTTTTTTGACGAGCAATAGCAATTTTTCAATTCATGCACTGAATTTTAATCAAGTTATTCAATAACATAGTGACAATTTGAAATGTCTAACCGAAATGGTTATCTTTTTTGATTTCATTTCTCAATTAAATAGGTGATGCTCACTAGAGGGAGTAACAGAAAGAACATTTAATAAACATTTGTCTTAATAAAGTGTGGTTTGCTTTTCCCCATATGTATTAATGTAAGTTATTGTAGTTTTTCTGTTTGAAACTTGGAAAAATTTCAATAAAAATCATTTTCTTATGCAATTTACAGATTAATCACTTGGCATTTGGTACCATGAACTATACGTTGACCAGCGATTTATGCATTATTAACCAACCAATGATATTCAATACCCACAAAAATATTTTTCTGAATGTTTTTTCGCAGTGCTTTCATCTTATTAAAATGAATAATTAGCATAAATATAATCTAATTTATACACATTATTATATGATTATAACAAAAACAACAACAACAACAAAAAAAAAATCAAGAAAAAAATGCAATGGTATAGCTTAATTTAAATTTGGTAGCTTATTTAATTGCACATCGTAACAAAAAAAAAAAAAAAAAAAACAGAAATCAAATCAAATCAATATATTCAAATGATAATGAAAACGAAAATGGCAACATGAATACTTGAATACTTGAATACATTAAATATTAATTACATACTTGAATGTTCATTGTTCATCAATGCTTTTGACGATGTTGAATTCCAATTTATTTGCTTTAGCATCCAATAAAGTTTTATCCAAAATAAATTGAAGAACCTTCGACTACGTACTGCGAGTTTAATCAAAATTTATGTATAAGAATTTTGGATTGAACGACTGTACTGGTTGGTGATTATTTTATTTTATAATTATTTTTCAGATGCCTAGGAAGATCGATGTTAGTTGATGGAACCAAAATCGAATTCCATCCATGTAAGTCCCTAAAATAAATTAACCGTAAGTATCTTTCATATAGAGGTTCTCAAAAAATATACACAAAATGAAAGAATTGTTTGAATTCATTCAAAGATAATTTTCGAATTTTGACAATGCATATTGAAAGCAAAAGTCCGAAATATCATGTATATAACGACCTCATAATTGTAAACAATCGCTTTGAGTCGTATCGAATAACAGTCAATGGGCTCTCTATACACACAAAACAATTTATTCTTATTTTAAGAAAAATATTTTCTTACATAGGGAACAAGTGTTTATTATATATGTTTCAAAATGTGCATATTGAGAGGGTAATGCAACATAATTACTTGGGTATAGTAATTTTTGATTATAAATTAGATTTTGATAAACACATGAATCCTAGGAGGAAATCGCGCCCAAAAATATTCAACATACATTTGTAAACAAAGACTGACATCAGCTCACATTTGTCTAATATTTGTGACAACTTATATCTATCACTACACTGCATTAGCGATGTGCTTATTTGACTAATATACAATGATTTGATATTATATACATAACTTAAAAAGTGCTTCCTTTGTCGAATACAATGCGTTTCAAATAACTTTGTAATTTTATCATTATATTGTAATTATTTCTATAATAAATTATTCTGGAAATGTCTATGTATAAGCTGACATATAATAATGACATAATTCCTCGTCCCTCATGATGGTATTGCAGCTCATTTCGCACTGTCTCACAATCTTTTAACATTTACAGACAATAACGAAAATTGGGAGCCAATATGTCACAATCATTTGACATTTATTGTGAATACAAAAAAGGTGCTAAATGTGGTGATTATTTCAAAAAAATTTTGTCATTTAAAAAATATCGTATCAAACGAAAATAATATTTATACATATTTTCTAACATTTTAGATACATTTCGTTCGCGATTTCCCCCTAGTGAATCAAATTTCAATTGATGCAAGCCAGACTCTCGGTTGCATTAAAAGATTTTCCAATAATTTCTCATTGCAATTCAAAAAAAAACTTTATTTTGTTCTCTTGTTCGTTCTAAATTAGAATATGCTTGTCAGATATGGTCACCAAATACTGCGATTCATACTAATATGATTGAAAGGACGCGTTTGAGGCCCTTGAGTTTTCGCGTGATCAAATTACTATGAAATATCCATCGTATGATTTGAGACTTGAGGCCAAGTTGAGGTGTTGAACATGAAATTACTAATAAGAAGGAGAACTGCAGCTGCTGCGACGCTAATAACAGATATCCTGACGAAGAATATTGATGCTATGATTCTCTCTGAACAAATTGTATTTAATGTAGAACGTAGACAATTAAGAAAAACTGAACTCATTAAAATTGAAGTTTTCTCAATAAAATTTGCAATGATGCAACCGATGGTCAGAATGTCGAACTTGTTTAATCTGGTGTTTAATAGGATTCGTAATTTATTGAGCGAAACTGGAAACAAGAAACAATTTAAAAATAAGTTAAAAAAAACGAATGACTGTGCACTAGGTTTGTATTAAAAATTTTATGTTCTATATGTTCCATTTCCCTATCAGTTTTGATCAATTTGTTATGGATCAGTGTTGATTTGGCTAAAAATTTAACCACCGGCTAGCTCGATTCTGCTGAAACAAAACTTCTGCTCTACGAGTGATAATACGACGGGTTAATTCTGTTAATTTCCCTTTTTTTCTTTATTAAATCTTCTTAAAACTAACCTAACGATCGATCGATTTGAATAAACTTACGATTATATGATTTACAAAATTCCCCTATTCATTCCTGGCTGTAACAGGCATTTTAGCGACTGAACTGGGCTTTCGGCTCCGGCTCGTTATTTCTGCTCTTCTTGTTAAGCTGGCTGCAATCGTCTCTGATGGGTCGACACTCAATTCAAAGTTGTAGTGATTTGGCCACAGCAACTTATTTCGGCTCAAATCGACAATAAAAGTGACTGAATATATTGCCAATTAAATCGTCTTACTGTAAAATCGAATTAGAATGATGCTAATCGTGGATAATTCGTTCACACGATAATTGTGTAAGTTCTGCGCTGCAATGCGACCGCTTTAGTCGACATATCATTCGGAAGAGCCCATTCTTTTTCAGGTTTCTGCTCAAATTCAACTCAATTTGCTATTTTTCGTGCAGTTATCGCTGTTCTGTACCTACCTTCATGGTGGTCATGTATACAGCCATTCTATTACCTCTGTCTATTTTACTGAATAGGCTTTTGCTATAATTTTGTTATTTATGCTATCTGATAATCTTAGATTTTGTCAATTTTAAATTAATTGCCAATTTATGGTAAAACCATAAAAAATTTGAATAACCATAGTTCCTACTCCCAAGTCATTAAGGCTGGTAGATTGTTATTCAAATGTCACGTGTTTTGGCCGACTCTGATTTTTATGAAAATTGTAAATGAATAAAATTGAATTGTAAATTTTTGATTGAGCCTGAAAAAGCAAATAAATAAATAAAAAAAAAAAAAAAAATAAAAAAAGATTTTTTTCATAATAATTAATAATAAGATGATTTTTTTGTTTTTATTAGGTATTTATTTTTTTCTTACAAGAATTTATAAACGTTTTTATGAGAAACAATTCGTATTTTAGATGAAAATTTTTTCGTCTAATCATTTACCAAAGACGTCTAATCGAAGAAAATATGTATGAAAACGTCTATCTAACTTAGAAATTTGAAAAAATTTATGAACATTTTTATAAAAACAGAAAATATTTCAATGTTTAATTCGATGCGATTTGATGTGTTCAACATATTCTTCTTTGAAAGCAACATAAATCACATTCATGTGGTTCTATATCCACTCCCTCATCGGTATCCTCATACATCTCAATACATTCCGAAAAGTCTTTTCCATGCGAAGTGTAGTTTTCTTTCAGATATCTTGATGGCTCGCAAATTTCAACAAAAAAAGAATCATCACTTGGGCCTTCTGCACCGAAATTATCAACTTCCTCCTCTATTGGTACTTCATCTGGCTCAGATAACTCGAGGCGCGGACGTTTTGCCTCAATGTTATCACTTATGTAATCTAATGGTCGCTTGGCTGCTGCACTATCTCCCATAATTATGACTTCCACGTTTTCTTCGGGTAATAAATCAGTGAATAAAAAGTGTATAATACGATCGTTCAATGACGCAGACCTCAAGTACTCCGGTAAGTTGCATTTAGCGACTGATGATTCTACGCGCACAAGTTTTTCCACGTAATCAAATTCGTCATATTTTGGTCGTTCAGCCAATACTTCATTGGTTAATGGAGAAATTCTGTAAAGAAAAGAAAATAATATTATTGAATAAGAAAATCTACCTATTAACATATTAATATAACAAAACGTAACATATTATTACCGTTAGTTAGATTCGTACCATGAGCGGAATTTATGTCGCATTGGGTCTATGACCAGCATGTTTACTAGCTTGCTAGTGAACACGTATTGATATAATTTTAAATTCCGTAATAAATAAATAAAAAAAAAGTTACATTAATATTTTAATAAAATCGGAAATTGTTTGTAAATAACATTTTAATAATAATAACATTTTGATGCAAAGTAAATGAAACGCGCAGAGTTGATGCCAAAGAACAACTAACTTTATTCATATTCTTACTCTCTATTTATACAATTTTGAATTTTGAACATTATTATTATGAGACCACCTACAATATGTCTCCAAACAAAAGTTAATAGTATGCCGACGATTTTTATTATGATTGGTTTTCTTACATGCTATACATGATCTGTGTTTCTCATTTCACGCTAATCATCTTTCTGTGTGAACTAATGCATTCGAACCTCACACAACGTCCAAAGAGTGCATATAAATTGGGCAATCTTTAAACACTCTATTGTGTATATATTTCTTTTCATTTCAATCATCGCTCACCAATTCTCATTTCACACTTATTTATTGTCAACTCTTTATTCTTGACCGTCATGAGAATACACGAATATGAATTCGTGAATACATAAATTCCAAAACATTTATATATTAATAAGATATCACTAGAGCCTGTGATGAGAATATATGAATATTTGTTTAAACTTACCCATTTTTATAATTGTCCACTGAATTGGCCATGTTTCTGTGTCACAATTCCAAAAGTTTCGGGTTCACAACAAGTTTTGATTTAAGAAATCACGAAAATTCACAAAAAATTATGGAATATTGTTATAATGATGTTAACTTAACAAAAGACGAACACTGAATGATCTTAACGGCTAGAAATTCTCTACTCATTTACTTTAGGTACAAAAAAAATTGTCTAAGAAGTTAAATATAAACTAATGAGTAATTACTCTCTTAATGATGAGTATATGGAGAAAAAGGACACCGCTGAATTAGTTGTTTGGGTATCGACATTTGAATTAACCCATTAACATGTCATCACATTCACTGCCGGGTGTAATCAAATACAATATCATCAGCAATTCTTATGAGAAAATCCAAATAATATTGAACACTTCAAAGTTCCAACTCTGGAATTTACTTGTGTAATTTAAAACAATTATTATCTGATCTTCCCGTGATAAACGTGTTTAAATTTACAGCATTGTTATGTAAAGTGTACACACTTTGAAAAAATTTGGAAAATAAATCAGTCTTCTTGTTATCATTTGTTGCTGTTAGGATGCTATTATGTAACTATTAAGACCAATCATAATACGAGTATTAAAATGAGTATTAACTATTCTGTGCAACAAATTGTGGGGTCAATTTCATACCCAAGAAAATGACATATAGGGATTAAAAGGTATTGGTCCCAATAGTCACCAGCGCTTTTCCCCGATAGTCTTCGTGGGAAATTTTTAATGAGCTTATGATTTTTCAAAATTGTGAGTCTTTCAAACGCTTCATATTACTATATTTATTTGCAATTTTTCGATTTTTTTTCTGTTTCTGGAAACTTACAATGAGGCATTAATAGAGGCATCAACAACATTTTTGTATAATATTTTTAACAAATTTTTGAATTTTTTCGACTGAAAACTCAATTTTATACCAACAAATCATAATAACTTACTAGTGAAACTATTATTTATCAATATTATTGTTATTATTATTATTATTACTACTATTATTTCAAGATAATCTTCAAATCAATACGACTCAATGATAAAAACAACAAAGTTTGCGTTCTTAAGCGCTTTTTATTCAAGTTGAGCGACAAAAAAGAACAAAATGTGCAAGTAATTGGAATTAAAATGATACATTTATTGTCTTTTGTTCACATCACGAGCTCGTCATCACTGATTTCTTCGTATAGCATCCAACACAAATCCGACATCAAAGAATCTAGCCGTTTGCCTCTATACCAACCTAGGGGGAAATATCTCAAAACAAATATTCAAATTTGTTCCAAATATTGCAAATGCAGTGCAAATGTTGCAAATATCGAGCAAATATTGCAAATATCGAGCAAATGTTGCAAATATCGAGCAAATATTGCAAATATGGAGCAAATGTTGCAAATATCTGCAAATATGTTTTTGAAAATTTTCCACCAATTGATGCAAATGTTGCAAATATCGAGCAAATGTTGCAAATATGGAGCGAATGTTGCAAATATCGAGCAAATGTTGCAAATATCGAGCAAATGTTGCAAATATGGAGCGAATGTTGCAAATATCGAGCAAATGCTGCAAATATGGAGCAAATGTTGCAAATATCTGCAAATATTTTTTTGAAAATTTTCCACCAATTGATGCAAATGTTGCAAATATCGAGCAAATGTTGCAAATATCGAGCAAATATGGCAAATATCGAGCAAATGTTGCAAATATTCGCAAATGTTGCAAATATTCGCAAATGTTGCAAATATTCGCAAATGTTGCAAATATTCGCAAATGTTGCAAATATTGTGCAAATGTTGCAAATTTTTGAATAGACATTTCCCCCTAGATACCAACTTTCCAAAAGGGCAGCAATTTGATGGAATTTTTCCCCGTGTTCGTCAGATTCAGTGGGTACTTGTTTCTGGAATTGCTCGATGTGGCGGTGTAAGCAATGTATTTTTAAAGACATATGTACATTGATTTCGTCGAAAGTAGTTAGCATATCTTTAATCAACTCTTCAAAATTTTCTGCACGCCTTATTCCAAGACAACCATGAATAACCTTTTTGATACATATCCAGGCAAACTTTTCCTTTTTCAAGAGATTATTCCGAAACTCAGCATCTTTTTCCAGTTTTCCAATATCTGGTCCTGTTAAAACACCTATTGAGTAACATATACATAGTTTTTAGTAGTCATGTAAATTTTTTCCTTGAAAATCGTGTTTTATACCTGCTTTAATTTTGGGAATATATCTCTTAAGCGTTTAAAAGCAGCCAGATCTGGGTCTAAGACCTTTATAAAATTCTTAACAATTCCCAATTTAATGTGCAACGGTGGTAGTAAAATTTTATCCGTTCCAACAAGCGGTTCATTGATCAAGTTGTGCCCCGTAGTTTTTTCTTTTACTTTCATTTCCCAGTCCACTTTTTGATATTGGTTTCCGTCATAACGCGTATTCCATTTGCAAAGGTAACACATGTATTTTGTGTACAAACCACATAATAATGTAGTGACCTAATGCAACATGAATCGTCATTAAAATAAAATGTCTTTCATTTATTAAAAAAAAAAATAAATATCAAACCTTTAAATCGGTACAAATTCTCCATTTGTGTTCTTCATATTTAATAACTTGTAGAATATGTTTCAGACTGTCGTATGTTTCCAGGGTATTTGTACTCAGAGCAATAGGTACGGGGTTTTTTGTGTTGTCAACGTATGACTGCTTTTAATGTCGATTTAGATGCGTCAATAAAAAGATGCCAGTCTTCTGGTGCATAAACAATGCTCATGGCTCACATAAGGCCACGAATATTTTTACAATACGCAAAATCGTTCTCTTCATTGATGGTAAAGTATTGAAGAAAAAGCGATTGACGATTTCGAAAAGAAGTCACTTCATCTCCAAAAGCCAAAACATTTGCTGCCCTAAGGTGAGATGCCAGAATTTCGGATTTTCTTTGGGACAATTTAAGTTCTCGAACTATCGAATCCAAGCGCTTTTGTGTGAACTCAAGATGATTACATTGCCCGCTCATTGCTTCAGATGGTTGGTACAAATCGAACTGAGAATTTTCTAATTCACTTGTAAATGACACCGACATGTCTTGTTGATTTGGGGTCGGTGCGAATGGAACGGGAATATTATCACCATGATTCAATGGCGGTTGCATTGATGGAACATATTTATATATGTGTTTTAATCGTGAATATCTATTAAGAATTCTCACACCACTATTCGCACACGCATAACAACTTTCTGGTGAATGTGTCTCTGGTTCATACCAAATACAAGGGACACCAAAAGGCATTTTCTCTCGCTTACCGTTTGTCTATTTACGCAAATATACATCACAGGTTGTGCAAACGTATGATGGCACCCATTCTTTATATCTGATCACTTCTTTATTGAAATATTGTTGATATCTATTAATAAATTCGTCAGACAATGGTTTTCTACTCGAAGGAATACAGAATTTTCCGCATGTAAAGCAGAATAAATCAAAATTACAAGGTTTATCACCCATAGTTGACGAAATGAAAAAAAAAATTGGAACCGTTTTGATCAAAAGTTACACCTCGAGTTACACTGATAATAAGATTTGTTTAAATACACCTGTTGATTTATTTTGTTTTCACTAATTTGACATTTCTTTCCAATAAAAATATGAGAAAATGCAAGTGGCGACATCTATTTCCAGAAAGTAATGAATATATTATTCAAAATTGTTATGTATTCAAATAAAATATACCATTAAGTTTGTTGTCGCTCAACTTGAATAAAAAGCGCTTAAGAACGCCAACTTTGTTGTTTTTATCATTGAGTCGTATTGATTTGAAGATTATCTTGAAATAATAGTAGTAATAATAATAATAATAACAATAATATTGATAAATAATAGTTTCACTAGTAAGTTATTATGATTTGTTGGTATAAAATTGAGTTTTCAGTCGAAAAAAGTTTAAAAATTTGTCAAAAATATTATACAAAAATGTTGTTGATGCCTATTAATGCCTCATTGTAAGTTTCCAGAAACAGAAAAAAAATCGAAAAATTGCAAATAAATATAGTAATATGAAGCGTTTGAAAGACTCACAATTTTGAAAAATCATCAGCTCATTAAAAATTTCCCACGAAGACTATCGGGGAAAAGCTCGCGGCTAGTGACTATTGGGACCAATACCTTTTAATCCCTATATGTCGTTTTCTTGGGTATAAAATCGTGTTGCATAGTGTTGTACATCACCATCGATGTTGATACTCATATTAAGATAACTATTAAGTATTAATATGCTGAAGTTAATAGACGCCATTTGCAATTTTGAACAGATCGTATATAAAAAAAGGTTGTGGCATATCAAATGAAAACTACATTTCAAAGAAGGAGTTAATATAGCATTCGTCAGTAGTAAGTATTAAGATATGTTAATACTTCTGTATTAATGGGACATCTGTACTTATATTCTTAATTCTTTTCAAGATTGTTAAAAAAAATCCAAATGATAAAAATATATCTAAAGATGAATGTCATTCTTTTGCTTTTAAAACCTAATGAACAAATACACCAGCAATTTATTCTCCATATTCAGAGTTTTTATTCTTTTAAATATAATAAAAAAAACATTTTCATTAAATAAATTGGAAAAATGAAACTTCATGGTTTTCAGTCATTAATAGCTCTTTGAAAATGCATCGGATTTGTTACATGCGAATTCCAGAGTTAGAACTATGAAGTATTCAATATTATCAATATTTCTTTAATGATGATGATGGTGCAAATCCAAATGTGGTGCATCATATGCTGGTTGAGCCAAAAGTGGTTGAGCATAGGCTGGGGCACTGTGCAAAGCAACTGATTGGTGTTGAACAGCGATTGGTGCTGCAACATGTTGAACAGCAACTGCTGGTTGATGTTGTTGTACATAAACTGGGTATGGCTACAAATGAATAGGTAAAATGAAAAATAAGTTTATTGATGCAAATCACTTTATGCATATTCGCCGAAGAGCAATAAAACAAATGTATCTTGAACTTACAGCTGGAACTGGTTTATCTACATGGTATGGTTGTGGAACTGGAACTTTTTCGATGATTGTTTGAATACGGTCAACAGGAACAGGGTATGGCTATTTTTTTCGAAAAAATAAATCAATTTGGTATTTGGAACTCGATATGTATTGAATTTATCGAAAAGGGATAATTACTTTTGGTACAGCAACTTTGACATGGACTGGATATGGTTGTGGAACATGTTTGTCAACGGTGTATGGTTGTGGAACATGTTTGATGACTTCGACTGGGTATGGCTAAAATATGAATAATTGAAACGATTACAATTTAAGCAACGTATTGGAATTTCATCAAAATAATAAATTGGCAAAAATAAAAAAAAATGGTAAAATATTTTACTTGAGGCACTGGACGATCGACATGAACATGCTTGACAACGGTACGTTCAACAGTATAGGGAACTGGAACATTGACTTTTTCAACGGTGTGAGTGTGTTGTGAAACTTGTTGAGAAACTTGATGTGAAGCAACTGGGACTTGTTGTTGTGGCAAAACATGAACTAAATGTGCGGCGTTCAATTGGTCAAGTGCTGGTGCATGTACTAAACTGGACACTTCTGCTAAAGGTGATGCAGTTGCTGTCAATGGAGCAGCATATCCTGAATGGCCATGGTGTAATGGAATATGGGTTAAATGTGATTCAGCATGGTATGCTGGGGCTGCTGACAAACTCAAAGCAGGTGCGGCCTGCAATCCCAACAAACCACGTTTTTCTTTCTTTGCTTCACCAGCCAAACTGGTTGCCACTAAGGCACACATGCAAATCACCTGAATTCGGAGAAACGAAAATTGGGTTAAAACTTTTTTGACTTCGAGTTGAATTATCATACACAGAAAAGGCACAATGAAAAAAACAAAACTTCAAATTTAACTCATTTTTCAACTATCAATTTCAGAAGAATTTTCACTTGAAACAAAAAATAAATAAATAAATAAAGAGCACAGTATATAGTAGATTGACATACCAAAAATTTCATTTTTCCAACGCTTAAAATCGTTTAAATTAAAACTGTTTTTTGTTTGAGAAACAAATTCGGTTTGATATTCGAAAACATATGGAAGAGTATTTATACAAAAAAATCATCAGATCCCACTGCTCAAATTTACTAATCAAATGATTGTTTAGTAATCCAAATAATATTACAATTTTACATAAATTCTCTTAAATTCATGCCCCTCTATTAATTTTCTTCTCACACCACTCCACCATTCCCTTTCACTCCGTCTAACTTTGATTAACATTTGCATATTTTTTGCACAAATAAATGTGGATAACATCACATTTATTTGGATAACATCACATTTGTGATCTATATACATGATAAACATGATGGATACTATCATTTTATTCAACACCTTCATCAATTAACGATTAAATTGAAAGACATGCATTGGTGATAATAAAATCTTAGTAACAAGTATATAGTTTTAAATCAAAGTTGCTGTACAAACGTGATTACAAATGTCATCAAAATTAGAGCATGGTCAATTGTTCGTAATAAAGCATGAGAGATTTGAGAGTTCATTGAAACACTGAAGAGTCTTAAGAAATTTTTTTTTTTTGTCCCATTCACTTTATTTTGATAAATGAGATGTAACAATTAGAAACACATACTTTAGTTCACAAAATACTGAAGAGATGAGAAATTTTAACTTTATTTATTATTCTCTGTAACATTTGCAAGATTAGATGAATATTTATGAAAAAAAAAAAAAAAAAAAAAAAAAAAAAAAACTGTTAAAACATATGCAACATATAAAAGGATATAAAATATCATTTCCTTTGATAAAATAAATTTATTTCATTTTAATTATGTATTTTACATTTATTTTTATGTGAAAAAACAAAAATTCCCATTGCCTTCATTTACATATACAGTTTTCATTTATTGAATAAATTTTATTCTCAATTTGTATGCGATAGTAACAATCGATGTCTTGGAAAATTAGTTGCATTTTTTCATAGATATATTTCAAATAAATAGTTTTGTTTACGAATTATTTTGATATATTTTAATAATTCATTCTCAAGTTGACATAATTTTGCTTCGAAATATCTGAAGTCGATATGATCAAATGTTTTCTATTTTCGTTTGATTTTTGAGAAAAAAAAAAGAAAAAAACAAAAAAAATGTGTTTATTTTTAAATGAGATCATAACTAATCGATGGCAGATTTTAAGATTATATCTAGTGGATTATAAGCATTTTCCGGTATTTTGAAACAATTTTAATGTGAATTCATACAGTGAAATTATTTCATTAATTGTGTAATGCATAAATTAATCAAATCATATAAAAAATATATTATTGTTACGAAAATCTATTCAAATTATATAAATATTGTCATTTTTAAATAAATTATGTATTTACATGGACAGCGATGGTTTAAAATCAATTGCAGTTGTTAAAGATGTGATCTATTTCATGTATAAAATATCTTTTATAGGAAAAGCCTACCTTCAAAAAGCATTTGGAAATCATGAATGAGATTCATCTGCATTGTCGTCAATGGCGAAAGACTCACGCATTTTGTTGATATTCAGTAAATAATAATATTATTATTTCGAAAAGACTTTGTTATTGAATTTCCAAATTTAAATGAATTTGAATTGATTTTGTAAATGAATCATAATGGATCGCTAGATATATTGCAATATTAGTCAAAGAAAATCAAAGAAAGAAATAATTTAAAAAACTCTTTTGATAGATTTGAATTTAAATTCGATTGTTTTTATTTATTTTCTTTATACATAATCTAAAATATAAAGCATTTTATTTTTTCCATAATAACAAATAACACAATGGGAAAAATGAAACTCTGGAATATTCAACATCATAAGTGATGATGATAACAAAGGCATTTTGCCAGTTTTGTATCAAACAACTAATACACTCTACCATTGCTTAAGGAGAGGAGCTTGCTGAGCGTAGTATTCTTGATTGGCCAAAGCTGGAGCACTAAAAGCTGGAGCAGCGATTTGTTCTGAAGCGTATGCTGGTTGAGACAATAAAGCAGCCGATTGAACAGCATAAGCAAGTGGTTGTGGTTGTTGTTGGGCCAATGCCAATTGTGATTGAGCTAAAGACGATTGTGGTTGAGCCAAAGCGAATTGTGATTGAGCCAATGCCAATTGTGATTCTGCTTGACCCAAAGAGAGTTGAGCAAGAGGTGCTTGTGGAGCGTAAGCAAATTGTGCTTGTGGTTGAGCCAAAGCTAATTGTGGTTGTGCCAATGCCAATTGTTGAACTGGTTGAGCAACAGCAACGGCTTGTTGTTGTTGTTGAACATATACTGGGTATGGTTGTGGAACTTGACGCTCAATGGCAACAGGTTGTGGTACATTAATACGTTGAACAACGGTGCGAACGCGATCGAAAGGAACTGGGACAGGTTGTTCAACTGGAACCTTTACGTGGACTGGGTATGGCTGAACGAAATATATGAAAAAATGAATTAATAATGGATTCTAAATTTGTTATGTGCATTGCTTCTGGATTTGATAATTACCTGTGGAATCAAACGCTCTACTGGGTATGGTTGAGGAACATGTTTCACTACCTGAACTGGGTATGGCTGTAAAAATGTATTTTGTTAGAATTATGTTCATTTGATTTTAGTTCAATCTAATCGCTTTTAGTTAAATATATCCAAAACAAATTAATTTGGAAAATTTTGCTTGTTTTTGATTGAATATTAAGTCGAATCTAATTGATAAAAATGGTTAAAATGGATCGAAATTGATTGTATATTTAATCGAAATCAAGTCATTTTGTTTCAAATTAGCGAAATAATAAATATATAATCAACTCACTTGTGGAACTGGGCGATCGATTTGGACTGTTTTGATATTAACTTTTTCAACAGGGTATGGAACTGGAACATTAATACGTTCTACAGAATAGGTGTTTTGTTGTTGGATTGGTTGCTGGATTGAAGCGGCCAATGGAGCAGCTTCAAATTGCAATTGAACTTGAGCATGTGCAGGTGCAGGTGCAGGTGCAGGTGCAGGTGCATGTGCTGCTAATACGGGTGCGGCTGGTGCTGGTGCTGATTGTGGTTGTGGTTGGCTTGGTGGTAAATAGGCAGGCTGTGGTTGTGGTGCTGCTAAAAAGCCGCGTTTGTCTTTCTTCAAATCACCAGCCATACTGGTAGCCACAATGGCAAACATACAAATAACCTAACGAAAAAGATCAAAATATCCAATTAATTTTTTTTTTACAAATTACAATCCTAAATGATTTATATACAAAATAAAACGCACCATGAATTTCATTTTTGTTTCGTTTAAAACTGTTATTTGTCGATAAACAAATGTGGTATGAATGTCGATCCAAAGTGCGACAGTTTTTATACACGAAAAAAAATATTTGATAGAATCCCACCACTTGTTAGTATCCCGATGCAAAATAGAGAGCACTTTGAACAATCAAATACTAGTATTTTTCATTCGTTATCAAGATCGCCAATAACTTTATCTAAGTATCTCATTTCTATACCGGCAAACAAAATCTTTTCCATTGAATATTTCAATTTACATATCTGTATACAGCATGCGAAGTTTGAAATTTGTTTAAATTTTTAACTATTGATTTTCGAAAAGCGCATAATTGATGTTTGATTATTATGTAAAAATAGAGCATGGCCAATAGCATGAAATAAATGAATAAACAAAATCACGTAACAACAAATTCATTTAATTCGAACCAATTAAAACAAATTTGTTGTCAAAATGTGCATAGGCATTGGTCATCGTTTTGACTCTATTTGTGTGGAAATGAAATCGAATCCAACGTCTCTTCGCATTTATTTGAGTTGTTTAAATCCGTTGATCTAACCAAATGAATAAGTTAATAAATAAAATATAAAGATAAACTAACAATTAAAACGCCCTTTTGTCTAATTATGTTAAATAAACTTTATGGTTTTTTTCTCACAGCAACAAGTAAACATTTATTTCATAGTGAATTTTTTTGTCGATTTGTCACAAAATTATATTCGAAAGTTCCATGACCTATGTTAATACTTATTGTAATGACTTACGAATGTTTTGTATTGTCGTAAGATTTGACGTAACTTCTGACTGCCAAGCCTCTTCAGCACATATAGAACAAACATATTCAAATATAATCAAACCTGAATTTATCTTTTGATCAGACCGGTTAAATTGAATTTTACATAAAGCAAGTCTATCTTTTTTCAGAATGTATTCAAACATACATACAAACCATATAGCGTACAATATTTTGCTTGGATTGGTTTGGTTTGGTTTGATTCAACTTTTTATTAAAATGTTTTAACATTTGAACAAATTCATCTTATGACTAAAGATTAGGTCAGTTTTTTTCAAAATCAGTAACATTTTTATAATTTTTGGTTGCATTTTTATTTGTCTAAGTTTTGGTTTTTTTTTCATCTTTATAAATCGAAAATAATGTTATGTTGTATTTTTTACTTTACTATTTCTACGTGTTTTTGTGAAAGTGAAAGTCATTGAATGTTATGGTTAGTTTCGATGCTGCATTTTTGGTAGCAAATTAAATTAATGAACATTTTATTAAATAAACACTTTAAAACGCAATCAATTCATGACAGTTTTTAGATTAATATAATCTGAATGTGTGTACTAGTAGTCCATCTAATGAAATTTTCACTAATGATGATGTAGATTAAAGTGTGTCACTTTTCTGATAATAATGCCGGATGGTTTTGTTTTCACATAAATGGGATGATGTTTGACAATAGTCCGTACGCGTTCAACTGGAACTAAGAAAAAATCGGAAGATTCATGAAAAATTGAAATAAAATTCATAGCGATTTTCTTTTGAAAATCATAAAAAGAAACTTAGAGCGAATAAAAATGCTGAAACAACTATTGCAAGAATTGTTTTCGATTGCAAAAAGTTTACGGTGATTGAATTTGCATATGTTATTTCTTTTTTTTTTTATTCGCTTCTGGTTTTTGCACGAAGAGACGACAAAACTCATTTTGTTTTATTACACGAAGAGAGAGATGCATATATACAAGTATGTATTTGCATCTCTTTCTCTTGAATGTAAAAACCTTACAAAATGAGTTCTGCCGTCTCTTCGTGGGTTTTTGTAAGTCAATTTGTATCCAAAATAGCTTACAAATTAAAATGAGGAGATCACACTGAAGTTTTTAGTTACCTGGAACAAAAACCGGTACTTTTTTCTCCACTACAATTGGATCTTTCCATTTTTTAACAGGTTTTGAAATTGGTTCATTTGGCCAATCTTCATCAGCCCACTGTTCATCAACCCATTGTTCATCATCTCCAGCACCTGTATTTTCTGCAAAATCTTCATCTCCCTCAAATGAGGACCAGTCAGATTTTTGTATTTTTCGTGCCGAGCACGATACAATCAAAATAAAAACACATACGATCTAAAGCACAGAAATAAAACAAAAATTTATTTTTTCTTTCAAAAAATTCATTTTTCATTTTTTCAATTCTTTTCCAAAAACATAACTAATTTTATTATTGTATTAATTTTCAGACGAATTTTCAGAAACACAAAACAATTTAACACATTAAATATTTGATTCATACCACAAATTTCATATTTTCCAACTATTTTATACGCAATATGTTTCGAATGAAAGTGTTTAAAATTTTTCGAAAAATAAACTTTAAGTTGAACCGTTGATGAGTTTTATATCAAAACATATGAATGACCCCACCGCTAACCTAATATTTAATAAAAAAAAAGGCAATAAATTTTTGTTTTTTTTTATATCTATATGTATTTCATCGAATCATAACGAAAAATATTATATCTATTTGATTGCGCATAAGCACATTTTATGCGGATATTCCCATTCATAATTTGCAAAGGAAATAAATATGTGGCATAATTTTGAAATTATCTGTTAAAAAATGTTTTCAAGTCTATAATTTTCGGATAATATAGGCATAAGTCGGTCAATTTTAATGTCAATCACATAACACACAGCTCATCAATGGGAAATGTTTGAGTTGCTCAAGCGCAAAGGTTGAATGGTCTGAACGGATTTATTTTCTTTTTTTTTCTTTTCACCATCACTTTCTAGTAAAGTTCACATAAACAAAAACAAAGTAGGATTAATAACATAGCTGATTATTACATTCAAATTTATTCTGCATTCAGAAGAGTATTATTTCACCTCCAAGCTCATAATGGGCATTCATCAATTTAGTAAATGCTTCTGGCTTCATGAAAATTGGATAATATTTGAAAATTGTACGAATTCTGTCCACAGGCACTGAATAATTGGAAAATTAGTAAAAATTATGTATAAAATGTAATTGAACAGTCAAAAACATAATGTCAATTGGCCACCTGGGATGAAATCCATTTTTAATGATTTTGAAAACCGTCTCTCCTCATTATCATTTTCGTTTAATCTATCATTGACATCAATTGTGGACATTGAGTAAGATGATTGCAACCAATTCAAATTAATTTGATGTGATCTGCTAGCAAAGTTACTAGCTATAAAAACAAAAATACACAAAATCTAAAACAATACAAAAACACAAAATAGTTAGAAATGTTTGCAACAAATACAAAAAAAAAAATTATAATTTTCATTTTTTTCGTACCAAAAACTTCATATTTTTTTTAAACTTGGTAAACAAAGATCCAATTGTAACAAATAACACTATGTTCCGGTTCAAAATTAATAATGAATTTATATTTATATATAATCAAAACCCCACTACAAAAATTGCCTAATTGAATCAATTACTTTTTCTTTTCAAATAGTTCATCATATTTCGATAAGGAATAATATTGATTCGGCGATTTTGGAACTTATTGAATGAAATTTATGCAACTATCTTTAAAAATGAAAAAGAAAATCTAACGAAATGTGTTTTTAACAATAAAATAAAACAGTATTTTCGCATAAGAATAGAGTTTGCATTTCTCCAAAGAATTTCATCTGCTGTTTATGCAAATTTCTTTATAAATTATATTTATATTCCGAAAGTGGAATGAATATTAATTACTCAACACTTTTAATAGCAATATTATCACTGATTAATCGCAGACATTCAGATAATAATATTTATTTATTTTTGAATAAAAAGATTTTTAAATATTTTGCCGCATCAGTGAACGTCGCATCGGATTGGTTTGAGAAAATTACCAATTGATTTTTCTCACTTTTTTGATGGGAAAAACGCAAAAATAAGCAAAATATTGCTCCCGAAGGTAGTATTAATACCAGTCAGCTTCGATGGCCCAAAGTACAAATCCGGTAGAATTTTGGCTGATACATGGATTTTCAGGATTTGGCTGGAAGTAGCCAAAATTCCACCGGATTTGTACGTTGGGCCATTGAAGCTGAATGGTATTATTTTGCTTATTTTTGCGTTTTCCTATCCTAAGTGAGAAAAATCGATTTGTAATTTTCTCAAAACAATCCGATGCGATGTCTCCGTTCATTGATGCGGCAAAATATTTAAAAATATTTTTATTTAAAAATAAATTAATATTAATATCTGAATGTCTGGTGTGAATTGAATATTTCACCGTATTTTTGATTTTCAACACCATTCGTATAATATTTATCGACTATGAGTCGAGACGTTTTGTTTCTAATTTGAAATCGATTAAATCAAAAATACGGTAAAATATTCAATTCACACATCAACATATTTGGATCATATTTTATTTTCTTTTTTTTTCATATTCGTAATTCATTCGATTATTTTTGACAAATATGCTCAAGGTTAACGACAGATAAAAAATTCATTTTCTAGCCATATTTAAGTGATTTCTGTCGTTTCGCATGCATTTCTCTTGCTTTAACACCGAATGATCAAAAATAAAATGGAATAACAGTAAAATGTGTATTTTCGACATTTTATACTAGAGATTGAATGCATTCGTCTCTTCAAATTATTTAATTATTTCTAACTTAAGAAATTTAGCAATAAGTTCATTAATATCTAAACATCCGTGATAATTGCACATCCCTGGAAGGCATCACTCACAAAAACATATGTAAATTCATCATTGATACCATCAGAAGTCATCAATAATTTGATTGCAACAAATACAAATTTATCCAATGTAATGTGCCAGCAAAAAAAAAAAAACAAAAACCTCGTATTTCCCATAGTTAATCGATAATATGTTTGCGGACTTTTATTTTCATAAAATTTAAACAAAAATACATCGTTCGTTCTTTCATTCAGAAACTGCATTTTGTAATATAAATAGCATTATAAACTATGAAGTAATGTCTATGTACTATTTTTAAACGATTTCAAACCAAAACATTTGATTTTCCAACTATTACATTCTATCAATAATTAATAATCAAATCACTTTAAAGTGCAATCTGTGTTCTTTTTTTGATGTAAAATCCAGGATTGGTGTTCTTGTTGGGATGTGTTGTGTGGCGCTTATATTCAAAGTGTGGTTGCGATGGTTGGTTCCAGTAATTCTCCGGTTGTTTTTTGTGAACATAAATGGGATATGGTTTAACAACGGTATGTACTCGATCAAGTGGAACTATGATGGGAACAAAAGAAATAAAATTACCCAATATGAGATAAAATAGAAAAAGAAAAACACCTGCATGATTATAATAAATACCAGGAATAATGAAAGGCACTTGTTTTTCAACGGCAACCGGCTGTAATATGGTAGTTGGGCCAACATGACCCAGCGAGTATAATGGTGTATGCAATTGATCAGTTGGCCAATATTGAGATAATTTAGTATTTATATCTTCATGATGATGCAACACAAAAGGATTAACTGGAGTGTGTGCATATGAAACCAATGGTGAATGGAATTGTTGGCTCAATTGCAATTGATCGCTTGGCCAAGTTTGAAGATATTTTGCACTGATATCGCTATATTGTGGCAGTGAAGCAGAAATGGATAATGGATTATGTGCTAAAGAAGCTAAAGATGCCAAAGATAATTGTTCGCTTGTCCAATGTTGTGAAGCAACTTCAGGTAATAAATGTGAATACGAGGCCAATCGTTCATTTTGCCAATTTTCATTTCCATATGAATCTACTTTGCCATTTATTTCTTCGTGTTGTGGTAAGTGAGATGCGGTTGATACAGATGAATGTACCGGCGAAACATAAGATGAATACCCTTGTTCACTCGGCCAAGTATGTGGTGCAAATTTTGTATTGACCGAATCTGATCGTAAAGTAAGCACGGGTTGCAGTGATGTTGTTAAATCAGTCCCATACAAATTTCCAGCCGAACATGACACTATCAGAACACAAACATAGAACTGAAGAACAAAAATAATAGAAACTATGTCACTGTTCATGGTGCAACTAAATCACTTTTGTTTGTCTAAACTTGAATACAATATTATAGCTTAAATCTTAAATATCTTCACTTTATTTTTATGTCTTTTTTTTTCACTTAAAACATTCAATGTATGTAACAATCAAAATTTCAATACAATTTCTATATATTTTTTGCTTAAAATCAATTTTGTACAGTTTGATTGAACATTAGATGTGATTTGATCTTTGACCAGCCTGGAGTAGACTTTATATATCAAAAGAAATTTTACGGTGAAATTTTCACCCCACTGTAAATTCTGAATGAATTGAAAACAATAAATTTTGCATATTTTGGCAATCTGCCTACTTAAAATATTTGTGCGTAAATTTCATTGCCAAATTCGTATTATTTAAACAAACCATAAATAAGAAAATGGATTTGAAAAACGGATAATTAAGAAAGTAATCAAAAGAGAATAAATCGATTAAAACTTTCTAAAGATTTCTCACTATCTTAGGAATATCGCAGATGCCAATGTTTTTGAAAAGGATTTCGACATCGCAAAACAGAAATCGATCGGATATTATATTCATTTTAATTAGTAACTAGTTAAAATTGTCGTTGTTGAAACGCACCCATCGAGTGATTACAAACAAAGCCAGAAATGTCAATATAATAATTTTACAGTAAAATATTATTCAATGTAAAACATTTGTATGCAGACTCAATCAATATGCGCATAATGTATAAGCAAAAGTTTTGAGGAAATCTTTGTGAAACCGATATCAGGAGAAATGCTGATACATCCCTGCTTATTAATAATCAGTTTTATTGTTTGTTTTGTGAATTTTTGGCTAAATATTTGCAAAATCCACGGACAAAATTATCATATGAAAAAGAGTAAAAAATCATTATATTAAAATATCGCATCAATCTAAATGTAAATTGATACATGGCTTCATTCATCGTTATGAATTCATACACCCATTTCTAACGGGAAATGGTATCAACAATACCTAAATTGAAATTATGCAAATTTTTATGGTTTATAGTGAACAAGAATCGTACCGAAAGAGTCAATGAGACACTCTCGTTTTCGAAACAGACGTCATCGGTTAATTGTGAATCAACAAACAAACAAATAATGATGTACTTATTTATTCATTTATTTAAGTATTTATTTATTTATTTATATGGCAAATGTATATATATGGTAAATTACACGTAATCGAATTAGAAATGATCATGAAATTGCTTTGGTTTTTGAATTGTTAATTCATTTTCTCCAAAAAAAAAAAATGCAAATTTCATTGAAAAAAATTGACATTCAAATATCTTTGCGTCTGTCTATTCTTAAATTAATAATGATTAGGTACTTTTTTAATTCTTTTAACTAGTACAGTTTTTTGGCCGGCGAAGCCTGGCACCAATCTCAATATTTTAGCTAATGATTCAAGGTCATTTGTTGATGATGATCTTGAAACTTGCTGATTCCCCAAAAACAAAGTTCGTACTGCCGATGATAAACGATTTGGTGCAGACCAGAAGCCTGATGGTTGAATTGATTGAGAATAAGTATTTCTGTTGCGTGATGTAACAACAATGGTTTTCACACTAGGACGATGTGATTTGATGTAAACTGGATATGGTCGATCAACAAGTCCAATATATGTTTGTGGTACATGTTTAATCACCTCGACTGGATATGGTTGGGGTACGTGTTTTTCAATAATTTGTGTTTTCACCACTGGATAGGGCTAGAATTTTTAAATTGAGAATTATTAGAATAAAATCTTGAGCAATGGAAATACGATGATTGAATATTAGGAAAAAAGCAAAAAACAAAACACTTACTTGAGGTACAGGCACAGGACGATCAACATGTACATGCTTAATCACTTCCACTGGATATGGCTAAATTACGGGATAAAATATTTTTTAATCAAATTTCATCACTTCAATTTTTCAATGAAAATGCATAAATAGTTACTTGTGGTATGAAGCGATCGGTGTGCGTATTTTTGTATATAATTCTTTCGGAAACATATGGAGCTGGCACATTTATCTGATGAATAAACAATGAAATTGAATAGTATCAATATCACTTGATTTTTATTGTATGAATAATGAGAAGAAAAAAAAAATATTTTTCTTCAAACTTACGTGCTGAACTGGAACACTTTGATGTTCTGGTCCATATGAAACAGGTTGTTGAATTGCAATAGGTTCAGTGACAATTTGATTAGTAGAGTCTGTATCGGGAACTGAAGCAACCACTTGATTCACTTCAACAGGGATATCCATAAGTAGTAGGAAAATGCGGATTCGTCGCCAACTCTTGCGTCAACCATTCGGTTTACGCAAGGCTGACGCAAGGGTCCTTGCGTCACCCATGCGTTAGCAGTGCGCGCGCGTGTCTGGAACATCAAATTATGGAGCATTTGAGTGAGTGAATCCAGCGACAAATCACACAGATACAGCGAGTGTTAATGGTGGAGCCAATGTGTCACAGCGCGATAATATCAAATGTGAAATTGAGAACATTTTAGCAGCCGAATGTTTGTTTTGTGGTGAACATATGATCAATCAAATTGACAAACCGTTCATCGAAGACTGGAATCGCGTGAATATCGATTGGCAATAAATTTAATAAAATATATAATCCTAATAAAATAAGAAATTATCTCATGAGAAAATAAAACTGACACAGAAATTAAAAGACTTCGTTGTCGTATTATGCTTTTTTAAACGATATTTTTGTATTATTTTGTGCATTTTGACTATGTTTAAACAAATATGTGTTGAGAGCAAAGGGGTTTAGTCGCGATTTTCTTCTGAATGCGATTCAGTTGGTGGCACAGTGACTGCTGATGGAAATATTCCAGCGAAAGTGATTAGTTGTGGTTGCTGTTCGACAAGCACATCGCTGTTTGTGCTTTCTGATGGTGCCGTCGCCGCTGAATTTGCACCAGACGAATGCATGTTAGGGGGGCTGCGCTGGTGCCGATTCGTGGGAACTGCGTTGGTGTCCGTAGTACCATTACCACTACCATCACCACTTCCATCGCCACTAGCATCACCACTTCCACCGCCACTAGCATCACCACTACCATCACCACTAGCATCGCCGCTTAGAATATCCTGTAGATATTCACATTTTTCTTATTATGTATTTTAGATTTTAAGTTGATTCATCTAATACATGAAAAAAGAACAGCGAGTCTGAGAATTTAGCGAATCTTTAAAATGAAATACACAATTTAAAGGTTTAAAAACATACTTGACGTGAGACCACTTCTGTCGGGTTGAAATGCAGGCGTTTTTCCAGTGCAAAGAACCCTACATTATCGTCGCGCACTGGTAGGAAATGTTCGACCTATTTTTTCATGAAGCAGATTAAATTGCGCATAAGAGTGGCAATAAGAGCGGAGATTGCAAGAAAAGTAGATAGAAAAAGACAAAATTTTACCCATTGGAGATAACCCCAGATTGAACGACCATGATTGACGGCAATGGCATTCTGGTTGCCTTCGGGAAAATTGGCAGACCATTTAAAACGAACTAGATGTATAGACCGTTGTTTCCAAGCATTCATAGATTCTATTTAAATTCGAACAAAATTATAATTGCGAATTTGCAATTGATTTAACGTAAATCATAATAAATAAATAAATGCAGATACCTAAAAACAACTCTCTGAATTGGTCCAAACTCCCACATTGCTCGATGACTTGCGACATATCGAGTAGAATTCCGCTTTCCCCCGAAATAAGGGTATCTTCCGCATTTAACAAATAAGACATTTGGAAATTCAACTATAAATAACGTTCACCTATAAATAGTACACAAAAGAAGCATGTAAATGAAATGAAACTCATATTTACCCGACGGAGAGTTATTCCATACAAAATTTAGTTTGACGTTCACTCTTCTTATTCAAACAATGTCAAATGATGTCAAATGAAGCCAGCGGCACCGTATTATTCACAAAAACGAATCGATATGAAATGAGTGCGTCCAATTATATGCTGTTAACAAGCGATAGAAAAGTATAACGCTGTTGTTTGCTATCGATTTTACTTGTTTTGCGTCTATGTCTGTATTTGCAATAAATATTTTCGAATATTTTGTCCAATTGTGTTTGTTATTTATTTATTTTTGCCAAAATTAAAAAAGTGAAATCGATTGAAATGAGTTTCAACTCGGGAAGAAAGTGGATGATGAATGATCATCGACTGCATTCACTTCGAAGCTTCATAAACATTCATTTGACATTATGTGTCATTATGTAAAGAAAACAATAGAAAAAGAAGAGGTAATGTCAAATGTACAATGAGTGAACTTTTTATGTGTTCACAACATTTTTTTCTGCAAATTTTGCCTTTTTATGTGTTCTGTACTTAGTTTTATAACCATCTAACTAACACGAATCGATTGGATTTACACACGAATCAATTTTCTCGTTCCGTTTGTGGAAAAAAACGTTGTGTTGTGTTGTTTTTCTTTTGTCTTCCCGTTTTTTGGTTTTTAATATGCAAAAATAATGTCAATACTTACAATGAAAAAATTGAAACACCCTCGGGAATGTTGGAGCTGTCTTCGGTTGTTGTTGGAGTTAAAGAGTTAATTCGAGAGAATGTGTGTAATTAATTTATCGTGCAAATGAAAGCTAGAAAACAATTAAAACGAAACGCTTGTTTCAATATTTGTTTGCCTGTAATAAAGAAGTCGCTTGAAAAATGTCAAAATTAAAACTGTCAACTCAGAGCACTGTCGGTATACACACGCACGCACACAAACAAACAATGAATATATCACGCGCGCCACACGTATACCGTGTTGGTATTTGTTGACATTTGAATGGAACAAGAGGAGGCAATTTAAATAGAACAATGTTTCTTGTTTAAATTACATTAAAAGTGATGATTTTGATGTGGCAATCGTAAAAGAAGCTGTATTTTTTGTGAAAAAATGACAATCTCTAGTTGGAAAAGCGCGAAAATCACACAAAAGTCCAATTTTTCATCTTTTGTTTACAGTGTCTGTGGCTCTGAATAAAAGCTGCAAGAAAAGAGATGAACACCAGTCCATGCATTTTTGGTTGAATGAAATCTATAACCCCATCAAGAAATTGTCTCACAAGAAATGAAAACCTTACAGAACTATTAAAATGAGAATTTTTATTTTTCAATTTGAAAGTGTGTAAGAGAGAATTTGAGTGCTTAAACTTCTACTTTGGCTGATAGAATGTGCACTGCTGTTGCTTTAAAAAATGTCGCAACAGTCAAATAACATAAAATCATTGGCATAAATTGGATTTTTGATTTGATGCATGCAGCGGTTTGTGTGAGTGTGTTGTGTGGATTTCACATCGAAATGTGAAGGTTTCGAATTACATTCAATTGGATTGTTTGTGTTTATTATTGATATTTGTTGGTTTTGATCAATGCTTTGAGAAATGATTGGATGATATTCTATTGGTCAGATGTGGCATGATTTGGTGAGGAATTTTGAAGAACCAGCCACTAAGGGTGTTCCGCCATTAGTTACACTCGAGGCCATGGTAATGTTGCTGGCTCGAAAATGCATAGTACTCATCGTCATTCTCATGTGCTCGAATGTCAGCGGTGCGCCCAAACGTTGATCGCGATTGTTGTAATATTCATTGAAGTCCAACCGAATGCCAAACTGCAGAATATCCGGTTGATTTTGAAGGTGAATGAATTGGCAAGCGAAAGGGATATTGAATTGAATCATTGACCGAATAGTGAAGGCAGCATTGCAAAACCGTACTAAACTTTATTTCATCGTGAGGGGGGTTCATTTCGGAGCATGTCTCTCAATTTATCTATTCCACTGTCTTTTTCACTTCATTGTGGTTTTATTTTATTTGTTGACTCAAAGAATTTTATCTTTTAAACTTTCGTTTCGTGTTCATAAGCTCAATGCCAATACAAATACAAACCATTCAAGTTGAAATATTGCAAGCTTGTTGCAAACACAAGTCATTCTCATCCCAATGAGATTAAAAATGCACATTTGGCATTATTTTGCATAAGAGTTTGCTAGCATTAATTACTTACTGGCTCTACATTGAACGTTTTTCGTAATGTTATTATTTTGTTGTATTCGCAAACGAGAAAAAAATTCGACAATTGTATTTTAAACACCTGAAGTATATGACATGCTCGAGAAACGCAATACAAGCAATCAATCTTGATACGCTTGAACACAATTATTAATATTTCTTACTATATATTTGCACTATATATTTGCACCTACATCACTTCCTCGGCGATAGAATGCCGAATGCAAATCAATGCCTAGCGCATCACAGCGTCTAATTGAAAGCAGAATCAATGGATTTATTTAATAGTCACAAAGAACGACAGTTGCTTATTCTTTAAAACTTGAATTTGTATTTTCTGCTCTGCATTCGTTTCTTCATTTCCATCGACACACAATTTGAAGACACATTACGAATGGTATTTTAAATAATCAAGTAATTTTTCATGCCATGAATGCTCATTCATTTATGTACTTTGCATTAGAATAAAGCTCTAAAAAGTTTCCAGTTCTCAATGGAGGAACTCATTCTTTTAAATGGCTGCCCCACCGTAAGTGAACAATTGTTCTTCATCGTTAACGTTAGTTATCCTTTGGCGAAACAGCCATATTTGTTATGTTCTTTCTTTTTTTTTAAGTTTTTCTCTTCAAATTATGAATTCAACTGCAAAATGTTTTTGCGTAATTACAAAAGCAAATTTTATGGTGAAATTTGAAAAATATGTATAATAAATGAACCTATTCAGCACCTAAATCTATAAAACCATCATCGCAATTGCCATTCTCACATCTTGAGTTGTCGTTTTTGAATGAACGAACGTTGAAAAAACTGAACTGATTGGATAAAATTACCTAAAAGTTTTATTTTTTTTATTACCATTGATTTCACATCTTAAGTTGACTCATGTACATATTCATCGATCAATATTTGACCATAAATTGCTTTTCAAGAACCATTTTATTACTCTAGTAAACAAATAGCATACAAATTATTTTTCACGACAAGTCTGCATACAATGTCATACTTGATAAACGATAATAAATATTTGAGAAATTATTAATTATGTCGTTATTACATTTTTAATTTGCTCTCAAATCAGTAATGCATTTATTTTATCATTTTTTCTATCCGTCCAAGTTTAATATTAATGAACCTTATTCATATTCTTTCAATCACTTAGGCTTTTTGTCTGCGTTATTTATTTAGAAAAACAATTCGAGCGTTTAATGATTTTATGAATGGCAATGGATTTTATTTTTGTCATTTTATTTAGGTCACCGTTGAAATTGTATCTGAGGTCGCATATCATGATCAGGGGCGGATATGTATCCGCCCATATTTTTGAGCGGATACCTGTCGGTGTAAACCAAGTGACCCGATTTGAGGTTCAAATTCATGAAAATAGTTCAATTTTAGGTTCGATTTCATGCAAATAGTTCGATTTGAGGTTTGATTTCATTTTTTTTTTTGTTTTTATATATATATTTAAATATATAATCGGCCATTCACTTTTTCTTCATAACTACGTTTGTCTTTTCGCACATCTTCAGCAGAGCTAATTGTCATCAGCGCAAAAATGCAAAGAATCTAAAGTAAACACAAAAATTAATCACAATTTTCAAATACCAATTATTCACAAAAACAAATTGCATACCAAAATCTTCATTTTCACAATACAAAAAAAAAAAAAAATTAACTAAGTCAAGATGTCTTACTAACGAAAAATGAATGTATTTTGATCGGTTTCAAAAACTGTAACAGTTTTTATATGACAAAAAACTCTCTTTATCCCTACTGCTCTACTTGTCAACTATTATTATTTTGTTCAAATTATACAATTAATACATATGCGTGCAAATTTTTCATTTCCCATTCAACATAGCATTAATTTATTGCGTGCATTCGTTTGCATATCGAGCATTCGGATCAAGAGGAAACAATACGCAAAACTATATCATCTGCATTTTTATTTCCGCACAGCATAGACCAAATGGATAATTATGCAATATGTGACAGTAAAATGTAAAATTCATTTGACGAAAAAAAAAACACGTAACAATTGCATTTACATTTGATTTTGTTTAAATGATTGAATTCTATATTGATGATCCAGTTCATCTGATGTAATCTGTGGTATTTTGTTTAATTTGACAAAGCAAATATAGTTATTTAACCAAATCCACAGCCTATCTGTTGTGCCTAATTAAGCATTGATCCAATTTAAATAAATTAATTCACATTGAAGAATCATGAAAAATATAAAAGGGACAAATATTTTAATACAAATGGGAAAGTAAATTTGATAAATTTTATAGTTATGTTCATTGAAAAGACAGTTGATTCAAATTTATGACAATATTTGAATGAAAATAACACAAATCCAACAGACATTGGATGCCAAATCACAAAACCCATTGAAGAGTCAGTGAATAAAGAAGAAAAACCCCAGTAAAGTACTATCATTAACTTGATCATTAATCAAAAATTTATGATATTGAAAATGACCACCATAAAAGTGTTTTTAGTAGACGCGATTCGTCAACGGAGAAAGAAGAATTGATTTAAATCGCTGATAATGAATAAGCATTGATTCATGACGCAAACAAATTTTAAATTGATATTCAGTAAATCGCTGTCAAAATGAACATAAATTCCATTATGCCATCCACTTGTGGTAGCATTGGATTTACATTTAAATTACTTCCGAAAAAAAGTGAAAACATATAAAGAAACACTCTTAACAAAATTTCAAACTTATTTTTGTCATTCGGAACTGAAACGTTGATGAAGATTATTGTTTAAACATATGTCAGTTATTTTAAGTTATATTCTTTCAACCCTCACTTAGACACGATAGAAAGAATGTTTGCATACAAATCTTGAAAGTATAAAATGTGAGGAAATATTTGTATAGCCAAGCATATATAACGATCACAACAATAAATAACACAGAACACAAAACATAGTGCGCAATAAGATATTTTCGATGTAATTTTGTTCATGCTCTTATGTTTTAGCATGTGTTAGTAATTGGAAATCTGTGAAGAATGATGTAAACAAAAATTTGCGAGAACCATTACACATGCATACAAACATAATAACAAGCACACGAAAGTATGTCTGATTCTGAAACCTCTGAAGCGTGTGACGTACTGTTAATGTATTAAAACTGGATTATTATTTGTGTGCATGTATTGAGATGTTTTATGGCAAAAATCTTTGTATTTAGTGCCTATATTATAGTCATCATGTTCAAAAAATCCGAAGCAATTTTTTCTTCTTCTCTGCTTCCAAAGAAACCGTTGATATTGAAACTGAATATGTATTGTTGAGTCAGTATTATTGTTAACAGAAATGAACTGGTATTGCTTGAGTTAAGTAGTTGCTTGAACAATTTTGTTATCAATATTAAACGTTTGTGTTAAAAATATGTGATGAATATATAATGGAAAAGGTGAATAATATTTAATATAATTTTTATTCTTCATTTTTCATAATTTTGATTTTTGCAGATTAACAAATTCAATTTGGAATTGGCTCTGTTTGTCAAAGAGCTTCATTCATATACCAAAAATGTGAACGAAATAGATGACGAAACAACAAAACTGTTGATTGAAATAATTTGTGCTGTGGATAAATTACAAGCGACATCAAAACATCGTGAACTATCATCTTCCAATGAAATCCAATTTGTTTATGATTTGAACAAAGACGTTTTCAAATGTCGTCAACACATTGTATGTTGTTTATGTCATGTGAGTTCAATGAGTTAACATTTTATTCGATTTAGTTGATTTTTTTTCTTTTTTTTTTCAATTTACAATTTGCAACGAAATCTATCATTTTGCAGGAACACATTCCACTAAATTTGGAAGATTACCAAACCCATGTTCAAAAGAAATCTCATAAAGAAAAAGAAGCTGAACGAAAATTACCGAAGCCAATCACAAATGGAATAGACACTGAGAAATCAAATGAAATAACTGAACTAAAACGCCGTAGTAGTTGCATTGTGAATTACGTTAACGATAATAATCTGAAATCAGCCGGCTCATTAAATTCGGTAAATGCTATTGAATCTCTTCGGGCTGAAATTAGAGCAAATAGTGTAGAAAAACCTGCAATTGTTGTTGCATCCAATAAAATGGAAAATATCATAAAAACTAATCAAATGCCAACCGCGATAATGAAGGAAATGCTCGATCTAACAACTCGAAGCAAAAATAGAATTCAATTCGAAGAAGAAATCTTGGAAAATATCAAAACAAATGTAAAAGTATTTGATCCTGAATTAAAGTGCATTGCGTTCGGATCTTCAACTTTTGGATTTGGAGGATCGAAAACCAATTTTAATATCTTAGTTATCGTAGGTTAGTAATTTATCGACATTTTCGTATATGAGTTGAATGTCTTTAGTTTTTGTGATTTTTTATTTCAGATGGATTGGGAAAAAGCCCATTGGGTTTTATGACTAAATTTGAAAAATATATGACAACGTCCGATTGTCAGGAAAAATATGAAATTTTACCATGCATACGCAGCAATCGTGTCCAAAAAAGGCGATTCCAATTGCTTCATAAACGATCTGGTATTCTATGTTGGGTTCAATTTGGATTTAATTCTGAATTGGCTGAAGCAAACCAAATAATTCGAGACTGCATTCGTCACACACCTCTTTGTAAGTAATTGAAACATATTTGTTTTAAAAAAAAAATATTATTTTGTCTTGAAACAATGCAAACATATTTTTACAGGCTATCATTTGATTGGAATCATAAGATCTTGGCAAAATATTGTGAATGAAAAAGCAGCAATGAAAGGAGCAATTGCATTTGAATTTAACACATATATCATAACCGTCCTTGTTATATTTTTTTTGCAAATGAACGATAAATTTCCAAAACTAAAAGACTTGCCGTCAACAGAAACAAAAACTATTGAGTCAGTAGAAAATGTTGATCAGGGAATGCTAAAAAAGTCTGTCAATGCATTTTTCGAATTCTATGCAAAAAGATATGAAATTAATAATCATTTAATAAGTGCTCACATTGGACAATGGCAAGAAAGACACTTACATGCTCAACAAGTTACTTTTAATACCGAACAAAAGAGGTTGTTTTCATTGATAATGCCTTTTTTTTAACAAATTTAACTAAAAATATTTTTGAACAAATTTCATTACAGATTACGAGATGGCATTGCATCAAATGCAGCCAATTGGACAGATTGCACAATGTATGTGCAAGACATCAAATCGTCGGGAATGAATATCGCGGCTGAAATATCCAAAGAGGAAGCAGTCAATTTCAAAAAAATGTGCCAGATGTTCACACAAAACAGTTCTCTCGAAACTTTTATTGAGGAATGTATAACGAAGCAAGCATCTACTAAACCAAATGGTTCTACTCGGATCGTAAATAATGCGATAAAGCCAATTTCAATCAACAGTAATACGTTAAAAATATCAATGGAAAGCCTAAAAGAAGCAATCAAATCTATCGAAATAAAAGCAAAACTTGGGAGTCCAAAGAGCTTGGAAAATTTGATTGATGTAAAAAACGTATTAAAATCAGCTAAAACGGAAATGATAAATCTATTATCGTGTTCAAAAAAACGAATAGGAAATGAGACAAAAATCAAAGATATTATATCAAATTACGCTAAAACAATTAGTCCGGCTCTAAAAATTAGTCAGTTCGGGTCATCTGTATACGGTTTCAAAAGCATGAAAACAAATGTCAACATTTTGATTGAAATGGGTAAATTATTATTGTTATATTTTGTTTTCAAATAAATAATTGGTTTATTCTAATCGAAATGTCACATTTTATAGGGTCGTCTAAATTGAAACCGGAAAGGGTTCTTCAACTATTCGAAACATCACTCAATTTGTTAAGCCTGAAAGAAGATTTTGATTTATTGAGCAAAATGGGACCGAATCGTATACATACATCACAATTGAGAATTCGGCACAAAAATACGCAAATAATTTGTGTTTTGCATTTTGACAGTAATTCATCGATTGGAAAATCAACTGAAATCTTAAACAAATATTTCACAGTGAATTCAATTTGTATCCAATTGATTGCTTTCGTAAAGTCCCTGTTAAACGTTGTGAACGATATCGCTGGCCGAAATGGATTGCCAATTTTACAATTTAATACGTATATTATTTCCGTGCTCGTTATTTTTTACCTACAATTGAAACACAATTTTCCAAAAATCAAAACACAGACAAATGAGTTGTTTGGCGAAATTTCACTTCCATCAGTGGAAAATCTCAACAAATTCATCAAGGAATTTTTCCATTTCTATGGTCATACATATCAAATTATGGAGCATTTAATTTGCTTAAGTGTTGGAAAATGGCAAGAAAAAAAAATTACAAAAGCAACAAAAGAACTTGTCATCCGAACAAAAATGGTATATATTTTTGAATTTTAGTATTTGTTTTATTTTAATAAAATTATTTTATATTCATTTAAAATATTTTATTTCTTTAGTATGCGAGATGCTATTGCATCAAAGCCAGCAAACTGGAAGAATTCTATAATGTGGGTTCAAGACATAAGTTCACCAAGCATAAATATTACTGCTGAAATTTCAAAAGATGAAGCACAAAATTTCATCAAATTGTGTCGAATATTTGACTCTCATAAAGAAAATATCTATACAACATTGACAGAAAAGTGAAAATTCTTCAATGCAATGATGGTTTGCTAATTTTTCAATTTCCATGTAATACACTTTTTACATAAAAACTCAAACAATTCTAGAACAATAGAGAAAGTGGCTGGACAGATTTGCACTCTGTTTTTAGGGAAAACTTATGCACATACGCATATATATATAGACATAAGATTCGCTCAAAGTATTGACATTATTTCAACTATTATACAAATTGTGAAATGAAATTGAAAACAAAAATACAGCTATTTTAACTATCATTCTTTTTAAATATATTTCGAATATTTTCAACAAAACACTGTCTTTTTATTCTACAAAGCTTTTTTTCAGAATTTTCGAATGTAAAAATTCGTAATGTTCAATTAAGCAATGATGCTATCGATCGAACAAATTTTAAATTAGCAAAAAAGGAATTTTATTTCGCGTTTGATATTAAAAAAGAATAAAAACAAAACTCTTTTTTTTTTCTATAAGTATTGGACTATATATTGGATTCATATAAATATTAAATTATATTGTATTTCGTCATAATTGCAATCGATAAGCGATAATTTACTCAAAATTACATTTATGCGGTACAATATATTATCGGTTAAATATAACAAATGGAATTGGTTCAATTCAATTAGTTGAGCACGGAGCCCAAATAATCTATTTATACTCATATTCACACCCATATTCACGCTCAATTTTATAAGTCACAGTAAATTTGCTAATAATAATTTAAACAATACTTTCATATTTATCAATACGAAAATCTTTTATGTCAAGCACTAAGTACACTGTAAATTCAAAAGGATTTTTTAATTAGTTTTTTGGATTTTTATAGTGAAAAATCCGAATGGATTAAAAATAAATCCGAATGGATTTCATACAGTTACTTGTAGCGTCGATGCTACTGTAGCGATTGTCGGACCACGATAATATCTAGTAGATATTTCCTTAGCTGATGTTTAGTAGCCGGCCCTGGATTGAACGTATGTTCAAAGTTTTTTTTAATTTTGTTGATTTGGTACGTTTCCCAATTGGTTGCCCCGATGAAATGCAACATTTAGCACTTCACGCATCACAACACACCGTCCTATTCATAGAGAGAAAAAAGATTGATTCATTTTACATTATTGATATGTTTACTGTTTGTTACACTTACCTTTGTATCGTATGTTCCGTGCTGCATTTGTGTCACGATTCCAAGTGATGTTTTGGCCCTGTGCATCTTGCTTTTAATAATGTCGAAGATTTGAAGCCATTCGAACACCTGGTCGAGGACACTCGTGTCGTTGTAATGACAATAGTCGATTGTTCTTCTTCGAATGCACAAAACCAACAGCTTGCTTTGCTTCTGGTCGGACGTTGCATTGTCGGCACAAATAGTAACGAAATTTCATATGAACTCGACCTTTGTTTTTCGGCAATCCAAGTATTCGGAAGCAAAGTGAACACAATTTTGTTGTTCTAAATTCATCCACTTCAAGAACGGTACACAGACTGCGTTGTGACAATTTTTCAAAAAGACTTTTCACTTTGTTTCGAAGATATCCTTTTGCTGGTGAACTTGCACTCAAAAATGCATTTCCGACATAAACAAATGTTCACTTGCCGTTGATAATTTTCTTAGCTAGCTGGTCGAGAAATTTGTTGGTGGCACGGTATTGTAAAAAGTCTTGTAAATATTCGTATTGAGTGTAAGCTTCAATTGCATTGTTGAAATGTTTCAGAATATGCTCGGCGTAGACCTCATATTGAGGCGATCGAGGTCCAATTTGCCCAAGACGTTCACGATCATCGGCCATCACGGCATCAATTTCCTCAGTTAGCTTTTCACGCCATTTTTTGCGGCGATAATGTCCCGTTAGTGTGTGATATCGTTTTGACGTTAAACGCATGTTCTCCTCCGATCCATCGGGATGGAATCGTACAGCGGCGTAAACTAATTTCAGACCCGTGTCGAATGCGATTTCTTGTTCACAATCAGCAAGTTTTCGTTCCAACAATGCTTGCTGTTGTTGCTTTTTTTCTTCATCTGACTTAACAAGAATCTCTTTTATTTTCCTTATTTTAAAACTAACGGAAACTCCATCTGTTTCAATGTAATTGTCGAATCTGATGACTGCAGCACGCTCATTTTTTGGCACTCTTTCAATTGAGTCAATGTCAAAATAATGATGCCACAGTGCTGAATAATCTTTGGGTCGCATTTCTTTGGTTTGTTTCCACTCGCCATTTTTTCGCTGCATGGCCTCATGCTTGCTGTTAATTAGTTTCAGGAGCCAGTACAAACCTTGATTATCAATAGCAATGTGATGTCGTTTGAATGTAGTTATTGGAATTACTGTGAATTCTGTGTATTTACGAAAACTGCTTCTGCCTTTTTCTTCAATTTCTGCCTTGCGTTTTTCCATGTGTACTCGAATGTATCTATGAAAAAAAATAAGAAAAACATTGAACATTTAATTAGATTATATTGCATGTAAAAATGTCTATAATTCTATTTAGAATATAAATTTTAATGAAAAAATACAAATAAATATTTCACCCTTGCAATTCCATAAACAATGGCACATATTGATACCACTTTCTCTGCATCAATGAATCAATTAACTTTGGATCCGGCGTTTTATTAGACTCATGATGAAAGAGGAAGTGCAGTGTCTCATAAACTTTTTTTTTGGATCGAATATGCGAATAAAAATATTTGCGGATACGATTGTATGCATGCACGCAAATATTGTTCATAAAATTCACATAATATTTTTGAACTGAATAATTGTACATGTTGCCGATGCCTTCAATGTCTGGCGGATCGATGGCATATTGGTTGCATAAACTCTTTATTTTTGGATCTAATTTGTAACCATCTTGTAAAGGTGTTTGTGTTTGTGCTTGTGTTTCTTCTCTAATCATTGACAAACCACGAAAATAGTCTGAGAAAAAATCTTTATGGACATGTTTCTTAAATTCTTTTTCGATTTCAGCTCGTGTGCCCGTATGAAATAATCGGTATAATGAAACATGAATATTTAATGACCCGGCTTTCATTGTTTTTGTCATTTCAGTTACAATTTCTTCGATTTTTTGGCGCAATTGTGATTTAGTTCGCTCACTATCTTTTAGATTTTTACCACTTTTACAATCATCTTCCAGGTGATTTTAATGCACTTTTCAAACTTTTTTTAATGACTGCATTTTGATGTACTTTTTCCCACTTTGGTTTTGCTTTTTTTGCCGGTGGTTCTGAGACCACAGTTTTCTGATTCGTCCTCTTTCGCCTTGCCATTTTGATCAACTGATGACTAAATTTGAATTTTTCCTCTATTTATACCTTTTTAAAATGCTGACAAAGCAGTGCATGTTTTCTAAAATGTGCAGTTTCCCGATATCAAATCCACAGGCACAAATCTGCACATTTTTCAAAAACCGCAAAACTAAATTTGATGATAAAACCATGATAAATAGCTGCATTGTAAATGCTGGATGGAAACAAGTGATCAATCCTAGCATTTGAACTTTTCACTTTCGATTTTATTGTGATAACAAGGTCGATTTTGATAAAAAATCACAATATTCTATGTTTCAGTAAACTAAATATTCTCTTCATCAATTTCGATCCCAATAGGTTAATTATATTCTTGTTTCAATAACAAATGAAATGCCAATTTGTACGGAAATAAACAAACTAAACAAAATGTGGTTATGTTTTCAATGAGTTATACAGTAGACAACTTATGTCAAGTCAGTGTCGCCTGAAACGATTACACAGCAACTACACAGTAAAATAAAATTTAAATAAAACAACGGATTGTTGTCGCTCAACACAGAATTGGTGATTGTTGTTTCTCCCGAGTAAAATTTTTATAAACATATTGTTTTAGTTCATAGCACGCAAAATGTTTTTAATTTTTTCGACTCAAATATTTTTAAAGATATATTCTAATCCATTTGGATTTATTTTTAATCCATTCGGATTTTTCACTATAAAAATCCAAAAAACTAATTAAAAAATCCTTTTGGTTTTACAGTGTATATTGCCATGTATAAATTGTTCATTCCTATCAATTTGCTTCACACTGCTTTACACTCCGCTATGAATTCATTTATGTTTATATTATAAACGTAATGCATTCTGGTGTCTTAGTGAGTCACAGCGCCAACATTGACATTGAACGAGAATATCTGCGACGTGAGTGGTAATCAAGATATATCGTTTGTGTTATGAGCTTCAGAAATATTGCTTGAAACAATCATTATAGACGAGATAAATAAATGATGGAAAAAGTGAATATTTAATATTTTTTTACTTGTTAAACTATTCTTATATTGAAAATTTATTTTGTAGATAAAAAAAATCAATTTGGAATTGGCTTTATTTGTCAAAGAGCTACATTCATACATCGACGAAGTGAACGAAATAGATGACGAAACAACAAAACTGTTGATTGAAACAATTTGTGCTGTGGATAAACTGCAAGCGACATCAAAATATCGTGAAACATCATCTTCAAATCATAACGAATTTGTTTATGATTTGGATGACGGAATTGTGTGCTGTATGTGCCATGTAAACGAAATAATCAAATGATTTGAAGTTCAATTGAATTTTAGATAAATATTATTTGACCAAAAATTAAATTTATCATTTTGCAGGAACTCATTCCATCAGATTTGGAAGATTACCAAACCGATGATAATTCATTAATAATGTCATTGGAAACCCCAAAAAAAGCAGTAAAATACGCTGACATCGAAAACACTCCAGAACCATTCGCAACCAAGAACTTGGATAATGTCATCCAAATAGACGATGTGCTAAAAATGGCCAAAAATGAAATGATACAACTTTTATCTCGGTCACAAAATCGAATTGATGATGAAGCATATATTATTGGAATATTAACGAATTTCTGCAAATCTAATCCAGGAATTAGGATTGGGCGACTCGGTTCATCGACATTCGGCTTTGGAGGACCGAAAACGAATTTCAATATTTTAATCGAATTGAACACAAAACAAACTACATCCCTTAATTATTTTATCCATATACTGAAAACTTGGATCGTGATGCAAGATTTTGAATTCCTTAATGAAGTCGATGCGAATCGCGTACACTCAAAACAGTTAAGAATACGACATAAGCGATCTGACATCATATGTGTTGTTCACCTGGAAAATACTTCAATGTTGGAAAAATCAAATAAAATCATTGCCAACTACATGGCATTAAATCCAATTTGCAAACAATTAATTGCTTACGTTAAAGCATTATTTAATGTCTTGAACGATATCGCCCTACAGAATGGATTGCCAACTTTTCATTTCAATACATATATTATTTCTGTGCTTGTAATTTTTTTCCTCCAGTCGGAACATCATTTCCCAATCGTCAGTCAATTGTCAAAACGCGCATCATTTCCATTGAATGGAAGTCTTACTGCATACATAAAAGAATTTCTTAAATTCTACGGCCACACATACAAAATCCCAACACATTTGATTTGTTTGAATATTGGAAGATGGCAAGAGAAAACGCATTGGACAAATTTATTCATTTGATCAAAAATGGTGAATATTTTTCTTGGGGAAAGACACCATTAGCTAATATATGCAAGTCCATACAAAAATTAATGAAAACTAGCAAAATCTAGAGAAATTAGCAAATAATCCGTGTTTATTATGATTTGCTTTATCACCAAATTTTCCGAAGCTATCAAGAATTTTTGAAAGCACTGACTAATTGACAATAACGCAAGCAATTTTTGCATCAGAAATTATTCAAGAAATCGAAGCAAAATATATTTTCAATTGTTTTCATCGCAAAATTCTATTTATACTAAACGTAAAAAAATAGTAGAAATAATAGAAACTAGTGATTCAATAGAAAAACTAGTAAAATTAGCGTTGGTGTCTCTCCCCTTGATATTTTTCTTTATTTATTTGTTCAAAATTAATTGTGATTAATTCAACAGTATGCGAGATGGTATTGCAGCAAAGCCAGAGAATTGGATGAATTGTGCGATGTGGATTCAAGATATTGTGTCACCCAAAGTGAATATCACTGCTGAAATTTCAACAGAAGATGCCGAAAATTTCGTTAAATTGTGTCAAAAGTTTTGTGCTCATGCTCCGATATTCAATGCAGCGAATATTCTAAGGCCGAATTGATTTAAAGAATAATAATGACATATTCGATTTGATCGACAAAAAAGTGGCCAACATCTATCAATGGTCACATTCACAAGTTCGCAAAAACATCGAAATAGAAATAATTATTACGCTGGAAAAATATGTCAAAGAATTTGACGCTTCATTAGAAATGATTTTATTTGCTTCAAGACAATATGGAATCAAAGATGCGAAAACAAACTTGAATTTATTAATCAAAACACGTATGTTGTTCTTATACCATATAGTTCATAAGCCCCTTGCTTATATGTTTGAATATAAATAATGTATTTTTGTTAGGTTGTCGACCGAAAGAAGTAAGTCAAAGATTTTTTTTTTTAACTTAGAGAAAACTGACATTACTCAACATTTCAAGAAATTATACAAAATTGATGCAAACCGAGATATTTGAAAGCGACAGTACAATAGCCAAATCATCAGAAATAATCGATCATTATATCAAAAAAGAGCCAATATGTGGGTGAACTATTTATATTGTATCATAAAATGGAATTTTGATAAATTTTTCATTTTCAGGTCGATTTCTAATTACAATTATATTCAAAAGTGGCAAAATATATTGAACAAATTCGGAATCGCCAAGTTTCACTTCAATACATATTATATCATATCAGTGCTCGTCATTTTCTACTTCCAAATGAATTATAATTTGTCAAAAGTTGGTGAAATATCGACTGCCAATTTAAGCTGAACCTTGAACATCTCGAATTTTAAAACAATTCCGCGGAAATTTTTCGATTTCCATGGAAATAGTTATCAAATGTGGAATCATGTGATCTCTCCGCATATTGGTCGATGGCAAGAACGACGTATACAACCTGATCAAATACATATTTCTGACGTTCAAACACGGTAATTTATTACGATTCAGAAGCCATTGATATTGGTTTGTTAATAAATATTCATTTTTCATGCACATTAGATTGCGAAATGGAATTGAAAGTGCACCGAAAAACTGGACAAATTTTACAATGTATAATGTAAACATTGCAGCCGAAATATCAAAAAGTGATGCCGAAGAATTCCAAAAAAATGTGTCAAAAGTTTGCGAAACAAACGTCGATATAATCAGAGCTACATCGTACTATGACTAGTCTGAACCATTTGACTATGATTCATAATTAAATGGTCGCCCAAAATTATCAGCAATTTCATAACATTTTTATAAACAAAACTGATTTCTTGTATTAATTTGGAGCATTATTGATATTTTATAATATGACATTACTACATTGTGTTTAACATTAGGCAATAGCTGATTAAGACAAATTTACCTTTTAATAAAATAATAAGAAATAGGAATAATTATGCGGGATTACATTTATTTAAAGAGTTGCCTACAATTCCTACAATGTTTTCTATAGTTTATAGAGACTATTGAGATAGAATATGGAGGTAATGACGTGAGATTATGTTATCAAGTTGACACACACCTGGCTAAATTTTGCTTAAATACTTTGGGAATATTGCCAGTAAGAAATTTTACATGTACATATATATACGTATATATTTCATGGTATCAAAAAAACATTTCCAACAACCTACAGTGTTAAATTTGAAAATTGTCTCTTTAGGCAATATTTCGGATTTAATTGACTCTTTCCAGGCTTATCAACGTTATCATTACACTTAACTCAAATTTCCGTCAATTAAGACTAGTTTTTTTTATCTTCGCGATTTAACCAATCCATTTGACAATCATCAATAAAATCGATTTTGAGGAAATTTTAAGATTTAGTTTGCAATTATCTAGATAAAAAATTGATGAAACATACGGTAGCACTTTCACGTATTTGAAATAATGTGTTTGCTACGTTAAACTATCAATATTCACAATTGAACCGTCATCATATGAATTAAATTCATTTTGTGTAAATCAGTCGAAAAATCTCAATTTTGTTAATCAAAAATATGTGACAATTTCGACAAAATCAAAATATCAATATGTTCTATAAAAGAATTTAGATATTGGCATGTTTTTCCCCTCTGCAATGTTATGTACTAATTTGGAGCGATTGTTCTGATACGAAAATTAAAATAAATGGTTGCAAAACATCAATCCTAAAATGTTATCTGTCAAATCTGAAGGATCATTGACGCATTGTTGTAAAATCCCCAAATGTAAAACTATTCTAAGTGATTTTAAAATAATTGTACGAAAACTACGCTACGCACTTCTATAAATCAATCAAAAAACATTTCTTTGGATATTTGTTTTTATCTGATTTATTGTTTCAAAAATTATTTCCATAGTTTTTTCTTATTTTTCCAGTTTATCGGCAAAATAGAAGTAATTATCAGTTTTACACATCAATGAGTATATTCATTTTACACAAACAATTGATGATCAAATATTATTCAATAATTAATCAATTTATATTTATGTGCTAGGAACATATAAAATTTATAATTTCATGATGTGATTGATGATAATTATTGTAAAAATGACAAATTTTTAGACACATAAGTCAATGTTCTCTGCTTTTTATCATTCAAATATTATTATTATCAGATTAGTGTTTTAGTGTTTTATTTCAACAAATATAGTTTTCCATTCTTTGTAGCAGAAAATTAAATTATTTATTTCAGTAATAATAACATGACAAAATTCAGAACTCAAAACCTATCTTCGGAATTTCCAAATGAATGTTTCAAAATCCAAAATTCCAGTTTAGAATGCAATAGTTCACACATATTGCGAAATTTATGTCAAAAGAAATCAAGAAACCGCTATTCTTCTTTTTATCAGTTTGCTCGGTATACACTTTCAGTGACTGGAATGGAATACAACATTGTATATATTTATGCTCTGTGTGAGTGAAGCATTTCAGTGCCGCACGCAAATCAAAATAAACAAAATTCTTATACAAGCTTTGATATAAAGCCATGCACACAATAGCAAATATGTGAATATAAGATAACAATGTAAATGTGAGTCGTTCTGAATAAGTATTTGAAATATATAATAGCTTAACCTTTGAGATGAAGACCGGTTGCTTATTTATTTGTATTGATATTTCTTATGTTTACATTCATTGTGTCGGAATCTGTATTCAATGCAATCTTATTTCTTAACGGTTTCACACCAACATCACTAACATTGAAAGTGAATGTGAATGTGAATGTGAATGTGCTTGTGCATCAGTGATGTAATCAAAAAATCGTCAACAATCAACAGAGGGAAAAAGTAATTATAAGCAGAGGCTTACTTGTGCTATCTGCCCATTCGTTACTGATGAATATCACCTATTGCGAGCTGCTGGTGAGTTGCGTACGCATGCGTTCATGGTAGTGAGTGTGTATGTGTATGTGCATGTTGTGTACATCGGAATCGTTGTGCAAAACCAATATTGCCATAAACGCACGCATACACAACTCACCAGAAGCTCGAAATAGGAGATATTCGCCAGTATCGAATGGGCAGTTAGCATAAGTAAACCTCTGATTATAAGAATAAAGACGTGATGAAAGCATTCAATAAGTGATGGAAAAAGTGAATATTTTATTTCTATTTTTTGCTCCATTTTTATAACAATTTATTTTACAGATAAAAAAATTCAATTTGGAATTGGCATTATTTGTCAAAGAGCTACGTACATTTACTGAAAATGTAAACGAAATTGATGACGAAACAACAGAGCTGTTGATTGAAACAATTTATGCTGTGGATAAATTGCAAGCAAAATCAAAATATCGTGAAATCACATCATCGAATCAGAACCGATTTGTTTACAATTTAAATGAAGATTTGTTCAAATGTCGTCGACACATTGTTTGTTGCGTGTGTCATGTAAGTTGTCTCAATTACAATTTTGTAAAATAAATACAAAATTCAATGATTTATATCATTATGTAGGAACATATTCCACTGAACGCAGAGGATTTTGAAATCCATATTCAAAAAAAATCTCACAAAGAAAAAGTAGAATCACACAGATCACAGCATGGCATGACAAATGGGAGAATTGCGGAACGAGAAATATCAAATGAACGATACGAATTAAAACGTATCACAAACGGCATTGTGAACTCTAGTGAAGATGCAAAACAGAAATCATCTTTCTCAGTTAATTCGGAGAATAACATTGGTGGTCTTCGAGCAAATAGTAATGAAAATTTAGCAAATTTTATTGTTTCATTGAAATCTGACAATTTTCTTTCAACTGATTCAATACTAAAAGCAATAACAAAGGAAATGCTTGATCTTGTAACTCGGAATGAAACAAGAATCAAAAATGAAGCTGAAATACTGAAATCACTTACGAATTATTTAAAAGTATTTGATTCAAAATTAAAAAGCATGCCATTTGGATCTTCAACGTATGGATTTGGAGGTTCGAAAACCAATTTTAATATTCTCGTCAATGCAGGTTGGTCATTTAATTTCAACAATTTTTTGTTTTGGATCGGTAATACGCATCGGGTCCATTCGTTTTCTAGGTAATTCAGCCAAATATCCCGCTGTTTCAATGCATGAATTTGAAAAATTTATGAAGACATCAATTGTTCATGACTTTGAAGTCTTGCCTAGCATTGGTGGCAATCGTGTCGAAAAAAAGCGTCTTCAATTTCTTCATAAGCGGTCTGGTATACCGTGTTGGTTGCAATTTGTTGACAATTTCGAATTGGCTGAAACAAATCAAATTATACGAGATTGCATTCGTCATAAACCACTTTGTAAGCAATCAATTGATATTTTCCAAGAAAAAAAAAACAAAAAAAAAAACAATTATTAATTCCTTAATATTCTTTATGATAGGCTATCACTTGATTGCGTATGTTAGATCATGGCAAAATATCTTGAATGAAATGGCTGCAGAATATGGAACGATAGCTTTTGAATTTAATACGTATATTATATCTGTTCTCGTAATATTCTTTTTGCAAATGAACAATGACTTTCCAGTACTCAAAGAGTTGCCGTCAACTGATAAGAAATGTATTGATCACGTACCAAACGTTGATCGTGAAATGCTAAAAAAGGCTGTCAATGAATTTCTTGAATTTTACGCAAGAAGATATGAAGTCAATAATCATTTAATAAGTGTTCATATTGGCCGATGGCAAGAAAGACATTTGCAACCTCATCAAGTTGTGTTTTCTCTCGAACAAAAGAGGCTACGAGATGGAATTGCATCAAATCCAGCCAATTGGAAACATTGCACAATGTATGTGCAAGATATTAAATCGCCCGGTATGAATATTACAGCTGAAATATCCAAAGCTCAAGTACAATTCTTTAAGCAAATATGCCAAATATTTGGCGCAAAAATTTCACATCAAAATCTTATCGACGATTATGCCCAGAAATTATTATTTCTTCAGTCAGATAGCAAATCAAATGGTTCAAATTTGAGTTTGAATAGTTCAACGTCAACGAATAAGTCGAAAAATGAAAGTGACGATTCGTCTCGTGATTCAATGCAAATTCAAAGTACAGAATATTTGTCAACAAATATCAATTCAAAATCATCTTCATCAAAGAACTTTGGAAGCTTCATTAAGGTAGCGGACGTGTCAAAATTGGCTAAAATTGAAATGGAACAGCTGCTGTCGCGGTCAGAGGATCGAATTTATGATGAAGCACAAATTATCGAAACACTATCAAACGTTTGCCATTTGATAAGTCCCGAAATAATTTTAGTGCCGTTTGGTTCGTCGACATTTGGTTTTGGAGGGCCAAAAACAGATTTTAATATTTTAATTGAATTGGGTAAAATTTATAAAAGAAAAATATTGCATTTTCTAAAATTCATACATTTTTTTAGATTCGATAGATCTCCGCAAAAGCTGGATCCGAGTGTGCGTACATAGCCATGCGTACGAATATGAAGAGAAGCAACACGAAATAACGAATGAGTGTGCGAATGTAGTAGTAACAGCACTACAGAAAACACTACTACATTCATACAATTATTCATCATTTTGTGTAGCTTTTCTTCTTATTCGTCCGCATACTTGGATTAAGCTCTTGCAAAGATCTAACGGATATATCATATCAAAAAAAAAAAAAAAAAAAAAAAAAATGTAGGCTAAAATTCATTCCAAAATTCTGTAGGATCATCGATACAACTGCCGGAAGTGGTACATCAGATGGTGGAGACATCGATCAAACTATTGAACTTGAAAACAGACTTTGAATTTTTGGAAAATGTAGAAGCGAATCGTGTTCATGAACGGTGGCTCAAAGCAATGCATAAAAAATCTCGTATCATTTGCATATTACAATTCGACAAAAATAATTCAGTCTTGGTACAATCTTCAAAAATCATCTCCAACTTTATGAAACTGAATCCAATTTGTAAGTGTTTTATGTTTAGAGTTAAAAATATGAAATCTTTTTTCAATGTATTTAATTAATGATTTTAGGTTTGAATTTGATTGCTTACATAAAAGCTTGGGTTAATGTTTTGAATACCTTGGCCGAACAGAATGGATTAAGGACATTTAATTTCAACACATACATCGTAGCAGCCCTTGTAATATTTCACTTACAATTGTGCCATGATTTTCCCACAATTGGAAATCTCTCAGGCATGCGATCTATTAAATTTCCGATGGATAGTGGCTTTGGGAAAATTATTCAACAATTTTTTATGTTTTACGGATATTCGTATGAAATTGCAAATCATCTTATCAGCTTGAATGTTGGAAGATGGCAAGAGAAACGATTGCAACAACAGCAGAAGAAATTTTCACCCGAACAGAAAAGGTAAATTTATTGAAATATTATACATCAAGTTGATATTTTCAACTAAAACAAAATATCTAACGACTATACATTCTTCTCATTTAAAAAAAAAGTTTACGAAATGCGATTGCATTGAATCCAATCAATTGGACAAATTGCACAATGTTTGTACAAGACATCTTATCACTTGGTACAAATATCACAAGCGAAATATCCAAGAACGATGCCAATGGCTTTGTTCAGTTATGTCAGATGTTTGCTTCTTACAATCCAAAATTCGAAAATAAACAACAAATGATGCCATTAGGTCCAAAACAGGAAATAGAAAGATCTCTAAATTTCGAAATGATTTACAATAATATTGTGGAAGAATCAGAACAGCTGTGCATAAAGCAAATTCTTCATACAAATCTGCAGGAACTACATGAGGAAATAATCTCGACCATAACTTCATATCTAGAGGAATTTGATTCTACGTTAAAACCTCTTCCATTTGGCTCATGTCAATATCGTTTGAACGATTCAGAAGCAAATTTTAATGTGTTCATATTTACAGGTAAGTTTATTTTTTAGCCAACACATTTTTGTTTCTTTCTTCACTTTTGCTCAATTTTTTTTTTTTTTTTTGCAGGCAACGCAAACCCATCAGAATTGATTCACAAATTTTATGATCATCTATCCGTCACTGATTTTCACAATCACTTTAGAGAAATTGCCAAAGTTTATGGAAATCGATTGTTGAAGCAACAAATCAATATGATTCACATAAAATCAGGAATTCAATGTCTCCTGCTATTTGATAATGATAATTTGATTCTCGATTCGGCAGAAATATTACTCCGATTTGAGGAAAAAGTGCCAATGTGTAAGTGATCTATTTATTTTACGTTTTTCAATATTTTAAATTTTTAATTCAACTGTATTTTAGGTACTTCGCTCGTCATATTTATTCGTTTGTGGCAAAATACGATGAAGGAATTATATCCAAATATAATTCAATTTCAATTCAACACATATTTGATATTTGTGCTTGTGATTTTCTTTTTTCAAGTAAATTATGACGTTCCAGTCATTGAAGATATATGGTCTGTACCATCTGTCGAATCAAGTGATGCATATACATTGAAAGATCTTGTATGCAAATTTTTCTCTTTCTATGGAAACAATTACCAAATATGGAATCATGTGATTTCACTACACATTGGCCGATGGCAAGACAGGCAATTGCAATCGGAACAAAACATTTTTTTGCCAGTTCAACAAAGGTATTTCTTATTGAAAAAATTCATTAAAATACTTATTTTTAATGTTAATGTATTTTAATAGATTGCGCGATGAAATTGAAAAAAATCCAGCCAGTTGGATAAACTGTACCATGTATGTGCAAGACTTAGTTCGCACTGATTTAAATATAGCAGCTGAAATTCCAAAGAAATCAGCATACAATTTCCAGCAACTGTGCAAAATATTCGCAAAAAATTTCCAAAAATTCAATTATCAAATAATGTTCAACAAACGTTAATATCTTTTTACCATTTTTGTTTAGTCATATTTTTATGTTTTCATTAGTGATCGTCATCAACATTCATTTTCATAAAATTCTTTATATTATGTAAATTCTTCAATGAAAAAAAAGTAAAACTATTAAATAAATCATTTCAATATGAAAATGTAGAATTACGTTGTTTCAGTTCACTTGCGCTTGCGCAATCCATATGAAAATAATTTAGAAGAATACGAAAATACACTAAAAATCCACGTGAAGTATGGGAATTGTATTTATCGGAAGATTTTTGTCAAACGATTGAGAAGAAAAAATTTCTGTTGTACGACTTTGGTGCAGAAGACGGTATAAAAGATCAAACGTACGCAAAAGCATAGCTAAGCAGCTCGTCTATCATAGGGAATGCCTATTAGGCAAGCATATTGACGTACTGCTATCGTCGTGTGTTTTCGTGCGCAAGGAAATTGTATATTTCAAAGTCGCACACATAATCAACGCGCACTCAATTCAAAGTACAAATCCATTGCGCACGCAAACACACGGCGATCGCAGTATGTCGATATTTATTTATTTTTTTATTTGCTTGCCTAACAGGCATTGCCTACGATAGACGTGCTGCTTAGCTTTGCTTTTGCGCACGTTTGTAAAAGATCGCATGCTGATTTTTGCAACGGAAGATAATCTTCGTTTTATGGCAAAATATGATCAAATCTACACGGACGGTATATTTTCGATTGCACCACCCCTATTCACTCAAGTTTACATTATATAATAATTATTCACGGTATGTATGTTAAAGTCAAAGAAATATGTGCATAGAAAATCATGATGTGTGTAATTTTTTTTACTTTTTGTATTGAAGGTCGCATGAATGGATTTCACATTCCGTTGGTATACTCTTTAGTCACCAATAAGCAACAGAAAACTTATGAAGAAATACAAATGATTCACGATATTAGGCCAGCCATTAACCCAATCGATTTTATTTAAGGACTTTGAGATGGGGTTGATCAACGCAGTGAAAAAAATATTCCCATTGGCAGAAATTCATGGTTGCTTTTATCATTTCTCTTCGAATATTTGGGAATATGTGCATGAATTTTGTTTACAATCAATTTACAATACTGATGAAGAATTTGCACTGAACATTCGATTTCTTATCGCACTGGAATTTGTTCCAACTGGTCATTTACAACTTGCTTATGATGAGTTGATGAAAACGGAATTCTATTGTAAAGAGGGTATGAAAGACTAAATGCCATTGATAAACTTGTGAAATATTTCCAAGATACATATCTCTGCACTCATGATCGGCTTGGAAAGAAAAAAGATGCACATTTTCCACCAAAACTTTGGAACGTTTATGAAAACGTACTACTCGGTAATATTCACTGTTTTTTGGAATTTTATCTGAATTCTGAATATTTACATAAATAGTAATTGATTTAAATTATTTCATTTCCCCGTACAAACAATCACTGTGAAGACTATCATAATAAGGTGGCACAGCTATTGGGTACTCATCCAAACATATATCGATTCATTGATGGTTTGAAAATGAAACAAGCATATGAAGAACTAGCAATGGTGCAGATAGAAACCAGCCATGTACCATCATCCCGAAAACCATATTATGTTCGCGAAGATCGATACCTTTTTCGTTTATTGAAAAAGTTTTATGACGATGTTGCATTTCATGATGGATTATTTTTATCGTATTTGAAGTCAGTGGCACACAACACGCGTTTCTAAATGATTAAAATATTTTTATTTTGTGAAATGAAATGCATTGTTTTCTCATGTCTTGTCAAATACAGAAATAATATGAATATACCAAACAATAGTGTTAACTGTTGACTTATCAAAAAAATACGAAATTCTATTCAAGAAATGCTCAAACACATGATGCTCAACAATAACACTTGTTGAATAAGAGCTTTCCATTTCAGAATATTACTTTGATTATGAAAATACTTTTATTCAAATCGAAGAAAAATTAATAAAGATAAATGGAAGTCTCAGTATTAAAACGTTATAGGGGCTTTTATGTCTAAATATATATTCTTAATTTCGTGAATATTTTGTGTATAGGTATTATATACGTCATACTCATGAAATATACACAATATTTATATACAATTATTCACATTTATATGTGCAATATTTTCTTATGGATTTGATTTTTATGGATTGAATATTCCCCATACATGTCATGAATATCGTGTATATTCCTGAAATATTGTGAATATTGTTTATATTATACGAAAAATGGTGTATATTTGTGAATATATGTATGATAAAAGCCCCTAGGCCGAGAGTATCAAGTGAACAGCTTCGCAGGCGGTTGATCTGAGTACAATTCCAATCGATGCACATTTTTTTCAAAAACATTCGTTGAAATTTCTTCCTTGTTTGTTTTGTGCCTCATTTTTTGTCCGTATTTGACGTATTTTTCTTTATTTGGGCTTCCTTTATTTTTGCTTTTTCATTGTGATCATTCTTCATTTTCTTCCTTTTAGCTTTATGTCATGTTCAGATATTTGTAACAATGGTTGTATGATTTTCAAGCGAACACAATTTTGTACAGCTATTTTCGTATATTATTCGAATTTTTTAAACAAAAAAAAAAAAATCTGATTAAAAAATTCAAGTATTTCAATTTATTTTTATCTATTAAGAAATAGTAATGCAAGGATTTTTTTTTTTATTTTTTGTTTTTATTATTTATTTTTTTCTACAAGAATTTATAACGTTTTTATGGCATTCGATTTTGTGAATATTTTTCGTCTAATAATTTAACAAAAACGTCTAATCGAAGAAAATGTATGAAAACGTCTATCTAACTTAGAAATTTGAAAAAATTTATGAACATTTTTATAAAAATACAGAATATTTCAATGTTTAATTCGATGCGATTTGATGTGTTCAACATATTCTTCTTTGAATGTGTAACGAAAGCAACATAAATCACATTCATGTGGTTCTATATCCACTCCCACATCGGTATCCTCATACATCTCAATACATTCCGAAAAGTCTTTTCCATGCGAAGTGTAGTATTCTTTCAGATATCTTGATGGCTCGCAAATTTCAACAAAAAAAGAATCATCACTTGGGCCTTCTGCACCGAAATTATCAACTTCCTCCTCTATTGGTACTTCATCTGGCTCAGATAACTCTAGGCGTGGACGTTTTGCCTCAATGTTATGACTTATGTAATCTAATGGTCGCTTGGCTGCTGCACTATCTCCCATAATTATGACTTCCACGTTTTCTTCGGGTAATAAATCAGTGAATAAAAAGTGTATAATACGATCGTTCAATGACGCAGACCTCAAGTACTTCGGTAAGTTGCTTTCAGCGATTGATGATTCTACGCGTACAAGTTTTTCCATGTAATCAAATTCGTCATATTTTGGTCGTTCAGCCAATACTTCATTGGTTAATGGAGAATTTCTGTAAAGAAAGAAAAAGAAAATAATATTATTGAGTAAGAAAATCTACCTAAATAACATTAATCTGTATATATAAAAGTGAAAGTATGTTTGTTTGTGGCCGGTAAACGGCCAAACGGCTCAAACGATCTGGATCATCATGGTACCGTTGGAAAGGTCTTCGACCCAAAAAGGTTTAAGACACCATGGTCGGTCATCATGGTCCATCATCGTCCTCACAGTGGCAAAAAAGTGATTTTTGTGTTGGTTTTTTCATGTATTTTGTACTTTTATCAGGATGACAGAGTTAAAAAGTGATAAGCCAATATGATTGACCAGGATGACCGTGTTAAATCATGGTAAACATGATCAGTATGAGCAAGATGGAATACCGGACATTTTCCCGAAATCAAATTCCCAAACTTAATTCCCAAATCAAATTTTCATTCAAAATTCAAATGATTCCCAATTCACAAAATGTATTTTCGGGAGACGTAAGCAAAGGTGTATTTTCGGGAAATTGTCCATTCGGGATTGGCCAAGTCGGGAAAATGTCCATTCGGGAAAATGTCCACTCGGGAATTTCCAATTCGGGAAAATGTCCGGCCTCCGCAAGATGTCCGTGGTAAACCATATAAAACATGATGGATGACCATGATGGACGTATTAAATGATCATAGAAAATCATGTTAAATCGTGGTATTTTATTATGGGTGGCAAAGATGACCGTGGTAAAATGTTGTGAAAGATTGAGAAACAGAGAGATATAGAGATATACGTGTTATAGAAAGATGAAGTGAGATAAGAGAAAAGATAGACAGAGAGAGAGAGAAAAAGAAAGAGAGAGAGAGAGAGAGAGAGAGAGAGAGAGAGAGAGAGAGAGAAAGAGAGTTTAGAAATTGTATTACATGGAATATTTCTTAAAACTTTCAAAATATACTATACGATACTAATCCAATAGACGCCGAGCCGCGCGACTTTTATATACAGAGAGTATACACTGACAATATTTAGGTTATGTTTTTTCCAACCATTCGTTGGAATTAACGTCATTCCAACCAAAATTGTTCCTTGTTGGACAACCCTGGTATTGAAAAAAAATCCAACCATTGTTGGACAATGAACAATTTTGGTTGGAATGACGTTCATTCCAACGAATGGTTGGAAAAAACATAACCTAAATATCCTCAGTGTACAATATAAATAATAGATAACCAAAATTATAAAAAACTCGCGGATTTCTACGGATTTCTCGATTTTAATATTGTCAATTTGGTCATATTATCGATAGCATAATTGCTAGGGAAAAAAACGGACGAAAATTTTACTTTTACATTTCGTATATTGACTTGTTCTTTTTTTTTTCGCATACAAACTGTTGCTCCTATAATTAGAGCTGCTCATGAACCGAACATGAACCGCTCATGTTCGAGAACGGTTTCACTTTTATTTTCATGTCCGTTCGAGTTCGGTTCGATTTATTCGAAAGAGAAAAACGAGGGTGTTCATGTTCGTTCGAGTTGAAGTTCAGTTTGTTCATAATGTTCAAGTTCGGTTCATGTTCTGAATTGAATGAATGTTTGGTTCAGTTACCAAATCGAACTGTTCAATACAACAATTAAGTAAGCAACAATATTTCGAATTGGTTTTTTTTATTGTTCAGTTGTTTTTCTCAGAAAATGAAGCAGTGTTGAAGTCGCTTCAACAAAGAAATTCATTGTCTCTTACGCCATCTCTAGTCGAGTATGGTTTGAATTTAAATTAATATCAAACAAAATTGAGAAAATAGACTTCTATGCCGTGGGCAAGTGCATCAACTATCGACTAATGGACTACGGTATAAATCGTGCGACGTTACGTTGGAAGTGATCTCTATCATTTATACACTGAATGGCACATACACCATTACGGAATGCAAACGACAAAATGTATCTTTTTGCCGTTTCCGTTGATATAGAAAATGTACATTGATAAATCGCTTTCATGCAAGAAATTCATACGTTGATAAATCGTATAGATGGCGTCAAGTGTGTAGAATTTGAACGAATGGGAACAGATCGCATTTATGAACCAGTTGAATTAATTGAACAACGTTCGGAAACATTTTGTGTGTTCATGTTCGTTCGAGTTCGGTTTAAGTTGAACACAATGGTCTCAATTTTCTTTTCTTCTTCGTCTTCGTTTTTTTTCAGTGCACTGAATAACAGAAAAATCTAGGAATACTAGAATGGCAAATGCAATACCAGAAGCTCTGTATGTGCTTTTATTTTAATAACATATCTATTTGATTTAATTAATTTTAATTGGACATTTATGTAGGCGACGGCACCAACAATACCTTGGTATGGTAAATTCTTTAACAGCAAATTACGGGTACGAAAGGGACGACATTGAAGCTGTATTTCAAGATATTTTCGATTTAAGCGATTTACTGCAAGTTCCAGAAAATTTATTGGGTTATCTTCGCAATCAAAACCAATTTGTTGACATTATAAATTACTATATCACGGGCTTATTGGACAATGTAAAATTTAAATTTATGTTAATTTAGTTGTCATTATTATAGTTGTTTTTTTTATCACCTATGTGGAAATATTTTGAATGAATATTTTGGAACCTTTTGGTTGGCTAACAACTGACTAAGACATAGCCAATATATTGCTGAAAAGTCCCAAAATAAGCGTTTGAATGACAACTGATTCAAACTTCCAATTCTCCATTAAATTCCATAACTATAAGCGATTATAGTCAATTTTAGTTGAATTTATCACTAGTCAGACACACACTTTGTTTTTTTTTTTTTCAACGAATTTTTCATTATATTTTCAGATATCTCCAAACGTTCGCATCAGAATTGAAAATTCACGAGGCATCGTAGATAGTTTGATTGCTTAAATTAATTTAATGAAAATGGATCGATCATCATTTTCATCAGCAAATTGGCGTCAATTTTTTTACTTGCCAGACAATAACTGTTTTCACAGTGGCCATTTTTGTAATTGGATTTTTAATGATTTTATGGCTTTATTTGATTATTAAATTTAGTTTTATAGAAAGCCTTTTTATTACAATAATTATCATTGTTGTTATTGCTGTGATAGCTATTTACATCATCTATATGAAATGTTACAATAAGCAAAACGTACATGATTAATCAGTTCATTTGTTCAATTTTAGATTTTTTGTTTCATTCACCAGTTTACTAAGAATACAGAGCATAAGTTTTCCTTTTTGTTTTTTATTTAAAAGAATTATTTTACGCCACATATCACATATTTAACATTTTTGCTTTGAGTTTTCCTAGCTTCCTTTTTGTTGTATGACCAATTTTCGAATGAATAACGATTAAATAGCATGGAGTACATGACGAAAATGTATCATAACACACAATTGAACAAAATATGCTGTGGTGTTTTGTTACATTTTATTTCATCGATCGATAAAATGATGCTTAAAAGTGGCAAGCATGTGTTGAATCATTCACATGGAAATTGACAAAAATTTTCATGCTAATACAGTTTATGGCTTCTTCTTTTCTTGGTTAGCTGTTGCTATTATTATTCTTGTCTGTTTGTATGTTTGCTTGCTTTTGTTTTTTTCTATTCTTTGCTGTTTTCTTTATTCATTATTCATTCACTATGGAAATGTTGTTGCATTTTACGAAGATCAACCAAAATTTGATGTCAAAAACCATTTTGACACCTAATGCAAATGTTTGTCAACAGATTTTTCTTCGATTTTTTGTTTAGTTTTTCTTTGTTTGTTTTTCTGGATGATGTCCTCTGTGTGGATAACAACAATTGTTCAAGTGCGACAAGTAAACAATGCAAACGAACAACAATATCAACCAAATATAGAAACAGTAAGTCATACAATATCATCAAATGATTTAGAAGCAAAAAATTCAACAAAAATTCAACAGTATATTATTACCGTTAGTTAGATTCGTACCATGGGCAGAATTTATGTCGCATTGGGTCTATGACCAGCATGTTTACTAGCTTGCTAGTGAACACGTATTGATATAATTTTAAATTCCGTAATAAATAAATAAATAAATAAAAAAAAAAGTTACATTAATATTTTAATAAAATCGGAAATTATTTGTAAATAACTTTTTAATAATAATAACATTTATATATTAATAAGATATCACTAGAGCCTGTGATGAGAATATATGAATATTTGTTTAAACTTACCCATTTTTATAATTTTTCACTGAATTGGCCATGTTTCTGTGTCACAATTTCAAAAACTTCGGATTCACAACAAGTTTTAATTTAAAAAATTTTCACGAAAATTCACAAAAAATAACGGAATATTGTTACAATGATGTTAACTTAACAAAAGACGAACACTGAATGATCTTAACGGCTAGAAGTTCTCTACTCATTTACTTTAGGTACAAAAAGAACTGTCTAAGAAGTTAAATACAAACTAATGAGTAATTACTTTCTTAATGATGAGTATATGGACAAAAAGGAGACCTTAACACTTTACATTTGTTATCACTGAATCATAAATCGATTAAACAAAGTGTATGAGTGCCATATAAAATACCTGATATTCGTTTAAAGTCTTCCTTGACTAAAAATCGGTCAAAAAAATTAAAATTCAATATCAGGTATATTATATGGCACTCATACACTTTGTTTAATCGATTCATGATTCAGTGATGACAAATGTAAAGTGTTAAATGATTTGTTTCTAAAGAAAAACGTTTATAAATTCTTGTAGAAAAAAAATAAATAATAAAAACAAAAAATGAAAAAAATCCTTGCATTACTATTTCCTAGGGGGAAAAAACTGAAACAAATGGTGCAAATACTGCAAATGAACGCCAATAAGTATGTGCGTATTTACACTGTTATTTGTTCTTGCTATGGATAAGACGAAGCAATGTGAAAAAACAACAACAAACTTTGTGCAAATAGCAGCAAATGCCTGTAAATACGCAAATAGTTCTTTCCCCCTAGACTATTTCTTAATAAATAAAAATAAATTGAAATATTTGAATTTTTTATTCAGATTTTTTTTTTTTCCAAATTCGAATAATATACGAAAATAGCTGTGCAAAATTGTGTTCGCTTGAAAATCATACAATCATTCATAGTTAATAAAGAGACTAAAAAACTACTGTATTCCCTAGTATATCCATTTCGTTTTTAAAATAATTATTGTAATTTTTTGTTTAGAAAATCGAACATGTAATTGAAGGCAAATGTATGTGCAAGTAAGCAAAAGCTCGAACTTTGCTATTTATTTCAATATACATACGAACGCCTTCACTTCCTGTGAGTTAAGTCCATGAGCCAATAACAGTTATCTTGATACACTGTGCTTTTGAATACAATGTTTACTTTGCTTATCTTGCTTTCAATACACATTTATAAATATCAACAGGAGATATTTCGTCAAAACCAGCATTAACACGAGTAATTTTCTTTTATGCAGCCTCGTACATAGATTGAGTTGAATACAGAGAGAAAAACAAAACACAAAACGACAGTGTGAAATATAAGCAAATTGCGCTAAATTCGTGTGCAGAGCAGTGAATGTGTGTGCAATACAAAATTATTGACAGAGTTTCGATCAGCATACCAATAGACATTTGCAATTAAGCAACAGAACTGTATTAACCGCTCAGAATACATTTGCACAACGTGTTTGAATAAGAATTTTCAAAAAATTAATAAGCAAGTTTCATATTTAATTTTTATGATTGATATCATTTTAAATAAACATTTTACAGTGCATTTGATATCGAAATTGAATTTTAAATTTTTTAGAAAATTGTAAATAAAATTGGTTTGAAAGATATTTGAATCGACGAAATTGAACCAAAAAGTGTTTTTGAGGTTATAAGTCACAAGTTGTTCTAAAGCATTTACAGAAAATTTTAGTGAAATTCAATCAAAATATGTGCAATGAAATGTTTATGGAAAAACTTCAAACAAACTCACAACAAAATCTAAATTAAAATTAGTTTAATATACGCATGCCGTCAGGTTTTGACCCAATTTACAATTATGTGTGGGAATATTTTTTTTGAGAATGTCAATTTTGCCTTCAACTGACGATGTCAATTGTAAATCGTCAAATCCGGAACTAAAGCCATGCGAAATAACATGTTGATTGGAAATGCGTATTTATTTGACCTGATTATAACTTGTACAGATTTATTATTTGAATTTATATTTTCTTATTGCATCTTCTTCAGTTCAAACATTGAGGGTTATATTCATCACATGAAACTGATTGTATTGTCAAAGGAGACAAATAGATTAGAGGCAATTCACGATTCATTTTGTATTCACATTGAAACATTTTGAACTCTTCATAGCTTTATTGCAAATAGAGCTAGAACATTTATAATTTGTAAAAATAAATTACAAATTCGATTTTGTGTCGACAATTCGATTCAGTGTCGACACGATCGAATCGATTCTTTACCAAACTTTTGCCTCATTCACATATTTTGCAATTGTTTCAGACTTCTTTCAAAGTTCTACTGCATCGCTGTGGCTAATCACTTTGTCTAAAGATTTGATCAAAATTAAAACAATCGTTTGCATTTCATTTAATAATGTGTTTCACATATGATGTGGTTTAAATTAAAGTTATTATTCGTCAAATAGAATGTTTAATATTATATTAGAATTTTCAATTGGATCTCTTCCCTTTCCAGTCTAAAGACAGTTTGAAAATATCATATTCAACGAATAAATTTGTGTTTTCCTTTTTTCATATATTTGAAACAAAATTAACCTAATGTCGCATCCAAATCGAATATAGAAACCAGTTTTGTTTTACAAATGAAGATTTGTTGTATTTTCGACAGATGGCGTTCGAATCATTCGAAGTTTATTTCGTTGTGATTTAAATCAAAATATGAAAATTTAGTAAGAAGTTTTTATTGAAAATAATTCTAATTTCTTTTTCAAACATTTTGTAGGTTTATTTACTTATTGCGCATAACGTTAATAGCGATGTCCAAAGATAAATCGGTTTTGAAGAACTCATTGGAGAGTTCAAAACACCGGTCACATCAATCGGTCACCCACCGGTTGGGTTCCAATTCTCAATTTCATCAGATCGAAACACATCGCACACAAAATGCATCTCAATTGGCCGGTACATCAATGGTCAGACAATGGTATATTGAATTTGCAATATTTGCAAAATTTGCAGGATATTTACAATATTTATTTTTATTTAATTTCGTTCTTTCCCTCTTAGGTACAGTGAAACCAATACAAAAGGCAATTTAGTCATCGGAAAAAAGTTTGAAAAATCGATTGTAAAAGCGCCATTAGAAGCGAAAATTCATTCTATTTTGATGGAACAAAAATTAAATGCTACAAAAAATGAGATCACCGAAGCAACTACGAATATTATGATAATATTGAGAAAATTTGTTCGTGGCGAGTACAATGACTCAAATCGCCCAACTACTAGCCAATCAAATGATAGTTACATTGCTCCGACAAAATCACCAATAAGTGCACAAAAACGAAAACTTGATACACACAAAGCAGAACATGAAGTCGCTAAAGCAAAGAAAGCACAAGAAGAAAACAATGCAAAAAAAGCGCAAGAAGAAAAGAAAGCAAAGAAAATGGACAAGAATGTTGTTGAAAGCCCCAGATATGTGTCAACACTAAAACTTCCAAGAGAGCTACTGCAGTTGTCGAACTCTGAAGGATTTGTTGAACAATTACCCAGTGAATACAAACGCACCCCGAGAAAGGTTGAACGTTTTGATGAAACTATGTATGAATCTCCAGTAAAATCAGCAATGAAACGAAACAAACAAAATGCATTGTTGCCACGGATTTCCATTCAAAAGAAGGTGGCTCGCATGCACGGATCCAAATCATCAATGAATATACACAGCCAAAAAATCACTACAGTCACACACACAAACCAAACATCTTGTAAATATTTGAATTGTTTATTTTGCAATTTTCGGAAAAAAAAAAAAAAAAAAAAATTTGAAATTCTCAAGCAATTGTTTGTAAATCCAATTTTACATAATTTCAGTCACAATCCCAAAAGTTCAACAAAAAGTCAAGCATGCAACGATTCCTAGTGCTCCTTCGACACCAGGTGTTAGATTTATTTGAACTTCATATAAATTTGTTATAATGAAATCTTTTCTTCACAGTTTCAAATGTCTTTCAAAATGCACCGAAGCCGCAAGAAAAAAAAAAGTATGTAGAATATTGATATAAACTCTTTGAAATATCCAATTGTGGTACTAATTAACAACTAAATTTGATTTTTTTTATTCAATTTTGACAGTTTCACCTCGTCCAATCGGTAATTTCTTTCATAATCGGGTCAAAATCACGCATTATCCAATGTTGGAAGTCAAAATGGAACCAGACGACTGAAAAAAAAACTTATCATTTACACTGAAATTTACCATTTACATTTGAAGAAAGAAGTCAATATTACACAAATGAGATTATATATTACCCTATGAGGACGATTTAAATCGTATGCGATTTTATTTTAAATCTTGTGAAATCAATCTCCTTGTGTACATAGCAAAGAACAATGACCAATGACAGCTGGATGACAGATCAAATTAGAAATTTGTATTAACAATTGTCATTCTTATAATTGTTTACATGATTGTGATTGTTCAAATTGATAACTAATGTATTCACTCAGCGATGCCTAAAAACCAATGAACAATTCAAATCGTATACAATTTAAATTCTCTACCTAGGGTATAGTAATTTCAAATATTTTCTATTATTCAAATAAATACTATTATTTGAAAGTAAAAATAAAAATGCGAATTTTTACAAACTATTAAATTGACAACCAGAATTTTGATTTAGAATATTATCACAATGCAAAATACGAAATACACTTGAACGAATATATTATAAAATTTAAAATATTACCACCTGAATGATCTTGGTCAATGTCAACAAAACAACACATTCAATGTTTTCAGATAAAAGAATTTGATAAATTACTATTTCTGTATCGGAGATTCTAACTGTGAGCAATATAGGAGGCCTTTAACAAATTGATAAAAGAAGGAAAAAAATATAAATAAATGTTGAGATAATGAAGAACTAGACAGTCGACTTACCCAAAGAATCGATTGAAGCTTGTGAACATACACAATATTTATTTAACCTGCGATATCAATATAGATAAGGATCAACATATGATTGTAAGCATTTGACGTGGTTAAACTTTGAGGTGCATCTTAAGCAAAATATTAGTATTACACAAATACTAAAGGATTCATATATCGTCTCAATGTCCACATATCGTCTCCGGGCTTGTGCTTCAATGCTGAACAACAAACACAAAATACAAATTATTTCAAACAATAAAATGTTTTTTGTGATTTTGATAAATATGATGACGAATAAAATTATACATTAATACAATTCTAATTTTTATCATTCAAATAAAATTGGTGAGACTTTTCACGTTCACTCAAAATAAAACACTTTTATGTCACATTGAATATTCTTTGACATTTTATTCAGATTCTTTTTGGTTTTGTAATTTACACATTGTTTTTATTTGTTATAATGGACAATTAATAATATTCTTTCAAATGACACAAAATGCCTAAATTAATGAAACTGTATTAAGAAAAAAAAGTTAGCACTAGGACAAATCACTCAGATATCTTGTGTGTGCATGTGTTTTGTTTGTTTGTTTGTTTTTTTTTTTTTTTCCAAAATTTTTCCTTCAGAAATGTAGGAAAAAGAAAGAGTGCTATTTAAAATGGTTACTACAAAAGCAATTATTCTAGACATAACATTATGGCAAATGACAATGCTAGTAATACCAAGGATTTTATTTTTCTTTGATTTTTTCATAATTTAATTGGAAAAATATCTCTTCAACGCGATTATTATCAAATAATGTTTTGGAAAAGGAAAAAATTTAGCGGACAAAAATATGGATATTTTTTCGTATTTTTTTTTTTTTCTTTAAATGGTTTACATTTTTAAGGCAGTTTAAGAATTTTTCTTTTCGTCTAAACATTTAATCCCTTTTTGTTATTTTTTTTCATGTTTTTTTTTTTTTATTTATTATTTGGTGGGACAAATTTTTTTTTTCTTTGTATTAAAACACATTTACTTTGAACATCTGTCGGCCAATTATCAATTTTTAGTTTCAAAAATAAGATATACACAGTAATTGTGATTGATTGAAAAAAAAAAACACACACAAACAAAATGAAGAGAAAAAAAGAAAATAATTCTATTGTGCAACTCTTTTTATCTAAGATGCTCCGCAATGAGTTGTCGTATGTAGCGATTTTCTAACGATATTTTGACCCTTTTTTTAATTTTTCTACTTTTACTGGATGGAAGTACTGTTTGGTCGAGTTGAGACTTACTTTGTTTACTACAATCAAATCAATACACATTCTATCCAAAATGGCAGTGATTCAAATGCAAAATTGAATATAACGGAATCAAATATAAATGATGTCGAAGATTTTTAATTTTCATTAATTGCTGATACTCATATAAACATATAAGAAGAATTAGAAGAAGATTTAACTTTTTTATACAAAAACAAATATTAAAAGGAATACAAGCAGTAAATGAGGTGTTGGCAAAAGTCTTTCAGCATTATTTCGATGAATATTTGATGAGTTGAACTACATTACTGAAAGTTACTGAATGAATTTTTCTAGTCTCGAAAAATGAAAAATTATCAAGATATTTTCTGTGTGTTAATTCTGTTTTATATTGAGGTAGACATTTTGAATAATCAGGAATGTTTTCTTTTTACTTCAAACCAAAAAAAAAAAAAAAATCGCTATTTTTTGGACAAACTGAATGCGTTTCAACTTTTTATTTTCTTCTTTAATTCTTAACTGTGCTTGTAAGACAAAAAAAAAATGTTTCAATAAAATCTAAAATTAGAAGTGTTTCTTAATAGCATTTTGGCGCGTGATAAAGCTCAAATTATAGTAATTAATTTGTTATTTTATTTTATTTTCAAGATTTCTGACGATTACAAAAAATATTCAATTAAAATACGCAATATTTAGCCTATGCAAACTATTTCATCTACGCATACGTCCATTTTCTATTATTTTCTTCTTAGTGAGTTTTGAAAAGAACAAAATGAAAGATGTGGAAAACAAGAACAAAAACTTTTACTGCTTTGGATGCAATTTGTAACTTAACAGTACATTTTTTTCATCATTTTTTTTTTGTTTTTTTTTTTTTTTTTTTTGTTTTTCTGTTATAAATTGCCAGAAGAAACTGCTAATTCATCAAGCGTTTTGAGTATTTTTTTTTTTTCATTATTCCCTTCACTTGATTTGTCAGAGGTTTTTATTGGCATTTCGATTTGTTGATTGTGATTTTGATTTGCATTCGATTTTATTGATTTAGAATTTTTGTCGCAATCTATTCATTCATTTTACGAATGCATATCGTTGATTATGCTTTAGCTCCAGGTATTTTTCCTAAGACTTTCGATAAATCAACACCAGTTAATGCATTAATTGCCGGTGGAAGTTGGCCAACTAGTCGAGTTACATCGCCCGTGCACTGATCTGAGCCGCCAATTAGCACAATTTCATCTGTTTTTGCCAATGGTGCTGCAATTTCAGCGGCAATCTAATTAAATTAACAAAAAAACGTAAAAAAGAATTAATTAATTTATTCCATACAAACAGACACAAAATATCGTATTTTTATTTACCTTCGGTAATGATTCAAGCACGATGTTCATGATAGCAGCGTCTCCATATTGTTTATAAACAGTGGCTTTCATGCGCATTTTTTCAGCATCAGCTTTACCAACCAATTCAATGGCCGATGCCTCAGCCATACCGATCTTTTTGATGCGTTCAGCTTCTGCTTTGGCCGATTCAATGGTTTGCGTACGTTTACCTTCAGCAATTTGTTGAACACGATAGTTTTCTGCATCGGCTGGCAATTTAACGGTTGCTTGAAGTTCACGATCTTTACGCTCAACTTCTTGAGACTCGATTTCAATTTGCTTGCGACGCTCAACAATATCAATTTGAATTTCTTCGTTTCGAATTTTTTGCCGAATTTTTGCTGCTTGCAACTCATAGGCTAATTGCGATTCAGCTTTCTACAAATTGTAAAACGAAAGGAAATTTAAAACGATTTTTATTCGTTTTTGATCATTTAGGATAGTTTTTTTTTTTTTTTTTGGTTAATCTTCGGCATGTGTGCTTTGAATTTACTCACCGCAGTATTGATTTCTTGATCGAAATGTGCCTTTTGTAATTTGTACATACGAGAATTATCTTCAATCTTTGTATCGGTCGAATATTTAACATCCATTGCGCTCTTTTCACATTCGGCTTCACGAATGCCGGCATCACTAATCAATTAAAAATGAAAATAAAACACAAAAAATATTTAAAATCCAAACAAAAGAGTGAGAAATATTTGGCAATTTACCGATTGGCTTCAGCAACACCAGTATCAGCATCTCGTTTAACGCTTGCTGTTTGTGCTTTGCCAAGTGATGCCAAATACTGAACATCATCGTAAACATCTTTGATTGTAAACGATAGAATTTCGATGCCCATGCGACCGACATCAGGGGCTGCAACTTCGCGCACCAATGCAGCGAATTGGTCGCGGTCTTTGTAAACCTCTTCGACTGTAAGCGTTCCTGTTTAACGAAAAAGAAAGAATAAGAAGATAAAACATTGATTAAATTTGTATAAAAATATAGTATTCAAAAAGGAAAACATATCGAATTTTCTCAATGAAACAGAAATAACATGTGACGGAGTTGTAATCCAATAAAATGTAATACGTGAGGAAATATATCGTGACATTGGAATTGAGATGAACTTAAGATATCATGCGTTCCATGTCAATATTTTCATAAATTATTTGCTTTTTTCGGAGAGTTTTCATTTTCTGTAGACAACACAGCATATTTTGTACATCATTGAATATATTTTAAGATTGTACAATTTTTCGAAGCATTGTATGCATGTGAACATTTTCGATGATGATGAAATATATACAAAATAAACAGCTAATCAAACTTTGAAGATATATTCAATGTAACAAGAAACATTGAACGACAATACCCATTTGATATGGATAAAACAAAACAAAACAAAAAACACCGTATAGACCAACAGCCGCGTCCAATGCCACTTACACGATAATGGCATTTGCATTAAAATTGACACACGCTCCGAGGTATGTGGTATGAGCGTGTGTTATACCTTTATTTATCAAAAGGTCCTAATTATGAGCACATTCAGCCAACACCATTCTCATATACCCGTGTAAAAATGATGGTGAATGAACTGGCTTTGTGCGTATTATGCAGAGCAAAATCTGAATGAAATAACCTTTGACTGTCTCGTGATGTTATTTTCTCTTTTGGGACGAAACAGCATGATACAATCTGCACAAGTGCAAAACAATTCGCAGCGAACATTTGACCTTGACAAAGTGTAATGCATTTGTTTTGTTTTCTTTATAAAATCCATAAGCAAATATCAACGGTAAGGTGCCTCAAGTGAATTTATAGTTTTACATTATTATTAATAAAGTTTGGTCAATATATAAATTACCCTATTATGCTATCATAATCATTTTCTTTTGAACTTGATTCATGGCTGATTTTATTTATCTGATGAATTCATTTAATTACCTTTTTACGACGGCGTATGTCAAACCGACAATTAAAGACAATTTAATTGTTCCCATCCATAGTAGAACCATTGTATTTATCTTATTACTTTTTGTTTTACTTATTAAATGTCGTTTATTAAACTTTTTGTAGCGGTTGTTTCACGCTTATGTTTATTTTTCACTGATTCGCTTGAAATATACGTTTTATTTGCTTTAGATGTATTTACTTAACGTTTTTCTTGAACGAATGTAAATACTTGCAACTGTTTTTACACGAATTTTTCGCTTTATCTATTGGTTTCAATGGAAAAAAATTAATTATTTTTTTTTTTTTTTTTTTTTTGATAATTGAATGATGGTTTTCAAAACGCACATGATTGCTATAACTAATTGATCATTAATTTGTCGATGTTTTGTGAATGTCAATTTTGAGTGTTGTTTATTTTGTCGAACAATAGTTTTGACTTAATGTAAATCAGTTTAGTGGTGTTATGATAATGAAATTTCATTAAATGACTTGGATACGGTTTCAAAAATCATCAACCAATTTAATTGCAATAAACAAAAATTCACAAATTCATTTAGTTGTTTTGCATCGATCTGTTTATTTTGTGAATAATTCGTACGTAAGCAATTTTCTTTGACGTAATTTACACGGATCTGGTAATTTCATTTTAAAAATTATAAATTTTTAATTGGTCAACAAGCTGTTTTAACTTGTCAACAAGCAATATTAACATGTCAACAGCCAGTTTTTTGATAGCTTCAATACATTCAGAAATATTGTTCCACGAAAACGAAAGAATTGATTCTTGTTGTTACCAAGGGAAGAAAAATTCATAATGAACAATGCTAATTAACTGTTAGAACAATAAATTTTAACAAAAAATTACATTCGAAAATTGTACGCTGATTGATTTCGGCCATTCTGTTTGTTCAACACTTTTTTTGTGCGGTAAATTCTTAATCGATTATTGCATCAGACACAATATAATACGGAAACAATACAAATGGGCTTAAAGTACAACTAAAGTAAATGTTTTGTTTTCACTTTTGAATACGGTTGAATTTTTGAAATGTGATGAGTGAGTGTACGTGAGGAAAATCATGTCTTGTTTCAAATTTGTTCGGTGAATTCTCTGTGTGTGTGAGCGCTTCTTTCTTTTTTTTTTCCAAATTTCTTTCATGGCAACTGTGAAAAATGTTTCAAAGATCCATTAAAAATTTATTTAATGCATGCGTCAAAGGCAGCAAATAAAATTGTTTCTATGCCATTTCATTTGAATGAAAGCTAGGAATATTGTTTAGTGTTTACACTGTTTGTAATATAAACTTTATACGGCCTAACAGCGTACAATGTCTTATAAAAACACGGCAGTTATATGAAATAGTTTGGTTCACTCGTTATTTCTTTTTATTTTGTTTTCAAGATCGTTGCCAGTCCATCGCAACTTGACACAGTTTCAACAAATCACGAAATAAAGTATGTGCTATTTCAAGCGACTATATAATTTTGAGTGAGAAGGTAAAAAGTAAGAGTAATGGAGAGTTGCGTTGTGCTGAATTTGCATTTTTTCTCATGTTTTTTAGCGTTAAATGTAACCAGATGAGATCGTGTTACCAAAAAGAGAATGCACAGTTGAGTCTCTGTTTTTTGCTGCATTTTTATTTTTGTTTGTATATATTCTTAAACTTGCATCTCATCTAGGGAAATTATGGTGATTGGTTTCCTCATTACAAAATATTTCACAAGTGCCATGTTACAACAAAATCAAGGAATGAACGCGTTGAGAAAAACGCCACCAATTTAACACGATACAATTTTCAAGTTATGCAAGTGTCATGAAAAACAGTAACTCCCTATATAGTCAGATACTAATTACAACGATGAGAAATGCCATGACGTGATGAGACTGAAAATTGTCTTTGCATAAACACCATGTAATTATAAACAAGGGGGGTTTTTTTGGGCTATTCAAAGTTCCCCAGATATTTTTTTTTTTTTTTTTTTTTTTTTGTGTAAACCGGTTTCATTTTCAGTTCCATCGATAAAAAGTAGAACTCGGAAAATAATATACTGAGTCGAGAGAAAATGGGCAATTTATGTGAATCTAACAAATTATTACATATCGATTGTATGCTAGTATACTAAATAATTCATAATCCATTAAAACTGTATCCATTTAAAGGAATACATTTTGTCCACGTTTCGTATGGAATCAAAAGAAAACATAAAAAAATATGGTGTACACAACGACCGATTTACGACAAGTGATGGACAATTTATTTGCTATGTTTGGCCACATCGTGTTGCTTTTTACATATTAATAATTTAGATCGATTTTTTTTTTTGGGTTTCGTTAAAAAACAAATTTCTTCCACAAAATACCAACGACCAATAGAAATTAACAATAATTGGATAATAAAGTTCTTTGTCGAGGAAAAGTAAATTTGGTTGGATTTAATTAGATTTTAGATGAAATTTTAAAGAAATAGAGCGCAAAAATAGCACAAACTAAGTAAATATAAATCAATTTTGAGGCGCTCAGTTCCTGAAACACGCAAAGTATTCGTTTAGCTAATAGATTTTTTTTTCTCCCTATGAGTCGTTTCCTATGAATTATCTGCATTGTTATTTTTTCCACATAAACTAAATGAATAAGCGACAAATATCGACCGCTTTAATGGCAATAAGCAGTACAGCCCGTTAAATAAACAAAAGTCGGCATCGTCTAAAGCAAAACCTCATAAAGTTTAAAAACGAGATAAGACACGAGTTTAAACTTTCCATTATTTCCCATTTGTAAATGTGACAGATTTTTTTCTCTTTCAATAGTGAATTTCAGCTTATTTGCACCAGATGTTTCCGCCTTGCATTATGTCAAATCCAATCATATTGAAGGCAATGTAATTTAACTTGAAGCACGTGACTTTTGCAATCTTTTTTTTTTTGAACAAAGGAAAAAGACACAATAGATTCCCTCATATTGCAAAATTCCATAGAAATGTTAGAAGATGAAATAAACTGTTGTAAATAAATGTACGAAAAATACCCATGGTGTGAAATGAGTTTTAATTTTGGAAAAAACGTTAAAAAATCGTAAAGATTTGCAGATTAAAATGTAAACGAGCTATAATCTTTGATGTTGAAAACAAACTCCTAACGGATTCAATTGATTGACATATTGCATTGGAGAAAGTAGATATAATCATATAATCAGTGGAATTGGCTGTAAAATTTTATTTTATAAATGTGGAACTACCAAAGTCAAGGCAAATGACGAATATCATTTCAATCCATTCCAAAAAAAAAAAAAAAAAAATAATAATAATGCGCGGAACAGTGCTTTTTAATCTGACACAAAACAATTCCATGTACGTATAAGCGCAAACGATTAGCCAGACTTAATAAAACTACAATAAATCAACAAACACACAGCAGTGTTATTATTACTACTTTATGAAATTTTAGTGCTTATAGCACGCGCTGATAATGGAACCATGCAATAAAATCGCCGCAATTTACGTCATTCTAATTTACATTCTAATTAAATGACACTTATTCAGCAATATTTGCTTATTTTTCATCTACTGTCTCGCTCAAACATTATTGTTTTATCAGTTGACGTGTTTGACTGTTGTTAAAGTGCAAATTGTGAATTTGCTGGTAATGATCAAGTGTTCAATGTGTCGACGCAACATATAAAGTAAACAGACGACGAGTTGTTATTCTCTTCCGTCATCAGAACGATCAATTAAACATCTATGATAAACAATTTACATTTTCTATTTGAAATGTCACTTTCGAAACGTCTGATTGACGAGAACAGTTGACAAGGTCAAATTCATGAACGAAATTATTATTAATTGAATTTATGAATTCTTTTGTACAACAACTTTAATTTGTGAAAATTTTATACTGAGTTTTGACACCATAACCACCAACATGGAGTGGAATATTTTATTTTTGTAACACCAAATTGATTTTATTTCGAAAGAATTTTATCAGATTTTTATTACAAGTGATAAGAGTGAAATGAAAATTTACGAAAAACAAAACAAACAAAAAAACGAATGGAAAATGTGTTTCATTGTAACCAAGAAAAATTAGTCAAAAACACGCACTCAATATTATGACTGAAATTTGTTGCACTTGAACAACAATAGAAAGTAAATTATGACATTCACTTGAACAATTTAATTCAAAAACATCTCAAACTTGACTTTCATACAGATTACTTTAAACTTGATTTATGATAAAATACACTAGAAACTTTACGTTTTAAAATTTTTAATATTTCTTTGATTTTTATAAATCAACGTTTTTTGTTTAATTTAGCTTGAAAATATCTCGATACTTGAAATAACAAAACAAATTTTCTTTTCAATATAAAAAAAAAAATACAAGAAATTCGATTTGATATTTATGTTTCGAATAAATTTTTAGCGTTTGATATCGGTTCAACTCGTTAAAGAGAGCAACCGTTTCTGTGTACGTTGTTTTTCCAACTGAGCGAACGAGTGAGCGGCAAACCGCTTTATAGAGAAACAGACGCCAGAATTCGTGTGCGGTTGACGAAGAAAGAATGAATACAAAAACACACTGAACGAGAAGAAGAGAGAATGAGAAATCGACCCAAAGTGAAATAGACAGAGTTATGTACGTAGAATGAATAAAAGCAAAGAGAATAAGAGAACGAGAAATACAGTTTTTGTGTTAGCAACAATGAATATAAGCCAAAGCAAGGAGACTGTAGTAATATCAGTAGTGCACATCAAGATTTGTTTCTTGCACAATTCGAATTGTTTGAACGGTAATGGAACTAACAATACATGGAATACAATTCAATTGTGCTCAAACTGGAAATCATTCCATTTTATTTTCTTTAATTTTGATTCTTTCCATTCACGCTGACAATCAGCGTGTCGGCAATGAAATGAGGATTCATTGAATTGATGCGGTTGGAACGGGAAAAGAGAAAAGAGAAAAATTTCCTGTTTAAATTGCACCATTGGTTTTACTCAACAAGTAAAACCCATTATAAATGTGCACATAGAAAAAGTTTACAATAGACACAGCCAGAATACATATTGGATTGGGTGGAATGCGCACTCATTACAGACAAAGTGCACAATAAAATGACAACGACACAGAAACCGAGAAAGGAATATGGAATAAAATTGTTGATGTTGCCGTTGCTGTTGCGCTTGCTGTTGCCGTTGTAGACTTTTTTTTTTGTTGATATTATACGAATGGGTCTCATTGTTTGGTTAAGTATTGAAAAAAAAAACGAGTAAAAGAAATGTTGAGCCTGAAAAGAGTTCGACGCCAGGGTATTAATGTTTGAAGAGAGTTGTTTATCATTGCACATGTTTCCAATAGTGATGTATTTGGACGTGCTATTTGCACAAGTGACTACAGCCTTTGAAATATTCAGAAAACAAAAACCAGCCCGGATAATATAAAATCAGAATATTATCTCACTTAATCCACAACAAAGCAAATTGTATGATGGATTGCATTGGTGATGATCGACATCAAAATTCATACCATGACATTAAAATGAGTTCACTGCATTGATACAAAAAAATAATACCAAAAAAACCATCGCATATGTCTATATTACGCAATCGTTGTGGGAATAAAGTGACATTTTTCAAAATGAATCACATAATTAGTTAGATTTCATTGATAATCGAAAATTCCTTCGAAAAGAACTTCATAACAATTATTCAATGCAAAAAAAAAGAATATTTATTTCAAGTAGTGATTAGATCTGAATTGTGGGAATTTTTTTTAGTTAAAAATTCAACTTGTGATTCCTAAAGAAATGATAAGCATTTTATTTGAACACTCTTGATCATGAGTCATGTATTATGACGACAACGGCGATATAAGTACGCACATATCAACAAAAAACTCAATTGATTATAATTTCCCCAGAAAATATGGATTTTGCATACAAATTTATTGTACGAATGACGAAGAAAATAAAAGAAGCGAAGAATACAAATGAAAAAAAAAAGAGAATCTATTCTTACAAAAAGAAAACAAACTCCGAACTTATGAAAAATATTTGGAAGTTGGTCAAAATTCTTTGTTCGCTACTACAATGCTGTAATCAATGCTGTAATACAGAGGTAACCAGATGCTTCTTGTATTTAAAAATTTCAGACTTTGTTATTAATTGTTGAAAGAGCTAAGCTGAACAGCTGATGTATTTACTTGGAATTTTTGTATGGAAAAAACAACAAAATCGACAAAAAACAAGGTTACAATGCTAACTTCAAAGTTAAATGACAGCACAGATCAAATGATTTTGTATTCCAACCCAGTAACAATTGATTCACCAAAAATGCTGTCAATGTGCGTTATATGCAGTTGCCGCGATTTATATGCTCTATGCATATAATAAATGGTACGTGCTATTGGCACGAGCACATTTTTTTCTGTCAATACTTCCCATATCATATAGTTTTTTTTTTTTTTGGCTTTTTTATACACAAATGTGACATATTTGTATGCATTACAATTTATGTTCATTTCATGCAATAGATTACAATAATTTCCGGAGAGAATAAACCTTGTTTTTGATAGTTGATTTATAACTTCTGTTCGCCGAGATAAGAAGATAAGAAGAAAAAAGGACAAACTTACCAAGAATAGCTCGCAAATGTCCTTCGAGAGTTTGTAAAATCGTTTGCTTGATTTCCTTCACCGTTTTGCCCAAGAATTGTTCACTGGCCGTTCCAAGGAGTTCGTCCGCCTGAGCGTGAAAATAGTAAATATTCATCATCTAAAACGAAATAAGAAAAACGCAAATTCGTTCGGGATGAGAAACAGCTATTCCGGATGGACGCATTTTTTTTTTTTTTTTTTTTTGTTTTTTTGCGATCGAAAAGTCTCATATTTGTGCTCGCCAAACCGTTTGCATAATAATTTAAAAATTGAATCATAAAGAAATTTATGAAAATGAAAATTACGAAAATTCAATCGCGATGATCATGCCATCGTATAAATATTTGATTCGTAAAAAAATTACAAACGATTGAATTAAATTGGAAAAATTATTAAAAGAAAATTTCTTTAAAATCACACCAAATGCTAAGAATATACTGTAGCATATGAAATTGAAATTCACGCAAAATGAATAAGGAAATTATCACGCACGAATAACTACGATAAACTAGTGATGGCACTCGGAACAGAAAATTTCGAACGAAATAAATAAGAAAAAATGTTTTTTTTAGCACATATGCAATGTAATATGCATGTGTAAAATTGGAACGAAAAAAGGAAATACAAAAAAAAAAAAAAAGAAACATATTTAATCAAGTCGAATGGTGTGAATTTTTGGCTTGGGGCGGACTAACTATTTCTACTGGGTTTTTCTTATTCGATTTATATGATAATTTGGTTTGTTTTGTTTTTAAATTGAAAAATTACAAATGAAAAAAGAGAAAAAATCTGAAAATAAAAGACAAATAAATGAAATTTCTGATTCAAACAACATCTATTTACCAAACTGCAATGATTATGTGTCACTTTCACTTGGTATTTTTTTCCAATATGTTTTTTTTTTTATCAAAATATAGAATAAAGACCGTTATTCAGGTCAAACGCATTATGATTTATGTGATTCAACTGAAAAACAGATGGCAATAATTGTGCTCAGTAACAGATTAAAAAAAAAAATTAATATAATGAGAAAGTGGAATGAAATGAGCCAATTTGTGATAAATACAAAAATCACTGTAAATAATTTGTCATCTGCTAATTATTAGCAGCATTTTGATATGAAAAAACCTTTCGATGTTTCAATAATGACAGTATCCAGTTGTCAATCAGCAGCCGTATTGAAGCCACATTTTCGAATGAAAATGACATATCATAATGACACAAACTGATAAATGTATGTGATGAAAATATACAAACAAATCAAGAATCACATAAAAAAAAACACAATAAAAGTGGAAAAATCATTCAAAATGAAATGTCCATTGTGCGAAGAAACATAAAAAGTCAAAAACCACTGAAAAAGAAAAAAAAACATAAATTTAATAAAATGAAAAATGATAAAGAAAAATCGACTTTGAACACGATGCAAATATATAAATGAAATCCATCCAGATCAAGCAGTTTCTAGTCAAGGCAGGCATTATTAACACTAAATTATTTTGGGCAGACATAAATATCTAAAATCTGTTTTTTGTTTTGTTTTGAGGGGAGGTGTTGAGATAGAGGAGCGTTTTCAATTTCATCTAGAAAATTGGAAAAAACTCACAAAATCAAATCACAAGAAAAAAAAAAAAATAAAAGAATTAAAATACATTAATAAAATTTTGGATAAAAACTTGAATTTTCATTTTATCGTGAAATATAAATATTTCAAGAGCCTTAGAATTCAATGAACCGAAAGCGCGATAATAAATTGATTTTATCTATGGGAATTTTTATTTAAATTAGATCACAGTTATGTTATTTTTTTTTCGGTTGAAAAATACAATGACAGACGCCAATAATGTTGTGAATGGAATTTTGACGATTTTATTATCGCTTTTTCGTGTCCGTATGAATCATACGCTTTTGAAAAGAATGGAATAAATAAAATTGTTGTTTCATCACTCAAATTGGCAAAAACAGCTTGAAATGACCATACCTTCATGATTTTGCATTGAGCAACACCGGTGACCGTTAATGGAACACCTTGCGCTGTTTCAACTCCCTCACACATTGGATTCAATGTCATCACTTCAAGTGAAAGACGCTGAACATCGGTAACAAGCCACCAGGCCCATGCCCAACCACCAACAATTGTTCGTTTCCTGGTTGATCCACAGCAACCACCTGAATTGAAAATAGAAAAAAAAGATTAAATGAATTTTGATTAGAAACAATTTATTAGTACAAGTCAGTCGATGGTTGCCTATGTTCCGGCGAATTCATCGACACATATAAATTAAAAAATAAAATAATAGTTGAAATTATCAAACATATAAGAAGAAGATCATCTCAAGTTCAAGTTAAAAAATTCAAGCAGTCGGTGATTGGAATCACAATTTTTTCCCTCAAGTTTTTGTGATCTTTATTTTTTGATCACATTATTTAAATGAATCAGCTAAACATTTCTCTCATGAATATATGTATATATATTTGGGTCTGTTTTAGCATCAGTGTGCCATTAAACTACTTTTTTTTCTGAAAAATAACCAAAAAAAAAGAAAAAAAATGATGCAAAGTGATTAAAACATGTATTGAAGCACATGAAAGTGCGATTAAGTGTCAAGGTTAATATCCAACTATGTTTGATGGGAATGCAATAGCGTCAACATATTTGATAATTAAGAAAATCGGTATTTGTGTAATCTCATCGATTACAGAGTCAATGATCTTGAGAGATAGTTAGTTAACCGAAGCCGCATCATTATCAACGAAAAAAAAAAAAAAAAACAGAATTCATTGTATTCACGGTTATACGTGCATGTATTTTAGCACGTCGAAGAAAGCCGCGCGACCATTTCTCCTACATTCTCTTGGCCGCTTGCTGCTTATCCAATGGCAACAGGCAGAAGAAGAGCGAGAAAGAAAGCGAAAAAGAGAGATTATACATAAACAAGCAACGGCCAATACTTGATGTGTGATCGTATATGCAGCTATTTGTGAAACAACCTGTTAACGCTGTCTAGCACCATCGAGAAATATACTTCTTTTGAATGTCTACATAAGCAAACAAAATGGTTTTGTTGATATTTAAATGAAATCAGTTGTTGATCGACCATTGAGTATCACAGTTGAAAAAAGATTTTTTTTTCTTCTTCAACAGAAAGTTTATCATTTATTTTGCAGTGTTTTTTTTTTTGTTAAAATTTTTTCAGAGAGTTTAAATTGGAAAAGAGAAAAACAAAGTAATTTAATCAATCTTTTATATAAATAATTGAAAAAAGTAAGAAAAAAAAAATTATTTAAAATCATTGTATGCAAAAGTATAAAAGCGTCTTTCATTAAAATTCAACGTTCGCCTACAAAATACATATTGTTCGGTTGACGATTCGTGTCAAATATTGCACGATTATCGGCCAATTTGTTTGGTTTAGAAATGAGAGAAAAATGGCAGTAAACGTTGCTGATCGAAAAAAGCGAAAATCAAAAACGAACAGAAATCGTGACACATAAGTGAAAAGTGTTAATTATTCAAGCATATTTAATATTGAGAAAAAGAGAGAAAAATGTGCATCATCATGAGAATCGAAATCATCGATAAATATCAATTGAAATAAAAAGTGAATGTTTTCTCACTGAATTTTCATTTGTGTTTTGAAATGAAATCTATTTTTTTTTTTTTTGTGGCAATTTGTGCGCGAATATTTGTTTGGATTTAACTTTTTGGTTTATTGTATATTTGTTTGGGTCCCAGACGGAGTAAATCTTTTTTACATTTAATTTAAATGCCGTGAGGTGGTGTGTCGATTTCGTGGAATTTATGGACGGTATTTTGATAAATACAAAACAAGAGTCCCACAAGTCATGAAGTTTGTTCTCAGCTTCAAGAAAATTTACTTTCGGTGGTTTTGTTTTTGTTTTTGTTTATGTTAAATTTATTTTGTGTTATGCCAATGTGACCCATTTGATTTGAAAGATGAAAAGAGAAATTGATCTCTTGGAATATGGTTTATGTGTGTATATGCAACAACAAAAGTACCACTATCACCATGAATTTGATTCATAGTCTGCGCTCAATGCATACTTACATTTGCAATAAATTCCCGAGCAAAAAGAAATGTAAATAGCGGGCGGGCGAATACGAAAGAGGCTTTAAGAGAGAATGAAAGAAATGTAAACGAATCAAGCCGCATTCAGAAGAGAAAAAAAACTCATGCAACTTTATGTGAGTGGGTAGAGAGTGAGTGAAGCCAATATGTATGCGAAGCGTACGTGCACACTTTATCGCACGCAATTCCAAACAGCTGCAACTACACTTGTGATTTTTCATTCTTTCTCTTTCTCTTTCTCTTTATTCTTCAATTTGAATAGTGAAAAACTTTTCTCACTTCACAAGTTTTTGATCGGCGTATGCCGCTTTTGATGATATGAAATTCGATAATCGTCGTTTAATGCTGTAACTGTTGAAACATATTTTCTATTCTCATGTTTTTGACCAAAAAATGATGCCATTGAAAAGTTCAATTGAATGGCTTAAAAAGTTTTCAACATTAAATTTACCAAATTAGGTTCTTGTTTGATCTATTGCTTTGGTCGTATTTGTCTTGTGAATTGGGCCATACTGTGAAAGAAAAGTTTTTTCAAATCTTCTAAACGATTTTTTCGGAAAGAGTTCACATTTCCATAGTTAACGAGCATAAGAATGAGAAAAATAGTGATAAATAATTACAAAACGACATAATTTCTCTTTTTTTATTGCACGATTCGCTTTCCATGCAGAAACAAAAAAAAAAAAAAAAAACGATGAAAAATTCGTTAACACAAAAGACAATAAATAATAATCATAAAAATAAAACCAACAACATCATCGCAGCAATGCGAAAAAAATATGATTCGATAAGAGTATAAATGAAAGAATCTTTTCGTGTGACAGAGTCGCATAAATACAAAGCGATACAATACAATACAACACGACACGACATAACACAATTTCACTGTAATGACAATCATTCCAAGCACATCAAAATAACGAAAGTATTACGTGCATGTGTGTGATGATGATTGAAATATGTTGTGATTGTTGTGTTTATTCTCTTTGGCCAACGTATTATAAGGCGAAATAAAATATTTGTTTTTTCCTGTCGCTATAAATCCGTATCGACCTATAAAATGGTGTAGTTAAGCAGATAAACTACCGTAAGCCATTTCAAATTTATTCGTTGCTCCCAGTGTGTTTATTCAAGCATATGACATACGTGATGCGTACACATACCAAAAAACTCGTTCTTTGTTTGTTATTCTTTTCTCATCTATTTTGTTTTTTTTTTTCATTTCTTGCCATTTCATTTTATTTGTTGACAATACCATTCTAAGACGATGGCGTTGACGTTCGGAAAAGTTTGGCTGTTTGAATCGATTAAAAGTGATTGGTGAGCAGCACACATTGCCGCACAATAAAATGAAGCCGGTTGATTTAATTCAATGCCGATGACATCGTAATACTCAAGAACATTTCATTTAAGAGGAAAAGAAGAAAACCAAGACAAGAGAAATTTGAACAAAGAAAAAGAATGTGCTGAACAAGATGATGTATGTAAAATAACAGGAAATGAACGTTTTTGTAACGGTGATTGTTGCGGTTTCATAATACACAACATCACAAGAAAAATTCCTTTGCTGTTTACTCACAGACAGTAACAGTGTGTATCAGATGACGTTGATCGCTACAGAAATTCAATAGTGAGCTGCGCGCATGGCCTGATTTCTTCTTTGATTCGAATTTTCTTTTGCTCTTTTACAATGCACCTTACCATAAAATTACAAAATCGATAAACGCTCGCACACACAAAGCATTTAATAACCTATTTGCTGTTGTTAATATCCACTTTTCTTGGATACTTCTCAAAATATAGGCTACAATTTCATTCCCTTTTTTTACCTTTACGAATCGTTTATGTGTCACACAATATTCAGAGCATCTTTCTTCATTCGTGACATGAATCGTTTTATCAATATTTACTTGCTCACTTTTGTACGCATTGGTAGGCAAGCAGACAAACTATAATTTATATTTCCACATTTGTTTTATATCGATTTTGAATCATTTACATATCATGTATGGATCGAAACTCTATTGAAAAACTCAAACATATCGACTGTTCCAATAAATTTTCAAATCACATTATCTAATCGCAATGATTCGATTTGATATAAAAACAATTTACTGTATTCCTCGAAAACATTTTGCGGCACGTTTTTTTTTTTTAGAAATTTCGTAAATCATACCATCCATGAATTTCAATCAATTTTACCAATATTTCAATAGTCAAATAATATAAATTGATCGTTACATGAAACATTTAAATCACAATTATTATTACATTTGGAATGGATATGTGACATATTGTTTTGTTTGGTTTTGTTTTTTTTTTTGTTTTTTTTTTTGTTTTTTTTTTTGTCATAAATCATTTCATCGAAATTGACTGTTATATGAAATTTGTAGTCGAGATTTGTACAAATCGCACTTTGACTACACTTTATTAATATTGATTAAAATCGCTTGCAGCTATGGATCATTGTCAATTTGTTGGGCTTACAATGCGACTTCATGTTGGTTGAAATACATGACATTTTGATTTTTATTTTTGTGTGTTCACGCTCAAAAACCGCATTACACTCTAAATGATGAAATGAAATAATAAAACCAAAACCAATATTATCATTTCGATTGGATTATTATTTATCAATCATAATCTAACGGCCGATTGATTTTTCTCGATTTTCTTTTATTCAATCAATTTCCATTTACAAGCTCATGAGCTAGTTAATAATTTTTGATGTCATATGATTCGATGCACAATTTGAATCGCTCAAATATATCATAATAATCGAAATATTTTTCTCATTCGATGAGAAAAATTTATGGAAAATTTCACTTTCCAATGGTTTGGCGTACGTGATAAATGTAATATCGCCGATCAACGGCTTCGCGTTTATTGACGCGCTCTCGCAATTCAATGTGCTCTTTTTAAATGTTTGTTGTGTTCACTTGGTTTGTATTTTTTTTTTTTTTTTTTTTGCTCGACATTATTGAAAATCCCTCAAATGTCCATGAGAAAACACAAAACAATTCGAGTGTTTTAATGAATTATATTTGATTTAGAAAAAAAAACCCAATTCAGTTTAATAAACTTCAGAAAATTCCACTGTTATACATGGTTTGATAGAAAACCGTAATGCAATTAGGTTGCCCGAAGGGAATACAAATTTGTGGAAATTAACGTCATTTCATTTATATAAGATTCCAACTGTTGAATACAGTAAATATACTTTTATAGTAATATGTAAAAACAAATTGCTTGGAAGTTCCAAGTACGAACTAGAATGCGTACGGAAATAGTCCAAACCAAATGATCCCGCTGCAATTGTTAAATAACCATTATAAAAGACAGTGTAAATGAAAAAAAAAGAAGAAGTATCCGATGCAAATCTGGTTTTAAATTGACTTGAAGACCATGTGCTTGGTATCGTTACGAAATCATTGAACGAGTCTTTTGACCAACAAAAGCAAGCATATGTTTGTCGATCAGTTATTATTTTGATTGTGTGTACATATGACGTTGAAATCAATAGTCAAGTGCGATTGATGCATCATTTTCATTCTCTTCTTCCACCGGTTTTTGTTCAATTGTAGACGGAAAGAAATAGTAAACCAAAGTGATTTTGTACCAGTTTAACTTTACGAAAAAGCAAAAAATTGAAGAAAAAAAAAAATTAACCGTTGAGTGCAATCATTGTTAGTAACAGGCTGTGCATGCATTTAATGGAAAATAAATTGTTGTAGACAATTATTATGGAGTGAAACTGGTTGCTGATTGGCTTTGAACTTGATTTTTTTTTTAACGGTTTCCGTCGCAATTTTTCATTTAGTCTGCAGTTGATTGGCCAGGCAAACGGATGCATTATTCCGATTCATTGATCAATTTATTCTTATTTTATCAAATTTTATTTGATAGCAATTTGTCAGTTTTGACTGCTTTGGAACGATTTTTTTTTCTCTTTCATTTTTAAATAATAATACATCAGCTGAAGTGCTTTTCATTCTATAATAATAAGTTGTTGTGTCTACTTTCAGATGGTAAACAAATAGACAGCGAGCACATAAAACCGTATAACTTCCAGCACAAAATCAAATAGACAGAAATGTGTTTGTCGTATGTATACAAATTGTGACTGTGTGCGATAATATCCATTTGAATTGAGTGAATTTGAATTGAAAATATTGAATCGAATAAAATAGAACATATTGTGTGTTTGTGTATGAATTGAAGTGCATAAAATGAGTGCCATAGTTGGAGCCGCAAATGCAATTGGTGGTGCAGCTTTTACAGCTGCAAATAGTGTGGGTTGGTTCATTCCAATGTTAGTGGCTGCTGTCGCATATTATCAATACGAAGAGATAATGTCACCTGAATCACGACCAATTGACATTCCCACAGAACATTTACTTGATGAATATGATTTTATAATAGTTGGCGGTGGATCGGCGGGTGCTGTTGTAGCGAATCGATTGACAGAAGTGGAAAATTGGAATGTTTTATTGTTAGAAGCAGGCGGTGATGAAACTGAAGTAGGATTTTTTCACAAAAAAAAAAAAAAAAAAAAAAAACACTTTCGTCTTAATGTTGAAAAAGCAATTAACGAATATTATTTCCAGGTTTCTGATGTACCATTGATGGCTGGATTTTTGCAACTGAGTCCGTTAGATTGGAAATATAAAACAGAACCACAGGGAACAGCATGTTTAGGTAGACTAATTTATCAAAACTAAAAATTGCCATTAAATCAGACAGATAGAAACTAAAAAACGCGTATTTTTATTTTCAGCAATGACTGGTGGACGATGCAATTGGCCAAGAGGCAAAGTTATTGGTGGTTCATCAGTACGTATTTCTATTCAATGCGAAAATGATTTCATTACATTTCTAATCAATTTTATTAATCGCCAGGTGCTTAATTATATGTTGTATTTACGTGGTCACCGAAAAGATTTTGACGATTGGGAGGCCATGGGTAACGCTGGTTGGGGCTATAAAGATGCTTTATATTACTTCAAAAAATCCGAAGACAATACAAATCCATATTTGGCTGCAACACCATATCATTCAACTGGTGGATATTTAACCGTAGGTGAAGCACCATTTCATACACCATTAGCGGCCGCTTTTGTTCAGGCTGGCGTCGAAATGGGCTATGAAAATACGGATTTAAATGGTGAAAAAGGGACCGGTTTTATGATTGCACAAGGTACAGTTCGTGGCGGTAGTCGATGTAGTTCAGCAAAAGCCTTCTTGCGACCAGCACGTTTGCGACCAAATTTGCATATTGCCATGCATTCGCATGTGACACGTTTAATGATTGATCCAAAAACGAAACGTGCATTTGGTGTTGAATTCATTCGTGATCGTAAAATTCACTATATTCGTGCATCGAAAGAGGTTATTGTGTCAGCCGGTTCAGTGAATTCACCGCAAATTTTAATGCTTTCTGGAATTGGGCCAAAAGCTGAATTAGCAAAGCATAAAATTCCATTGATCAAAGATGCTCCAGTTGGTGAAAATTTACAAGATCACATCGGTATGGGTGGCTTAACATTTTCCGTAAATCAAGAAGTGTCAATTGTTGAAAGTCGTGTTCAATCAGTGTCGACAGTATTGCAATACGCTGTATTTGGACAAGGACCATTAACAATTCTTGGTGGTGTCGAAGGTTTGGCATTTGTTAAAACAAAGTATGCAAATGCCAGCAACGATGTGCCAGATATTGAATTTCATTTTGTTTCCGGTTCAACAAATTCGGATGGTGGAAATCAATTACGAAAAGCACATGGATTAACGCAAAAATTTTATGATGCTGTTTTTGCACCATATAACAATCGTGACACTTGGAGCATTTTACCAATGTTACTTCGACCAAAAAGTACCGGTTCAATTCGATTGAGAAGCCGAAATCCATTCGATTATCCATATATTTATCCAAATTATTTCTTTGATGATGCCGATTTAAAAACACTTGTTGAAGGTGTTAAAATTGCAATTGCTGTTTCACAAACACATTCAATGCAACGATTTGGTTCAAAATTAATTGCATATAAATGGCCCGGTTGTGAACATTTGCAATCATTCACCGATGATTTCTGGGAATGCATGATAAGACAGTATTCAGCGACAGGTAAACGAAGGCCTAATGAAAAGAATTTCAAATGTATCATATTTTTCAATAACATTTTTCATGTGCTTTTGTAGTGTATCATCCGGTGGGAACATGTAAAATGGGACCATATTGGGATCCAACGGCTGTTGTTGATCCAGAATTACGAGTGTATGGTGTTCGAGGTCTGCGTGTTATAGACGCTTCGATAAGTGAGTTCAATAAATCACTTTTTTATGTTTTTTTCCATACGTTTTTTTTGTTTGAAACTTTTTTTTTATCAATTCATTAAATGTTTTTATTTTTCCACAGTGCCGAAACTTGTTGGAGCTAATACCAATGCACCAGTAAGTATTTTTTTTTTCTTTCTTTATTGCATTTTCTTTTTTCAATTTTTATTTAACCCTATCTCTCTTTTAATCTCTTTCTCTCTCAATCAGGCTATAATGATAGGCGAAAAAGGTGCAGACATGATAAAGGATTATTGGATTCATCAAATAACCGCTGGTTTCAAATAAATGTTTGACTCTTAACAAGAACAATAATGTTGTCACGAAAAAAATCATAAATTTCCGTTTACTGTTTCTATTTATTTTACTTTTTCGTATACTTTTAAATGTTTAATTTGATGAAGAAGCATTTTTTGCATAAAAAAACTGTCTGAAACCGTTAATTTTGTAAAATAATTGAAACGCGTTAAAAAAAATTTGCTCTTTTTTATATACGAAGGTAGCACATAAGTAGAATAATGTTATTGTGATATTAATTAAAGGAATGACAAATATATTGACATTCATATGAAACATAAATGAGACATTCGTATGTGAATTTAAGTTTGTAAGCTCTCAATTCAATCAAAACGAGTGTATTTATTTATCTCAAATTAAAATAAATTTATAATAAATAAAGTTGAACAAAAAATGAACAATTCTCAAACAAATGGTGTCAACATTTATTTTATTTAATTTAAATTATATGTACAAATTGGCCGAATCGAATATCATATTTCCAGAACCATACAATTTGTAAGTTAAACCAAAAAAGCTACATTTTGCAAACTAAATGAATTTGGTATAAAAATGAATGTATCATCACATAAATCATTCGCCAAATTTATGTTAATACACGCTTAACACGTATTCGACATTGAATTGCAAGCAATTTTTGGTTGAATTGGAAAATGAAAAAGAAAATGATTTATGCGTGTTGATGTTAATACATAATTTCGATGGTATTTGATTTGCCAGTTTACTGTTGTTGAATGAACTGTAATGATCGTTCAAATAATTGCCGTGTAAATTGAAAAAAAGTTAAAGAATAGAATGGCATTATTAGCTGCAGTGTACACGCATATGCGGATATTTGTTACATATGGACCGGGATTAGCATTTTTATTATTTTTGCACGAAGCAATACGCATACAACGTCCGGATATTATTGACAAAAACAATCGAGTTCGTGACATTGATACCAGTGAATTATTGGAGTCATATGATTTTATTGTTGTTGGTGGTGGTTCAGCAGGTTTTATTCAAACATAAAAACATGAAAAAATCGTAAAATTTTTGTAAAAATTTCCATTTTGCCCGTAGGTTCGGTGATTGCGTCAAGATTATCCGAAATTGAAGCATGGAATGTGTTACTGATCGAAGCTGGCCCAGATGAATCGTTGCTTTCAGGTTAATCAAGTGCTAAAACATTATCGAAAAATTTCCATTGTCAAATTAAATGTCATTGTAGAAGTGCCGCTTTTATATCCAACACTTCAGCATTCAAATCTTGATTGGGAATTTGAGACTGTACCATCTGATCGTTATTGTTTAGCCATGGATGGAATATGTTCATGGCCAAGAGGAAAAGTGTTAGGCGGTTCGAGTGTTTTGAATGCAGTCAGTGGTTTTGTACCGCACAAAGCGGATTTTTTGTTGTTGTTGTTCATTTCATTTTTTAATTTTCAGATGATGTATGTTCGTGGAAATCGACACGATTATGATCGATGGGCCTCGTTAGGCAATCCAGGTTGGGATTATAATACAATGTTGCATTATTTTAAAAAGTCTGAAGACATGCGCGATCCAGTATTATCAAAAAGTGAATATCATGGAACAAATGGTTATTTAACCGTTGAACCATTCCATACGCTAACCGCATTGGCCGATGTGGTGATAGATGCTTTTCATGAAATCGGTTTAATTAACGAGGATAATGATGTAAATGGTAAATCACAAAGTGGTTTGACCCAAACACAAGGAACAATTCGAAATGGATTAAGATGTAGTGCAAATAAAGCATTTTTACGTCCCGCACGTAATCGGCCTAATTTACACATTTCTCTGAATTCATACGTTCAAAAGTTGCTTATCGATCCAATTACACGCAATGCATACGGTGTTCAATTTCAACGTGAAAATAAATTATTTGAAGTGCATTCAAGCAAAGAAACCATTTTATGTGCCGGAGCAATTCAATCGCCACAATTGTTAATGTTAAATGGCATAGGACCAGCACCACATTTGAATGATATTGGAATTGATGTGATACAAAATTCACCAGGTGTGGGTGAAAATCTTCAAGATCATGTTGCAATGGGTGGCGTCGTTTATTTATTGCAAAATCCATTTTCTGAACAATCGCTTTCGGTGATTATACCAAAAATTGCCGATCCAGACTCAATTCGTAATTTTGTATTCAATCAAGAAGGACCATTATATGCAATGGGCGCTGCTGAAACGATGGCTTATATTAGTTCAAAATATCAAGATCCAAGTGTTGATTGGCCAGATTTGCAAATATTTTTTGCATCGTATTCGGATATTGCCGATGGTGGAATGTTTAGTCGTCGAGGATCTGGAGTCACATATGAATATTATTCACAAGTATTTGAACGTGTTATCTACAGAGATAGCATTATGATTATTCCACTATTAATGCGACCAGAATCAAGAGGTAGAATCTTACTAAATAGTGCTGATCCAATGGAATATCCCATTATTCATGCAAATTATTTCGATTCACAAATCGATATTGATGTTTTAGTAAGAATTTTTTTTTTTCATTGAATTATGGATTTAAAATTGATTGTTTTTCTTTCATTCAAGATTTTAACATTTTTTTTTTTCTTTTTTTCCTCATTTTTTTCAAGATCGAAGGTTCAAAATTCGGCTATGAAATATCTAAAACGAGTATATTTCGTGCATTAAATGCTACGTTGAATACAGCCGTAATTCCAAACTGTAGCGGATTGATTTATTTAAGTGATGAATTCTGGCGATGCATGGCGCGACATTATTCGCAAACAATTTATCATCCGAGTGGAACATGTAAAATGGGACCATCTAGTGATCCAATGGCTGTTGTGGATCCCCGACTAAGAGTACATGGTATCAAAAATTTGCGAGTTATTGATGCAAGCATGTAAGTTTCTATCGATTTTTATTTCATCCAATTTGATAACATTTTAAATAACGTTTTTGTGATTATTTCAGTATGCCGTATATCGTGAGCGGTAACACAAATGCGCCAACAATTGCAATCGCCGAAAAAGGTGCAGATATGATTAAAGAAGATCACTTTTATTATGGGGGCACTGATTATTAACGCATATTTTTATATAAAAGCAAATATACACCTCTTGTACCTCAGAATACATCAATCATTCAATCTACAATGTTCAATTTACAATGTTAACTTTGAGATTCTTACTAAAATCTTTATAAAGTGAAGAAAAATTTAAATCTTTGCAAATGCAAGCTACACAAACAATATATTTTGAATCATTAAGATTCGTTTAGCAAAATAACAAACCTTTAACCTGAATCATGTAAATGCTTAACTAATACTGACAGACCATATATATTCAATTCATGAGAATGCCTTTTAGACATTTCAGTTTTTAATTAATTCATTCTAATGCAATAAAACTTATCGCATTTTAATCTCTGCAAATAAATAAATGAATTATCGCCATTTACATAGACAACCAATACTGGAATCAAATGGAGCATGACACCGGTAAACGAATAGATGCAAAATATTTGTGTTAATGTTTGATTTATAAAAATTTCGATATTGGTCAAATGAAAAAAAAAAAAAAAAAATGCATTTCACTACGTGCAGTGTTATGTTTATTGTTCAATTCAATGCAATGAAACATTTGCTAATGAAGGGTGCCAAGTTCAGGTATTTTGTAACTTCCTATGTTCAATTGTATGTGTTCAGACGTTCATGTGTGGTCGACATAATTAATAAACAAGCACACCGATGTGATTAAATTTTAATCTGAAGTGTTTTGTTTTTGTTTTTTTCTTGAAATAAAAACGCCTTGTAAGCAATTCTTTTTAGCAGATCGACTTTTACGTTAGAACAGTAAACACTTGTTTGTAATTATTCTATATTTGCAACATTTGCATTTACAAGTGTTGAATTTTAAGTGATAATAGTTGAAGATTAATTAAAATGGACGGTTTAGGCGCTCAGTGTGCAGCGCAAAGCGTGGGAGCTGCAAATCAATTCATTGGATTATTAATACAAACTCTATTTGCGGCTCAATGTGCTATTTTACCACCAAATTATTGGCCAGAGGACTACGGGGAAAAACTATCGGTGTCAGGTTTGTTGCGCAATTGAAATAGTGCAAATCATCGTAATTTTTGCTGGCAGCAGGGAATAGATTTATTTCTTTGTAAATTCTAAGTTAACATTTCTAACGTTAGTTAATGGTGTGTTGATAAATTTTATCTGAAAAAACGAATGAGTTCACGACCAAAACTGCGTCAATAAATGAATTCCAATATTTGATTTCACTAGTTTGCATTAATTTATTTCCACTGACTGATTAGTATATTATAAAATGCTAATTGCTCTAAATATTTTTAGAAAATAACAAGTTTGAATTTGATTTCATTGTCATTGGGGCTGGATCGGCGGGTAAGTTTATTTAAAGTGAAAAAAAAAACGCAAAATTGTTAGCAAATCGTATGAAAATTTATTAAACAGGTTCTGTTGTGGCAAATAGACTGAGTGAAAATCCAGACTGGAAAGTGTTATTATTAGAAGCGGGCGGTGATCCACCGATTGAATCAGAGGCAAATATATTCAATCTATTTCCAATTTATTGAATAAACAAGATTATCTTTGAACTTTCTAGTTTCCAGCATTATTTGAGTCAATGCATAAAACACGCGTTGACTGGGAATTTTATGCAGAATCAGATGGAGCCTGTTTAGCTCATAGGCATGGGTGCTTTTGGCCTCGCGGTAAAACCTTAGGTGGTTCATCGACGATAAATGCGGTTGGTTTTTATATTCAATTTTTTTTTTTTTTTTTTTTTTTTTTACCTGGAAATGTCACTTATTTTGATACCAAACTAATGTTGGTTTATAATTTTAATTAGGCTTTTTATGTGCGTGGAACACCAAATGACTTTAATCGCTGGTCTGAATTAGGTAACATCGGTTGGAATTGGGAAAATGCATTAAAATATATGAAAAAATCTGAAGGAAATCAACATGCAAACTTTGTAAAATATCAGAATGGACAATTCCACAATGATTCAGGACCTTTAATTGTTGATTTTTACGGTGAATTACATCCAACATCAAAAATTTTCATTGATGCCGGTAAAGAGCGTCAAATTGACTATATTGAAAATATAAATGCCGATCAAAGGTTGGGATATACAAATGCACAAGCAACCATTTCAAATGGTCGACGGCAAAGTACAGCTAAAGCATTTTTAGTTCCAGCTAAAAATCGTTCTAATTTATGCATTGTGAAACATGCACATGTGCAAAAAATATTGATTGACGATAATAATATTGCCGCTGGTGTTGAATTTTTGTATAAAAATGATAAAGTTTTCACCGTAGTAAATCGTAAAGAAGTGATTTTGTCAGCGGGTTCTGTTTCAAGTCCACAATTGCTGATGCTGTCTGGTGTTGGTCCAAAAGATCATCTCGAAAAACACAATATCAAAGTTAAACAGAACTTGGCAGTTGGGAAAAATCTCTTGGATCATATTTTTACAGCAATGTTTTTCGAATTTAATCGTTCATCGCCAACAAAAAAGCCTCCAACTGAGATACTGGATGAAATTTACAATTTATTCATTCACAATAAAGGAGTGTTCACGAATTTCGGAGTAACACAATTGATCGCCATGCTAAATACGAAAAATGGTACTGGTGATCCCGATATTCAATTGCATTTTTTGTTCTTTGAGCAAAATTCACCATTATTTACGTCTTATGTTCAAGCAAAAATGTATGAAAAAAATATTGAAAAAGCATTATTGGAAGCAAACACAAAATCTGATATTGGAATAATATATCCAATACTCTTGAAACCAAAATCAACTGGCTTCATTGAACTTAAATCACATTCATCAACAGATAAGCCACGAATTGTACCAAAATATTTTAGCAATGCAGATGATATGGAAACAATGTTACGTGGTGTAAAACAACAGATCTCTTTTGAATCGACGGAAACATATCGAAAACATGAAGGCGAATTTTTAAAATTACCCTTGACTGAATGTGATAAATTTGAATTTAAGTCTGATGATTATCTGCGTTGTTACATTAAATATTTCAGTAGCACACTCTTTCATCCTGTGGGCACAAGCAAAATGGGTCCAGACTCGGATGCTGATGCTGTTATTGATTCTCGGTTAAATGTACGAGGCATTAAACGACTGAGGCAAATTGATGCCGGGATAAGTGAGTTAATTGAATTTAAATCTTTCGAAAATGTTATGATAAATTTTACTGTTTTCGGTTTTTAGTGCCTGATTTGGTAAGTGCTAATACAAATGCTGCTAGCATTATGATTGGTGAACATGGAGCTGACATTGTGAAAGAAGATTATGCGAAGAAATTAAAAACGGAATTGTAAACTCCAATAGATTGTAGATTTGTAAAACATTACAAATTAATGAAATTAGTGAAATTCGTTGAATTTCATTTGAATTTAACTCATTTTAAATTAATTCATAGATTATGCCGGACACGCAATTTTATATAGAACTATTATCTATATTATTTTGAACGAATGAATTGTTGATAGCAATTTGAATGGATTTTGCGATTCTGAATGGATTGTTAATCAATAATAATTATTGAAGATTAAATAACAAGATTTTCTTAATATAAATAAATGACGAGACAGTTGATAGCACACACGTTGAAAAGTTTATCAAAATAAAAATTATTGAATAAATGACGCTATAATCGATTACTCGATTTAATCACGCTTCTGAATTTATTCTTCTTCTCTTATTCTCTTCTACAAGCTTGTTAGACTAAAATTCGAACTCTTTCAATCAATGATTTATGTGTGATTGTTATTAGTTATTACTACTTTTCTATGTTATTATCAAATTGAATGAATAAATATACGAGTAATTAGGTTTTTATTACCGATTGACGATTTGAAACATTTGTATAATTCTATATTTATTAAAAACAAGTCAAATAGCAAAATGCTATTCGTCATAAATCGGCTCTATTTCGACTAAAATAGTGTCTATTGCTGGCCAAAGTGCTATTGATAACTCATTGAGAGTTGAAAGAATAAAAGGTTTTTGAGTTATAAATGCATCCCCATTCTCAATTCAAATAAATGCGATGAATCTGATCAAGACATATTTAAATACAAACGCTACAGTTATACAAAGAAAGTACCTTTTCTTATTCAAAATTCAAAAAACTCATTATAACGCCTGCATTTATATTTTCTATGATTGTCTTCATTCAGGAGCTTTGAATATATTTTACCAAAAAAAAAAAAAAAATCATAAATTGAAATGGAAAAAAAAATGTTCTTGTCTATTCGTTTATTTTTCTATTGAATGCATTGAGAACATTTTAAATGCTTCGAATGGAATCTACGTGTCAAAATCTTCAATTCAATCAACTCCAAAGAATGACTTTACATTTTAAGTGAATCTCTTAGTTAAAAAAACATGTATGTGTATTGCTTAAATAATAATAAGAATGTAAGAAAAAAAAACGGGTTTTTGGGCATTACGAGAGAATAAATCGCTATAAGCAGTGTACACTCAAATTGTAAATGTTGAATGCATGAAATTTTAGTAGGTTAAAATACATTGAAAAAGTTGAACGATAACAAAAAAAAAAAGAAAAAAAAAAGAGTTGTTGTATAGTAGCCGGCCGATGTTGTAAAAACAACTTTTGGTTATGTGTGTTTCTTTTAACGCATGATTTATATTGCCAAAAGGTATTGAACACTAAGAATACTCCGATCAAATGTCGTCGTATTTTAGTTTGTTATTGCACTTCTTAACGATTGGTCGCTTTGATCTTTACTTTATTGTCACACTCGGAGGAGCACAAGGTAATTTATTTCAATTTAATTCTGAATGCATTTTCTAAGTCATTGAGAATAATGAAATGTTGCATTTTTTTAAAAGTAAATCTATAAATTATAATTTAGAAAATCTGAACATAGAGTTGAAGATAAAAAGGAATGAAGTTTTGACAAAATGAAAAAAAAAAAAAAATTTAGTCAGTTTTGAAGTGAAAATTCTTTAGAAACATGATATCATTTTTATCGTGACTATCTTGACGATGGATACGTGTACCAATTACATTTGAATAAATAATTAAACAAACAGAATTTAGTTTACGTGGTATTCAAATTTGATTTCATATCAAATGCCTACCCATTGCATACGGTATTCCAGTGATAAGGAATGTCAACAAAATAAGGAATGTAACCGAGTAGTAAAATGGTCATATGTGATAAAATTGCTTGAGTGTCAGAATACAAACAAAAAATAGACTGGGTCACACATCATCCACACATAAAACACATTAATTTTCATATCGAATTTACATATGAAATTTAAATGAATAAAGTGCTGAAAATATCCATTTTGCATAAAAATCCAAGCCAAAGAGTTATTTGACTGCAAGAAAGTGTGTACATGTAGAACGTACAATCTATTTTTGTTTTTGTTTTTGTATATTTTTTCCCTTCTTCATATCTTCTGTTTGTTCTGTACTTTAACATTGTTTTAAAACGAAACAGTATTTTTGTAGCACCGTCATCTTCACCGGCGGTTATTATCTGCGTTCATGTGATAATTGACTTCATTCTCCTTTTCAATACGCAAATAAGCTGTGCAAATGCGAATGAGAATGTATTTATATTTTCGATGATAAGCAATATCATTTACAGATAATGATACTAATGATTCAGACGCGAGAGAGAGTATTTAAAGAATTGTGATATTCGGTTTTTTATTCATTTGAAAATCAGACGTTTGGAATCAACAATTTAATCAGAATTAATTAAAACCTACATTGATATAAGTAAGTGTTTTGTGGAATAATAAAAATTGAGGAATTCATTGTTTTGGATATTTTAAACCAGAAATCCATTTGCAATCTTGTATAGTGAGACAACACTACACTTACAATTTAGTTTTAACCATAAAATGTTTCGAAGTCTTTCATTTAATAATATGTGGTGGTATTTTTAACGACATTTAAATTGACTTCGAAGAATTGATTTTTTTTTTCTTCATCATTTGGTTCAATGTACGCGAATTACGTCTCGTTGGATGGAGAAAAACGCATTCATATTTTTTTCTAATTTGTCAAGCAATTTGAATTGAACATAAAATCAAACGTTAATTCATGTTGTTCGAATTACTTGAAATTTTAGTGAAAAGTGGGGACTTGTGTGAACATTAAGTTATTTTGCAAAATTTAAATTGATTTTTTTCATTATAATGTTGCAATGAAATTATTCATTGAAAACGCAATTCAAATTAAGTGCAATTAAATGGCGTTTTTGAATTTCAAAAGTGTACTCATTTTTCATTTCTCAATTATTATTTCATTGCAGTAAAGAAATATCAATAACGAGACAGAAAATATGGATATTTTAAATCCAGAATGTGCCTCTCAAAGTGCGGGTCCAGCCAATCAATTATTCGGATTGCTCGTACAGACAATTTTAGCCGCTCAATGCGCCATTTCACCTAAAGATATGTGGCCTAAAGATTACGGACCAACGGCTCTTGAACAAGGTACGTAAATAGAAAAAAAAAAATTGTCAATATGAAGTGTTGAATGATAAGAATTGTTTTGCAACGTTTTGAAATGACGGCAAAATTAATTATCATGCGGCTTGAACTTTTGACAATAATTCCATTCATTGTAATTTCTATTTTTGGCATTTTCAAAACGACCTTTTTTTTCGCTCGTCAGTCAGTGATTTACAGATAGTGTAAGAGCAAATGAATTTAAATTTAGTTCAAAATGGGTTTGATCTATTCTGAAGGCCTCTGTTTAAATTCAATGACGTATGTTTGCGTTTATTTCGCATATGATATTTTTTTTGATTTTGGCTTTCTCAACGATATTTTGTCTTGATATTTTTCTTCATGATAACAATGATGATAACAACATATTTTTTTTTTTTTCATTATTTGCAATAGGATTGGGTGAATATGATTTCATTGTAGTTGGTGCCGGTTCAGCAGGTTTGTAAATCATGTTTCTCTACACTTGACTGCTTCAAGTTTGATACAATAAATGACAATGACGATCTTATGTGTTGTCATGATATAGGTTCTGTTGTTGCGAGTCGTTTGAGCGAAAATCCAAACTGGAAAGTATTATTATTAGAAGCTGGTGGTGATCCACCCATTGAATCCGAGGTAAGAATTTGTTTTAAGTATTTTCATCTTTGGTGCAAGGCAAATGAACAACTTTTTTTTTTCTTAAAATTTCATTCAACTAAACGATTTGAATCAAAATTCATAAACTGATTTGATTAATGGCATTTTAAAATGGAATATTAATAACTGTTATATTTTTGTGGGCAACTACATAATCGTATTGAATCGAAATATGATTTTTTTTGTTCATTGGTTTATTTCCCATTTTGGCTAAATTTCATTGCATGCCACCAAAATGATGCTTGTACATATTGCTTCATTTATATCACTTTTATAACATTTATTTCCTTCAATTATTCCTTTTTATTTTCAAAATACATCAATACACACACAATTTTGGTTATGGACACACTTACATCCCTTTTCTTCTTTCTATCATATACACATGCATGTAAAAATTTGCTTTAAAAAAAAAATTGCGCATTAAATTGTATATTGCTTGCGAAATGGGTACATAAGCACAGATTCCATTTATGATATCATCATTGCAAAATACATCATTCGATTGGGGATATTCGTTACAAAAAACGCACAAACTTGGTAATTTACTGGCACAAAATGTATCGTGGCCGAGTGGCAAGTTTATTGGTGGTTCGGCTGGTATGGATTTACGATTTTATGTGCGCGGTAATCCACGTGATTTCAACGAATGGGAATATGCAGGCAATCCAAATTGGAATTGGCAAAATATGCTACAATATTTCAAGAAAGCTGAAAACTATCAAACTGATGCATTACCATCGAATAGTATCAATACGATTGATGAATTACATGGCAAAATGGGTCCATTGCCAATCAATTCATTTATAAATGAACATCCATTCAAGCAAACAATATTCAATGCTGCACATGAGCTTGGATACAAACAAATTGCCGATCTAAATAGCAATGAATTTATTGGTATTGGTCAAGCACCAGGCACAATCAGTCAAGGGAAGTTATTTAATGCTGCTAAAGCTTATTTATCACCAGCTAGAAATCGAACAAATTTGCATGTCATCAAAAATGCTGTTGTTAACAAAGTTAATGTCGATAACACAACTGGTCAAGTGACTGGCGTTCAATTTCAAATCAATCAAACACAAGAACTAATTGCTGTTGCTACAAAAGAAACAATTTTATCGGCTGGCAGTATTGGAACACCAAAAATTCTTCAATTATCAGGCATTGGGCCGGAAAAATATTTAACTCGTCTGAATATCTCACTCGTACGAAATTTACACACTGGATTCAGTTTGCAAAATCATATTACAGTTCCGTTGTTCATTCAATTCAATGTCAGTGATGTTCAAACAGCCGAAACGAATATAAACACTGAAACAGACCCAAATGCAAATGTAAATGCAAAATCGAACGTAAACGCAAATACGAATACAACCGAAAGAAATGATTCAATTGACACTTTATACGATTATATCAAACAGCATAAAGATATTTCGGAATTGCAAAATATATTTGATGTGCTTGGTTTTTTCAGTACAATCAATTCACCGTATCCAAATATCGGAACGCAATATGCTGTTTTTAAAAAAGGCGATGGAATCCTTTTGACGGAATATTTAAAAGTAAAAATTGGATTGAATGAAACAGTTGCTAAGCCAATCATTGATGCAAATACAAATGCTGATATTGCCATTGTTTTTGTTACACTTTTGAATCCAACAGCTTTGGGAAAAGTGCGTTTGAGCAGTGTTGATCCAAATGCATTACCACTAATACAATCAAACTACTTAGATCGGCCGGAAGATGTTACTGCATTGGTTCAAGGCGTTCAATTGGCTCGAAGTTTTTTACAAACAAAACCATTTCAACAATTGAAAGCTTCCGATATTGTTTTATCAATTCCAGAATGTGAAAGTGTGCCCGTGAAACATAAAAAGGTCAAACCAACAAAAGCACCAAAAGAGAAATCAAAGAAGAATGATAAAAAGAATAAAGGACAAACAACAACAACAACAACCACTGAAATACCACCAATTCAAGAGCCACTACCCGAACCGATTCCATATGGATCTGATCAGTACTTTGAATGCTACGTAAAACAAGTGTCAAAAACTCATTATCAGCCAGTTGGAACTAGCAAAATGGGACCACTAATTGATCGATTTGCTGTTGTTGATTCACGACTTAAAGTGCATCATTTAACCGGTTTACGTGTAGTTGATGCATCGATTATGCCAAAAATTGTAAGTGCCCCAATTGATGCAACAACAATTGCCATTGCTGAAAAAGCAAGTGATATCATCAAAGAAGATTGGACAATAATTGAAGAAGCAGCAGCAGCAGCAGCAGCAGCAGCATCAACAGCAGCTACAGCAAGTCAAACAACTGATACACCAGCTGCAGCAGAAAAACACGAAGAATTGTAACCAATACAACCGATTTGCATAATCATTGTTACTTTTGTATTATATCACAACAGTATTAGTATTTTGTTTAGTATTACTTTGTAGCCATAGAAAAAATCGAACAACGAAACAAAATCGTAAGTTTTCCTTGAAAACATTTTTTTTTCTTTGCAATTTTTCGTTTTTATTTGTGCTGTGAACGAACATTCCATGTAAATATACAAATCAATACACTGCATGAAATAAACGCTTACATACGCAAGTTTATCGTTCTATTTTATTCTTAAATTTCATTTTTTTTGCACTTGTCACCATTTAAAAATCAATTCAACACAATTCACAGATACCATTATGGTACTTTCCACTACAAAACACGGAACATGATTGGCAATTTAGAAGTGAACCAAGCGATACAGCTTGTCGTAGTATAAAAGGTGGTGGTTGCTTTTGGCCACGAGGTAAGATGTTGGGAGGAAGTCATGCATTAAATGGTGCTGTTTATTTGAGAGGAAATAAAGCTGACTTTGATGAATGGGAAAGTATGGGGAATACAAATTGGAATTGGGATTCAGTTTTGGAATATTATAAAAAATCCGAATCAAATGCAAATCATTCGTATGTTAATTATCAAAATGGAAAATGGCATAGTGACAAAGGTGAAATGAGTATTGATCATTATCATCAACCGGAATCAATTCGCGATGTATTTATTGATGCAGCTAAGGAATTTGGCTATGATTACGTTCAGGATCATAATGCTGATTCGAATTTGGGCTATGCAAATAGTCAAGGAACATTGAAAAATGGTGAAAGACATAGTACAGCCAAAGCATTTTTAGTGCCAGCTAAAAATCGCCAAAATTTTCATGTTATAAAATATGCTCATGTAATCAAAATTAATATTGATTCATTGAATAAAGTTACTGGCGTTGAGTTTACATATAAAAATATGCATAAATTCATAGCTACCGCTAAAAAAGACTACATTTTATCGGCTGGAGCTGTATCAACACCACAATTGTTGATGTTGTCTGGTATTGGGCCAGAAAAGCATTTAAAAGAGCTTGGTATTTCAGTTAAAAAAGATTTACCAGTTGGTAAAAATCTTCAAGATCATTTGATTGTTCCTTTAGTATTTCAATTTGATAAATCAACCGCTCAACCCGAAACACCAACTCAACTTTTAGATAATTTGTACAATTATCTCATTCATCGTAAAGGACCATTGGCTGGAATTGGAACAATTAATTTAGTTGGAATGATTAATACAGTCAATCATAGTGGATATCCTGATATTGAATTACAGCATTTCAATCAGAAGAAACAATCGGAATTTTTAAAAACATTACTTTATGCAATGGATTATGAAGAAAATGTAATTAAACCGTTACTTGATGCGAATAATGAAGGTGAAACTAATCTTATTTACGTTGAATTATTGCGACCGAAATCAAGTGGTGAAATTTTATTACAAACTACCGATCCAAATGATGCACCACGCATTTTACCAAATTATTTCGGCGATAAACGTGATATTGACACACTGGTTCGTGGACTTCAATTTCAAGCAAATTTCGTAAAAACCGAAGCATTCAAGAAACACGAAGGAGTTTTAATTCGAATTCCATTTGATGATTGTGATAAGCACGAGTATCAATCGTATGAGTATTGGAAATGTTATATGAGCCATTTAGCAACAACCGTTTATCATCCAGTTGGCACAGCGAAAATGGGCACTGTCGAAGACAAAACAGCTGTTCTTGACAGTTCATTAAGAGTTAAAGGAATTAAAGGTCTTCGTGTCATTGATGCATCGTCTTTCCCAACTCAAGTCAGTAGCAATCCAAATGCTGCCATTATTATGTTCGCTGAAAAAGCCGTCGATATTGTTCGCGGTGAATGGATGAAAATTGAAAAAACTGAACTGTAATTTATCAAGTATTTTGAGGTTTTTTTTTCCAAATTTTTGAAGGTTTTTTTTTCTTCAAAGGATTTTTATATATTTTTTTTACACTTTTTTAATTTTTTTCAAAATTTTTTTTCAAAATTTTTATCAACATTTTTTTAGATTAAATTGGTAAGTAAATATGTACATGAGTAAAATCAAAATAAAACAAAACGTTTTGTCTTGCTTTTCACAGCTTCATTCAAAATTAAATTTCATTCTATTTGTGTTTTATCTGCTTGTTTGATTTTAAGTATTAAATTAGGTATTTTTCAACCTTGGACCTTTTGAAAATGTTGTCAAAATTCGATATAAATGATTAAAGAATCATGTTTGGTAATAATTGGTATTCCAATTGGAATGGTTAAGGCTAAATTCGTGTTCTGTATTGTATTCTTTACACATAAAATGTTAATACTGTATTCGATTACAGATACCACAAATGTTTTTGTCCATGCAACAAACACAACATGATTGGCAATTTTATACTGAAGTGCATGATAAGTACTGTCGTAGCATGCGAAATGGTTGTTATTGGCCAAGAGGAAAAATGTTGGGCGGTTCACATGGAATCAATGCACTCGTATATTTCCGAGGAAATCCCGAAGATTACGATAATTGGAAACGTTTGGGTAATCCAACGTGGGACTATCAGTCTGTACTTGAATATTTCAAAAAAACTGAACAAAATTTCAATAAATCATTTGTCAATAAAGATAACAAAAAATGGCACGATAATAAGGGAGGAATGCCAATTGGTGCATATAGCAATGTTGATCGTATTCGGCATGTATTTATTGAAGCTGGAAAAGAATTTGGTTACGAATTAATTGATGATATAAACGCTGATAAATATCTTGGTTTCACCAATTTGCAAGGTACAATTAAAAATGGTCAACGATTTTCAACAGCAAAATCATTTTTAATACCTGCAAAAAATCGACCAAATTTACACGTAATCAAATATGCTCACGTAACCAAAATAAATATAGACGCTAACAATCGAGCAACCGGTGTTGAATTTACGTATAAAAATGAACATAAACTCAATGTAAAGGTTAAAAAAGAAGTTATTTTGTCAGCTGGATCCATTTCTTCACCACAATTGTTGATGTTGTCTGGCATTGGCCCGAAAAATCATTTGAACACCTTGGGAATACCAATTGTGAAAGATTCATCAGTTGGTAAAAATCTACAAGACCATGTTGTTGCACCGATTGTATTTCGATTTGACAAATCAACTGCTCAACCAGAATCACCCATCGACACTCTTGATGATATTTATAATTATGTTATTCATCGTAATGGACCATTTGCGGGAATTGGATCAACTAATGTGGCTGGTTTAATAAACAGTGAAAATCACACCGGTTATCCAGATATTGAGATACAATGTTTCGATTTCAAACGAGCTTCAACAAAATTGAACAGTACTCTCCATACTCTAAATTACAATGATAATGTTATCAATACAATTGTCAATGCCAATTTAGATGGCGAAATTATTATTGTTTTTGTTGAATTACTTAGGCCAGAATCAACTGGTGAAATTTTATTACAAAATGCAAATCCATTCGATAAACCAAGAATTATTCCAAATTATTTTTCGAAACATAAAGATTCAAATACATTAATTCGAGGAATTAAATTTATCACCAGTTTTTTGAATACAAATTCATTTAAAGAACATGAAGGTGAATTGATTCGAATTAAATTTAATGATTGTGATGAATTTGATTACAAATCTGATGATTATTGGAAATGCTATCTCAGTCATATGGCAACGACTGTTTATCATCCGATTGGTACGGTAAAAATGGGCCCCGATACAGACGATGAGGCAGTTGTTGATAGTGAACTGAAAGTCAATGGCATCAAAGGTCTTCGTGTTATCGATGCAAGTATCATGCCAATGATGGTCAGCGCTAATACAAATGCCGCTACAATTATGATTGCTGAAAAAGGTGCCGATTTCATTAAATCATCTTGGCAAATGAAAAATGATAAAACTGAATTTTAAGTTTCTCGAAAAGACATTTTCACAGTAATTTTAGATGGTTTGGGCAATGCTAACAAATTTTAATAAACAGTATATTTTGTTGGTTTGGTGTTTTTATTTTCTTTTTGTACTTACACAAATAAAAATTAACAATTTATTTCTTAATTTGAATACGTATTTGTCTGTTTAATGTTGAAAATTAGTGATTAAATCGTAGTTATTAATTTTCTTGTATATGTGCACATTTATTATTGCATTGTAGGTTCCACAACTATTTTTCACAGTACAAAACAGCAAACATGACTGGCAATTTAAAACGAATACGAAAAACGGTTGTCTCAACTATAAAAACGGTTGTCTATGGCCACGCGGTAAAATGTTAGGTGTGTTTTGTTGATTTCAATAGAATTAAAAAAAAAAAAAAAGAATTCAATTGCATTTCAAATCCTTGATTCAAATTTAATCAGGCGGTACCCACGGAATGAATGCAATGTTGTATATAAGAGGACATCGTCGAGATTTTGATACATGGCACAAATTGGGGAATCCAACATGGAGTTATGACGAAGTATTGCCCTATTTCCTTAAATCCGAGCATAATTTTGATGATAAATTGGTAAAACTTCACAATGGAAAATATCACAGTGACAATGGAATGTTAAAAGTTGGACATTATCGTTTAAAAAATGATACAAATATTATTGAAGATTGTTTCATTGGTGCTGGTAAAGAAGTTGGTTATAATTATGTGGATGATTTCAATTCGGATAAAATTCTTGGCTATGCTCGTGCACAAGGAACCATTTATAATGGTCGACGACAAACAACAGCCAAAACATTTTTAATTCCAGCAAAAGATCGTCCAAATTTGCATATTATTAAGCATGCTCATGCAACAAAAATTCATATCGATAACAATGGAATGGCAACCGGTGTTGAATTTGTTTACAATGAAAAAGAGAAATTGATTGCAAATGTAAAAAAAGAGATTGTTGTTTCGGCTGGTGCAATATCAAGTCCACATTTATTGATGTTATCGGGAATTGGGCCAGAAAAACAACTAAAGAAATTTAATATACCAATAAAACGAAATTTAGCCGTTGGCAAAAATCTGCAGGACCATTTAATCGTTCCGATGTTCTTCAGTTTTCATCGATCAAAGAGCGAATCATTGATTTCGGAAAATGTTCTACAAAACACCATTGATTTTTATTTCCATAATAAAGGTGCCTACACAAATCTTGGTATTACCGATTTAGTGGCATTTATAAATACAAAAAATGGCACTGGTTATCCGGATATTGAATTACATCATTTTGCATATCAAAAAGAATCAATCGGATTGAAAACATATTTGGGAATACTTGGCTTTAGCGATGATGTTCAAAATGAATTAATTGAAGAGAATAAAAAAAGTGAAATGGGAATGACATTCGTTGTTCTACTTAATCCAAAATCAAAAGGCAGCATTAAATTGAGTTCAATGGATCCATTTGAAAAACCATTCATTTTTCCAAATTATTTGGATGAGAAAGAAGATTGGACGACAACATTGAATGGTGTAAAATATCAATATAATCAAATTCAATCGAAAATCTTCAAAGAGCATGAAGGGAAATTTATGCAAATTCCATTACCCGAATGTGATAAACTACCATTTGCTTCAGATAAATATTTTATGTGTTACATTAATCATATGACAACGACTGTTTATCATCCAGTTGGAACATGCAAAATGGGTCCAAGCAGCGATAAAAAAGCAGTTGTCGATTCACGTTTGCGAGTCCATGGTGTTGCAAATTTACGAGTGGCTGATGCCAGTATTATGCCAAATCTTGTCAGTGGAAATACCAATGCACCCACCATTATGATTGGAGAAAAATGTGCGGATTTTATTAAAGAAGAACATCAAATGCATGATGAACTATAAATCATAAAAACGAATAAATTTACAAGTTTATTATTCATAGAAATAACACAGTTTTTATTAAAATAGATTTTTTTATAAATAGCACTCATTCTAATATCAATAATATTACATCATATTTAAGATTATAGATTGAAATTTTGTATTATACACGCTTTGCTTGTCTGAAAAACTGTTGCAATTTTAAGTAGCTTTTTCTTCTTCATGAAATCAAATAAATGTTTCATCAAGAATTTGCCTTCAAAAATGCAATAATTCGATTTTTTATTCAGATTCCTGGTCTTACGTTTACACTTCAAAATACAAATTATGATTGGAAATATTTTACTGAACCATGTAACGAAGCTAGCTTAGGAATGAACAATCAAATATCATTTTGGCCGCGTGGTAAAATGCTTGGAGGATCGGGTGCTTTGAATGCAATGTTATACGTTCGTGGAAATCGACGAGATTATGATTTACATTGGCAAGCAGCTGGCGGTGTAGATTGGAGTTGGGATTCTGTTTTGCCATATTTTAAACGATTTGAGAGTAAAACTGACACAAATCAAGCAACACTTAATGTTGAAAACTTCAAAACCACCGAATTTGATACATATATAAAAGAAATGCTTCAAAATGCATACAATGATTTAGGTTTTGAACATTTCAATGATTTGTACGGAGATTCATTCATTGGTTTTGGTCGTTCCAAAGGAACTATGGTCAATGGTACACGATGCAGTCCGGCCAAAGCATATTTACATTCAAATATAATTGGCGATCGAACAAATTTGCATATTATCAAAATGGCACATGTCAAACGAATAATCATTGACAAGGCAACTAAGCAAGTGAATGGTGTTGAGTTTATTCGGATGCCAGAGCAAAAAACATTTATTGCAACTGCACGGAAAGAAGTGATTTTGTCTGCTGGAGCTATAAACACACCACAATTATTATTATTATCAGGAATTGGGTCAAATGAACAATTAACTGCAAACAAAATTGAAATAATTCATGCGCTTAACGGGGTTGGCAAAAATCTACAAGATCATATTTTTATACCACGGATTATTTCGCTGCATAAATCAACGGCACAATCTCCAACTCATAAAATTCTAGCAGATAATGTTTTAGATTATATTTTAAATCGAGATGGAATTTTAACAAATTTAGGTTCAGTTGATTATATGGGCTTTTTTAATACATTAAATGATACATTGTATCCAGATGTGCAAATATTGAATTTTTTCATGCCCAAACAGTCTACCGACATGTTAACATTAGTTTTGAAACATTTTAATTATAAATCAAGTATTATTGAAACAATTGTATCAGCCAATTTACAAGCTGATACACTTTTCGCGTATGCGGTTTTATTAAATCCAAAATCATCTGGTACAATTTCATTGAAAAGTAATAATCCAATGGATCCACCAAAAATTCATGCCAATTATTTAACTCATATTGATGATATTAATACTGCTGTACGAGCTATTAAAATTTTAGATAAATTAGTAACAACGAAAACATTTAAAGAACATGAAGGGGATGTTGTGAATATTGAATTAGAGAAATGCGACCAATTTGCAAAATCATCCGATACATTTTGGGAATGTTATGTTAGGCATATGGTAGCTACTGTCTATCATCCAACTTGTACAGCTAAAATGGGACCAATTGATGACAAAAACTCTGTTGTCGATGCTCAACTCAATGTTCATGGATTAAACGGGCTAAGAGTTGCTGATGCAAGCATGTAAGTTTATATCAGCAAAATTAACATTTCTCCTTCACATTGTATTCATTTCAATACGATTATGTTAATATATTCATAACTTTTTATCACTTTCTCAGTATGCCGAATATTATCAGCGGAAATACTAACGCTGCAACAGTTATGATTGGAGAGAAAGCAGCTGAATTTATCAAACAAAAATGGTCAAATGCCGAAAATAAACTATCAAAAGATGAACTTTAAATTAATTCACAGCATTTTGGTCACGAAACAATAATATTAGGATTAAATTTCAACGAATTGAAAAAAAAAAAAATGAATCGAAATAAATTATTGCACAAGCACCAAAACTTGTTTCATAACTGAATTTGAAGGGAAAAAACAACAGAAATGTTGTGCAGAATCATTGTTGATTATACAAGCAATTAAAATAAAGTGTCTCATCAAATGATTGATTTAATTTTAATTTTCTTCGCATTTAATTAGCGTTAAACCACTTGTGCATCAAGCACTGCAATTTAATTCTGTTTAATTGACTCTCAAACTTTTTTTCGTCTTGATTAAATAGCGATGAGAATCAATTGTAATGCGCAGAAAAAATAATAATCGACTGTATTGTTACTTAATAAGTATGAAACACTATTTTGATTGACTAGCTACTACTGAAAAGAGACAAATGACATTTTCGGACATTTTTAAAAGGTTTTTATGAAAAACAAGAAAGAAAACAAAATGTTACAAATGTCGCACTGACATTTTGATTTTGACCAGCCTATCAGCGAAAGTTTTAGCGTGCGTTATTATTACTTTTTGTTTTTTTGTTTCATTGTTCATTTAATCCGACTGGACAATATTCGAAGTTACCACAATTCCAAATTGATTGCATAACAATGTTTAGCTGTCGAAAATATTGGCTTGCACCTTTCCGGCAAGCTATTACTTGATGCATTTTTGTAAGACTATGAATGGTCTTTGTTTAGTGTAAATTACAGCTTACTTGCCCTAGATTTTGTATTATCACATAATTTTGCAGGTTTTGGATACCAGTTCTTATTTCGTTTTTAAGTTTATGTAAAAATGATTCAAATAAAGTGGTTTTTTGTTATTCAAAATTTCGGCAAGAACTGAGAAAATATTCAAATGTGAAATTATTGCCAAAAAAACCACATTTATTATCTTCACACTGTTCTTCATCATAATAAAATTAATTAAATGCTCTATTGTTCGAGATGTGTATTGATTGTGATGGCAACAGTTTGCTTAATATAACAGTGTGCAGAAGCTGCTGTGTTAAAATATTTATTGGCGCACAGACAGGGAAAAATGCCTCAAGCATCCTAATAAATTTTTATAATTTAGTTGCCAATTGCTTAGTGAATGCCAAAAGGGAGTATCTGAAAGCTGTTGCTTTCTTGTGACTGACGTGTCTTTAGACACGAATTCGAAAATTTTCATCGAAAATCACGTACACACAATTTTCACCAATAAGAATGCGTTGTGTTTTGCAAGCATTTTGGCCTGATTTAATATTATTTAGCAACCATTTGGGTATTCTGCAAAATTTTGCCTTTAAATCCATATAATTCAAGGTAATGTATTTGCCACAAGATTTGATTTGCCACCAAAAATTTTTGCTTTACATGCATTCAATTCACGTAAGAAATGATTTTGGAATAAAAAAATATGGCTTAAATCGTGACATCCGAGGTAACAAAAAATGCTTTTTTTGTTCATTCGAATTCAAAATAGAGAGGAAATGTTACTTATTTAAATGCTTACATCGTATTAAATGGTACTTAACACGTTATCAGTTACGAAACGATGGAATTGGATCAAATCATGTTAAATCGCATGCATACCTGAAAAAAAAATAGACAAAATACAAATAGATTATTTAATAATGTATCAATTTGGAATTTAAATCGATGAGCATAAAAAAATTACATAATTTCTTTTTATTCAATTTGAGTGGGAAAAAAGTGAGATTTGATCAAATTTCAAGACAAAAAAGCCATATTCTCTCGCTATGAACATTTGATGGATTTTGGCATTCATCTATCATCGTCCCATTTGTTTGCTTTCATATTTTTCGTAATCTTTTTTGCTAAGGGGATTTGACTCTCACAAATGCGTACATTTCTTACGAATTTTTTATCAATTCTGCGAATGCGCTTATGCACAGTATTTGCAAATGTTTACAAATGCATTCGCTCGATTGATGCATTCGTAAACATTCAATAATACTATGCGAATTTCCATAAGCGTATTCGCAAAATTAATGAAAGATTTATAAGAAATGTACGCATTCATGAGAGTCAAATCCCCCTCGCTTTTTTGCTTTACATGCAAATGCACGGTGCGGTTTCTGCGAGCAGATTTATGAATTTAAGTTTTATCATTGACGATTATAAAAATTGGATAATTGATCTCATTGTATGACTTCCGATTTCGATTGTTGTCCTACTTTCGTTGTCAATAAATTTTAGTTACGTTTATAGATGCCAGTAAATCGGTTTTTCACTCAATTAAATAACTTTGTTCTTTTAATTAACGATTGAATTGGCCATATAATGTGACCTTTCAAAAGTCATAATCAATATGTACAACATGAAAATTTTCTTTTTTACCAATTAACAAATTTCATTTCTGTTTCGTCAGATACATGGCCAATGTCATGCGGAAACGTTTTGTTTTTTTTTTTCTTTTTTGAAGAAAAACACATAATTCAATTAACAAATGAAGAAGAACTCCATCAATAGGCTCTAAAAGTTAAGCTCTATGACTGAGTTTATTTATGACAACAAAGTAAAGTATTATCCAATTCATCCATATAAAGTAAGACAACAACTTGCATTTCATTATTGTATCAGTTACATATGAACTTTATTTTTTTTTTTCATTCAAAATAAAGAGAGAGAAAAAACAAATAAGATGGATGGCGTAGGGCCGATAACGTAATCGCTATAAAAATGGTAACAGTTATCATCGTGATTGTGCAAAGATCACATTAACATTTCGTCGGCGTTGGACCAAATTGTGCGACCATTTTGACTGTGTAATAAACAGAATGTTAGGACTGTCGTTCACAACACAAACAAACGGCACTTTGTTTTTTCATTTATATTTATTCATAAAAAACTCATCTTCGTATGGAAGTTTATGGTCTTTCTTATTTTGTTAAAATACATACACAAACTGAATGGCAATTTATATGGTTTGAGCTAAATATCACGTATTCACTTTTCACTAGACTTTTCATATCAGTTAAAAATGAATAAAATTAAACGAAGCTTCGAGAGAGAGAGAGAGAGAGAGGAGAGTGAGAAAGAGAGAGAGAGTGAGAAAGAGAGAAGAGAGATGCACGCGTGGTGGGCAATAGACTGGCGGTTGTGTATGCAGAAAGCACACAATTCATATCTTTGGCTTTGGTGGAGAAAGTTGTTTTGGTGCGGCGAACATCGGTTTTACTCACTCTTTCTTTCGTTCATCATTTACAAATGGTATTGCAAACAAAAATGTTGAGCCAAGCCGATTCACCGCGTGTTTGTGTGTTGTGGTAAATGAAAACCGATGCTTGATGTATTTCATTCGTTTTGGTTTAGTTGATACTCAAAACAATTGTAAACAGTCGGTTTTGATCGCTGCTACAGAGCAGTTGAAGCACATATATACAGATTTTTGATGGCAGATTATTTGTGTGCTGGCACAATGCGCAGGCAAATAAGCTGAACACCTAAGAGTTAACCATCACACTTGGATATATTGTATCGCGTGTTTTAACGATTATTTCATTGAATTTCCTATATTATGGCAACGGTGTGCCGCTTGTGAATTGTGTTTTGTGCATATTGTTTGTTTTTTTCATTGGTTTTATTGAAATTTTTACGTCGTTAACGATTTCAACCCATCCAAGTTGGAATTTCTCTATCCAATGCACATCACAAAAATAAAATTCGTTAAATTATCGAAAGTGAATGAATATCAAATATATTTCCTTTTTCAATCATTTTCGAATGATATTTGTGTGGCATTAAAGTGTGTAAATCGTGCGGTAAAGGATTAATTCAATTACAATGAGCTCATCCTCTTGAAATGATGGAAAAATAGCTAATTTGTGATTATACGTGTTTTTTCTCGATTTTTTTTTTTCGCAAATAATCGAAAGAGTCGCAATTTCAAATTAAGTGAATTGAATAAATATTTACCATTGCAAATATTGTGTGTGTGTTATGAAGATTGGCTACTATTTTACTATTTGCATTTGATACGTTCACATTTGCAAAAGCTGAATAAAATAGAAGTAAAAAAAAAAATACAAAGAGTGGCTTTTAACAATCTTGTGATTGATCGATGGAATGCGATAAACAAACCAAACGTTTCAACCACAATGTTTTTTATCGTATAAAATCCAACAAAACTTAATGGCTATTTGATACACATTCAAACGGATTGAGCTACTACAACAACAACATTGCAACTCGATCTGTGTACTTTGGTTGAAATTCAATTATTGTCCGGTTGATGTGAGACGGTAATTGTTATCAATTATAATATTGCACGTACGATAATTATTATCGAATTAATGAAAACTAATGAAAGTGAAGATTTTTGCGTGCAAAAAGAAAAACCTATCAGTAAATTATCACGATTGACATAATCACACAAAAGACAGTTTATCAGAGTGAACGTGAAACTATTCGCGCATAATCAAAAGAAAGCGCTACGAACAAAAATACAAAAAAAAAAAGAAGGAAAGGAATTGGCATTTCTTTTTATTGGGTGAATCGATATCAAATACGTGTAAATTTGCCAACGAGAAATCTATTTGAATTTGAGCATTTGATTTCCGTGAGATAAAAATGGTGATTCATTTATTGGCTTCGGCCAGTGCTAGTGCAGCTAAGGCCGTTATACCAGCGGTTGCCGGGGCTGCATCATCGGTTGTTGGGTCTGCGGTTAAGTCAGTTGCAACTTCAGCTGCTAAAGCTGTTGTTTCTGGAGTTGCAAAAAAGGTACGTCACTTCGTCATTTTGCTTTCGTTTTCTTCATTATGAAAATTCAATTTTAAATGAACGAAAACTTTGAATTTCAATTGAAATAAACAAGAAAAAAACCCACAAAATTTCAATTGAAACAGAAAAGACGTAGTTTCTGATCAAAATTCATATTTTTCTTCTTTTTCCAAAGGTGGTGCCAGCGGTAGGAAAAGCTGTTATAGGAACAGCAGGTAAAGTTGTTACAGCAAAAGCAGCTGCCGTCGCCGGCGTCGGAGCAACAATACTGAAAGCAACACCAATTCTTGGTCCAGCCGCTATTGGAATTGGAAAACTAACAGCAACTATAGCAATTGCATTAAAAGCAGCAACGGCTATCGTTGGCATTGGAAAAATTTCAATTTTACCAATTTTAATTGCATCACTTGTTTACTATAATTATGACTTTTTTGATCCGGAAAATCGGCCATTCAATGTAAAACAAGTGGATACTGAATATGATTTCATTATTGTTGGTGGAGGATCAGCTGGTTCTGTATTGGCGAGTCGTTTAAGTGAAATTAGCAATTGGAAAATATTATTGCTTGAAGCTGGCGGACATGAAACCGAAATATCTGATGTACCGATTCTGTCACTTTATTTACACAAAAGTAAATTGGATTGGAAATATAGGTAATATGTGGTAAAAATTTCAGTTTATTTAATTCTCTGGACATTTTCATTTCATTTTTTTTTTTTTTTTTTTAATGGTGAATAATATTTTTCTTCGGCTCATTTGTTAATGACTCATCATATATGTGTTACATCATCAATATTCACGTGCATATATTTACCTTGCAATTGATTGACATTGTACTAAAATAGAGTCCATTCAAAGGCTCAAGAAATTGAGTGTTGTGATTTAGATGCATTTGTGAAAAGCATTTGAATAAAATGCTATTTATAGACAAAGTTTAAATATCAAATCTAATTGGAAAAGATACAATTTATTCGATCTGTTTCACTCAAAGTGGTCACGGTCATTTGATCGTTCAAAACATATGAATTTAATGCGGCAATTCCTCCACCATCGTTTATTCAACATTTTCCTGTTCATTTGGCTACTTGTGTGTAAGCCAGAAGTGACAAAGAAATCTCACAAAATCGAACAAATCAAAAAGAAAAAAAAGAAAAAAATTGATCTTCATCAGAGACATACATTCCAATAAATGTACAAAAAATTATGGCAATAAACAAGTAATGAAAAGGAAAGAAAATAGGCGAATCTCTTATACAATTGCCAATGAGATAATCTCCAACCATATGGCATGTATACGCAAGCTACATGTGTATGCGATACATGCATACCATCAAACAAATGAATGTGCAGCAACGCAAGCCCGTATTTTTGCTAAAGATATTTTTTTTTTTGTTTTCATGCTTGTGGCAGTGATTGCAACAACAATTACACGATTACCGGAACATTTCGAATTGTTTCTTTCATCACATAGATTTGGATTTGGTAGTATTTGACTGAAATAGCAAAATAGCGAAAGTGATACAAACAGACAAACATAGAAAAAGGCATGGGTTTTAGTTTTGGTTTCGTTTCGATCCAACAGACATAAAAGTCACCAGACATTAAAAACAATTTTCATACCCAATTTTCTGCTGCGAAAATGAAACATTGCAAATTGTATGCAATTCACCATCTCTTTAGTCATACAATACTCGATCGCATCGGTTGTTATTTTATTGTTGCCTTTTTGTTTTGTCATTTTGTACATGTGCAACAAAATAATATCAACACTGCGTACAAAGCCATCATGTTTTGTCATTTTGAAACAAACCTTCGTCCAATACAATCACAACATTGTGTGAATAACAATTAATTTGATGGGTCCAAGTTCAATAAGAAATGCACATTTTCACTTTCATTCTTCAACTCTGGCTTGTTACAACTTGTTGTTATCGATTCACATCGAATTAAAATTCACTTTCGCAAAATGTTCGTTGCGAAACACTAGCCCATATCAAACGAAGAAAAGATTGCGATGGTTAAGTGTGTTGCTCTCAATTTGGTCCACTGCCAACACTCATTATGTGTATTACGTTGTTATTTTATGTGTTTTTTTTTTCTTCTTCTTCTCTCATTTCATTCAAATGGGCATCATCTATAAGCATGGTGTATCTGCGAAGGTGAATGTTTGCAAATTTGGGCGATTAATTAATAAGAGCGCATAAAATGTTTCAAGGCTGCTTTTCAATGCAACAATACATCGATTGGCTGCTATCAAAACTATTTATAATGTTTCTTTGTTTCACTCTATCTTGCTCTCTCTCTCTATCTCTCTCTTTCTCTCTTTCTCTCTCTCTCTCTCTCTCAGTCTCACTCTGCCTCCCTTTTAGCGTTAGCATTCGATAACTTTCATTTTAGTATTTGCTTGTTTAATGATGAATGACATATTTCCGAAGCTGGAAACACGTTTTCCGTTCAATCGATTCGGCGAAATTATGTAATTTGGATTTTCGATGGCGATTAATTTGATTTTTTGGGCTTTAGTGATAAAAAAAATGTCTTATGCTCACATCAAAATGACAGATAATATGAAAGTAAAAATACATTGATGTCAATTACATCAGCAGGGTTTTGATGAGAAAATTCAAATGAAAACATGTCACATTTATCAGAATCATGAGTTTGACAAATAAATCATGATCAGTGTTTTTTTTAGCGATTTCTAATCGACATGGTGGCCACAAATAGCTCAATTGATAAAATCTTGCTTTTTTCTATTTGCCACCCAAGATAGTGGTGGTGAACTAACAATATGTTACACCGTTTTCTTATTGTCAGAGACAATATGTGAAAAATCATGTCAAAGTACTTTCTAATCGCTTCAATTAAGATAAAAATTAGCTTAAATTATGATTTTGTCTTATTGCTAAAATTCATGGTGATTAAACAATCTCATGATCAGCTTGAATTATATCATTTAATTTATTTGTGGATTTTATAGAGCAACATCACCTTATGTACATCTTTTCATTTTGTTTTGCATCATATTCTTCTTCCATTTTTTTTCGCTCAAATATTAAAGAGATTTGATGTAACTATTTTACGCTAAATTGACAATTTTTATGTAAACATAACATTGACAATTTTTATGTTGTTTGTTGAGTAAGGCCTATTGATTAGATAAATGCCGAACATTTATCGATAAAATTTCACAATTTTTGTAAATTTTCATATTCAAATTTCTACACACTTTGAAGAGCATACAAAACAAATTCGAAAATTTGAATTTTTGTGCATTTATTGTGCCAAAATCAATTCATTTGTTATTACATCATCGCATTTTAATAAATCAAATACTCGTAAACTGCCTTAAATGTAAACAAATGGCATTTGTTTGTTAAATAGTTTAAATCCTCTTTTACAACAATAACATTTATGAGTTGTACGGCCAATGACCATGCTAAAATATTTATGAAATAATCTTTTTAATACTATTATTAAGAATTCACAAAATGAATTCCACATAAAATGTGCGATTAACAATTGAAAAATCGCATTTCAGTGACACGAAAATTTCTTTTCCATTTTATTGGTAAAAAAGAAAATGTTTTAAGTACATGATTTACGTTATTGTGATGATTGAATAAAAGCAATCACAATTTACACGAAGATGCGTATCCAACAGGTTGTTGGTTATTTTGGTGACGAATCACACGCGAACCAACTTGGAAATTGTGTAATGTTTTGATGTTCAATGCGTTTCGTGGGTATATTTTATTTTCATTTTCTTCTTCTTCTTCTTCTTCAATCATCATAGCGTAAAAGATTATAAAATGAGATAACTGAAACTGATGACGAAATGACACCAAAACTGTGAAATTCCAAACAATTCTATTAAACATGTTGATTTGATGATCATGGTGAATTTTCGTTAAAATTTGTTTAGGATGAGAGCGCGATGCGATGCGGTGGGTGCTACACTTCAAATCACTGTCACAATCATCGACACATACACATTCTAACACTCAAATTCATGATTCAAAGAAGAAATTTAGAAAAAAAAAAAAATAGTGAAAAATTTGGTCATAATCGCCACGAAACCCATCGAATCGGTATTTCAGTGAAAACATTGAATTTTCGAACGAAAGATGACAATGTAGTGAAGCGATGCATGATTGACATTCAATTTCATGGTGTTAACAGTGAAGTAAAATGGCAACAGAATCAAACGCTAAATAAAATAGGCTCAAGGTCGTTTGTCTAATTATGTGATTTCTATGTTTTTCGCTACAAAACAACATTTTTTCTCATGCCATTATCATTTCTATGTTACTAGTGTGACATTTTTGCCATCGGAGTTATGAATGTGGAAAAAATTGACCATTTCTGACCGAATACCGTTGCAAATTTAATTCACTTCATTTTTTCCCTTTTACACAATATTTTATTACATTATTATGCTTCCAGTTGTCATGTTTAATGATAGACGACCAAAAATAAAAAAGTGAAAAACAAAACATGAAAGAGTGACATTCATGCTATTCAGACAAAAGCCTCATTGCAGAACAATTAGAAACAATGTCGTGCATTGCTCTGAGCGATGTTAGACAACAAGCAAAATTGACCATAATATGCAATAAAAGGAAAGAAAATGTTATAAGCAGATAGATTAATTTGCTAATTATAAAAAATACTTTGTTTTTACGTAAAGTTTTTTTTTCTTTGAATGGAAAAACTGACCAAATTACATGAATTTCAATGCGAAAATTATGCATTTAATGATAATGAACGTGAAATCCCATTTATTACAAAATTCATTCATAGAATCTCCAATGATTTTCAAACAGATTTCATCATCGTCTTTTATAAAATGAGACATATTTGAAAAAAAAAAAAAAAAAAAAATAATGCCATTCAACATGAAACGATTATAACATCAAATTACATAATCAGCGTCAAAATCGATATTTTATCACAGATAATCATATGCATTGTAATATAATCGATATGTTATAATTTTTACATTTCTATTCTCTATCTCCAATTTTTCTAAAGAGTCTTTGGACATCAAGACAATGTTCAAATTTACATATAAATTCATATCGATAATTTTCTCATCGTATTTGTTACACCAATATTGTGAATGTGATAACGAAGTTGAAAATCACTGAATATTAATTGGGTTTTCTTGTAATTTGTCAGTTTAAATAAAATATTTATAAGCGTGAAGAATATAAATAACATGTTCCCAAATGGAATCTTTATTTTCGACTCTTTGATCGTTGAAATCTCTGTGATATTTTGAGCGGATGGTTTATGGCAGCCTAGATGGCAGCGATACTTGAAAACAGCATGTCGTCTTTGTGAATGAAAATGAATTAAAGCATTGAATGTGACTGATTCACTTTAAACATATATCATCGAAAACCCCAAAATGCAAATATTTTCACCATTTTGGAAATGTTTCATCGTTGTTTACATTTTCTATGAATTTTCTATATATTGACGAATTTTTTTTTTTTTTTGAAGTCCAAATTTGACCGAATGAAATCCAATTTAATTTTAATGATCGTATTTAAATTACATCAAATATTTGTTTTCATAGTGTCGAATTGAAAATGTAATGTTCAAAATAAAAAATCAATTTTTTACAAAACGATTTGATCGAAAATGTGCGTATGTGTTAAATTACATATTTAATCTCATCTAAATTACAAAAACCCAAAATGGCTATAAAATATTCAATAAAATTGATGTTCAATCACTTCTGAAACTAGCATTCAACCGAACTCTATAGTTCAACAATAAAAGAATCAAAATCATAAACAATTAAATCAGATGTAATAAAATCTTTCAGTCTTCGACACCATTTACCGGCTAACAATAAAAATATCAAAATATTTTGACATCTAACACTTTGATGAATTGATTTGATTTCTCTCGCAGCTAAAGAGAAATAAAAAATTTAACAATATTGTTCCATTTTTCATCGCCAATTGTAGTCAGGGAAATAACCGCAGTAAAACGCTTTTATTTTGATTGTTTCAAATGTCTTGCGTAGTTGTATTGAATAGCGGATGCGACCCATTGCATTATATTTTGTTTTCGTTACACGTTCCAACGTTGAATATTGGAAGTGGAATAAGAAATTAAAAATTAACGGCATATTTTTATACGCTCCCAAAATAAAAATAAAAACATTCGATAAAGTGCCGATTTTACGGTCGATTTCTTGCTCATCACTTTCGCTCGCTGCACTGATTCATTGTTAATCCATTTCAAGTACTTCCGAATTCCGATGCGAGCATAAACAATGATTTCGTGTTGGTTTTAAAACCGCCTAACATAATTAAAAACCATATTCAGCCTAACACGCATTTCCTCACATTCCATTTTCACATGTTTGCTGATTTGATATTCAACGAAACATTTTATAATTGAAAAAAAAAAAAAAATGGCACCGCCGCACAATGTTTTCATGAATTTTGATGACGGAATTAGATGAATTTCAACCATGGTATATGATGAAATAACCAAAAAGGTACTCCAATTTTTGCAGATAATTTAATTAAATCAACGAGCAAGCGAGCGCGCAATGTGCAATGGAGGTATTCATACAAAAAAAGTGTGTGTCTCTTGTGTTCACAACAGTTCTTATACATCGATGTTTTTCGTTATCACACATTTGTTATTATCGCTGTTTTTGCGTTGATGCTTTTCACACGAAAATTAAAACATTATCTTTCAAGTCTAATAATGTTGTTGAATTTTTCAGCTGAATTACACATTGAGTTGTGATGTGTGTAATAAATGCCCGAGCACGAATACCAACACAAGTATGCTTATAAATTCAAACGATGCATTCATTAAATTGAATAATAATAGGAATTTTCACATAATTATCATACAAGCTATACATTTGAAAAATGTATGATGCTAGCACATAATTTCAACCAGATTGAGCCAATTCGTCGAATGAATTTTGCGGCGCCTGAATGTATCAACACATATTTATTTCTATTTGGCTTTGATTCGATTCATAATTCTATTTAAAATTTTATGGCTTCTTATCAACCAAATGGATTGATTTCTTTGGCAATTGATTCGACATTCCTGAAAACGCAATAAATTCATACGTTACATCGGAAAATGTAATCAAATATCTTGATCAAAACGAATCAAATCAAATATGCAAGTTGTTTTTCTTTTATTCTTTCTTCATTTTTTGGTTTCGGTCATCGCACGCACATTATGTGATAATTTACGTTGTTTCATTGGTAGACGGTCGTAATAGTGTCTGACTAAGTGTGACGGCGCTCGAAGATCACACGAATGAAAGTGAAAAATTCATATTTTTTTTTTTGTTTCACAAAATCCAAACAAAAAAATTCACGAATAAAAAAAATATGTTTTTTCTTTCATTCTGCAAGTTTCTTGCGTGTTTTTTTCATAGTTTTATGTGAAAGCCTTATTTCGTTTGTCGATCGAATGCATTCAATACCAACCTGCAGTACTTCTAATCAAAGTTTTATCTATTACGTGATAAACACTTTAATATGAACTAAACATTGATTTATGTAACATACTCATCATTTCAATTTTTTTTTTTTTTTTTTTTTTTTTGTAAATTAATTTCTTTTGTGTTTTTGATTGATATCAAAATAGTCTGGTTAAATTATATAATAATAAGAAGCAGTTAACCTTTAAGTAGTTAGTAATAGATTGAATCTTTGATATGGCCTAAGGCATTAATCTCTAAGTATTTTATGTGGTTGTGGGTTCAGTTTTACCTTTTCATCTTGAAATGTTTCAAATTTCGGTGGTTAAGAAGGTTTCGACAATGATTATCTTCTTTTTTCTTCTCTCACTTTGAAGTGTACGTGTCTATGTGAAAGCCGTCGGCTTCACTCAAATTTTTAATTCATTTCACATTAATAATACCATTAAAGCATTTAATTTGACATTAAATTGAAATTCATTTGTATGCTGTACATAACAATGAATCGACACAAACATTGATGGTTGAAAGATAAACCAAAACCACAATGTTGACGTGCGAATGGTAGTAAAATATGAATGGACCATGTATGTCAATATAAACATAGCTTATAAATGTTTTGAATTATTATGATTAATCGCATTTTCGCTCTTTGTATTTGAGTCATTGATTTTAATTACCTTTAAGACAAATGAAGTGTCTACTACCACCTGTCTTTCGTTTGGATTTTTCTTTATTGTTTTTCTTCTTCACATTTTGTAGCTCTTTGATTTCTTCATTTTCACACTATCAACTAAACTTATTCATTTGTGTTTGTTGTTTTTCTTCGTATTTTCGATTGCGTTTGCATTTGTAAACTAATTTTCTATTTCAGAACTGTTTGTTTATGTTTTCTTCATTGGTGGATAAAATCTTACGATATGTTTGTTGATTTTCATACATGGAATCAATTTGATTTCTTTTTTTTTTTTTTTTAATATTAAATGAAATGTCAAAATATTTAGATCACAGCCACAATCGACCGCGTGCCAAGCGATGAATGATAATCGCTGTTGTTGGACACGCGGCAAAGTACTTGGCGGTTCATCGGTTTTAAATACAATGCTTTATATTCGAGGGAATAGGAGAGATTTCGATCAATGGGAATCATTTGGTAATCCAGGCTGGGGATACGAAGATATTTTACCATATTTTCGCAAATCCGAAGATCAACGCAATCCATATTTGGCTCGAAATAAACGTCAACATGGCACTGGTAATGATCAATTGAACATAGTCTTTTAATAATTCCCTTTTCATGCTAAAATTTACATATCAAATGTAATATTTTGATTATTTTTCATTCAGGTGGTCTATTGACAGTTCAAGATGCTCCATACAATACACCAATTGGTGTTGGATTTTTGCAAGCAGCACAAGAATTCGGTTATGATTTGGTTGATGTAAATGGTGAACAACAGACAGGATTTGCATTTTATCAGTTCAATATGCGTCGCGGATCACGATGTAGTGCAGCCAAAGCATTCCTGCGGCCAGTGCGTTTACGAAAGAATTTGCATATTGCATTATTTGCCCATGTAACGCGTGTGTTAGTGGATTCAGTCACAAAACGTGCATACGGAGTCGAATTCATTCGAGATGGTATTAAGAGAGCCGTTTATGCTCGCCGAGAAGTAATTCTTGCTGGAGGTGCAATTGGTTCACCGCATATTCTATTAAATTCAGGCATTGGACCAAGAAATGATTTGGAAAAAGTTGGCATTCCAGTAATTCATGGTCTTGAAGGTGTTGGTCGTAATTTACAAGATCACATTGCAATCGGTGGTTTAGGTTGGACAATTGAAAAGCCAGTTGGCATAAAAACGAATCGTTTAATAAATTTAAATGCGGCCCTTCGATATGCAATTAGTGAAAATGGACCATTAACCAGTAGCATTGGTTTAGAAGCGGTTGGTTTTGTTAATACAAAATATGCAAATGCATCGGATGATTGGCCAGATATGAATTTTATGATGACAAGTGCATCACTGTTTGCCGATCAGCAAGCAAAAATTGCCCATGGGCTAAAGAAAGAATATTTTGACTATGTTTTTGGTGATTTGGTTACACGAGACACAATCACTATTTTGCCAATGATTTTACGGCCAAAAAGTCGTGGCTTCATTAAATTACACTCACGAAATCCATTGAGATATCCATTACTCTATCATAATTATTTAACGCATCCGGACGATGTGAATGTGATGCGTGAAGGTGTTAAATTAGCAATTGCACTTGGCGAAACGGATTCATTGAAAAAACAATTTGGTGCAAAATTTCATCATCGTCAGGTACCAAATTGCCGACATTTGCCAATGTTCACCGATGAATATTTTGAATGTTTTATTCGACAATATACGATGACCATCTATCATTATTCGGGCACCGCAAAAATGGGTCCAGCTTGGGATCATGAAGCAGTTGTTGATCCATACCTTCGAGTTTATGGAATAAAAGGTCTTCGTGTAATAGATGCTAGTATTATGCCAACAATTACAAATGGCAATATCTATGCACCTGTGATAATGATTGCTGAAAAAGGAGCAGATATGATCAAAGAATTATGGCTATCCAACGAAATTTATCGCCATAAACGATATGACAATTCCCGAAAATTGACGTCGATCGACGAGACAACAAATACAACAAACTTTACATGATTTGACATTTGTGATTGAGAAATTATTTATTATTTATTATGTATACGTTGATCAAGTTGGTCAATTGCTCTGTTTTTACTTTGTTAAATTTTGCTACGAAACCAAAACCATAAATTCTCAGAAGCAACAAATATTTATTGCTAATTGAATGGGAACACAAAATAATAGAATTAATTTATTTATTACAAACTATTAATTTAAACAAAAAAAGATTTTCAGCATTTAAAACTAGAAATATAAGACGATTCAATTTAAAATAAATTGGTGTAATTTTAAGTTGGTTCGTTCGCAGTCTCTTTTTCTAAATTTTTTTTTTTAATTTTAAGGTTTATTTTGTAGATTATTTCGTTGTTGTTTCTTCTTCGTTTTTTTTTTATATAATTCTTCATTTTGTTTATTTAATGAGCTACAAATTTGTACACAATACAAACAATGGCAACGTAGTGTGAAAATCGTGTGGCAATAGCTAATAATCGACATGACTATTAGTACCATAGTACAAATGGAAATATGCTATGGTTCATCTTTAATGTATGAAATGGCATACAAACCAGGCGTACGCAACTCAATTTGCACATATGATTTGGTCGCTTTTTGTAAAATAACAACTCACTTGAGATGGATTTTTAAAGCTTTTCGACAATCAACTTTATGCCAAAAAAAGAAGAAACACCGAACGCGTGATTTGTTTGTTTAGTTAGTTTTGAAAGATTTCATTTGTATCAACTAACTTCGATATTTGTTCGTTTCATTACGAGCATAAATTCATTGGAGTTTTACATTCTTGCTTGAGCTCTGATTTATGACGACTAACCAAATGACCATCTTGCAAGCAGTATTTATAGATTTTCGTTGGTTTTCTTTCTCCCATTGAATTCAAGTATCGTTTTTCGTATAATGTATTGATAGACTGAGAGCCGGCTTGTGGCGCAATCGAATTCTTTATATGTGAGCGTAAACTATATGAGTGGATCGATGATCATTACCAATGCATACTAATGTTTCGGGTGTTGGCATGATTTTTTTTTTTTTTGGAAGCGACCAAACACATACACATTTTCTCAAGTATGCAACACACACACCGTTTTTTTTTCTCAGTTCTTTTCGAATGAATTCGTTTAATCCAAATTTGAATCTATTGAACAGCAATAAGCTTCAATCGAAATGCATTAACAAAGTTTTATATTATTCACAATAGAGTCACGTAGACCATAAACCCTAATGGCATTGAAAACCTTTCAAATTTATTTTATTTTTTCGTCTACATTTCATTTAGTTAACGAAATAATTTGTGCTTTTCATTATAGAACTCAACCGCAACCGACGGCATGTCAAGCGATGAAAGACAATCGATGCTGTTGGACAAGAGGCAAAGTTATTGGCGGAAGTTCAGTATTGAATACAATGCTTTATGTTCGAGGCAATCGAAGGGACTATGATCAGTGGGTAAGAAGTTGTTTTTTTTTTCTCTTTCAAATAAATTTTTTAATGAAATACTCATTGGGAGGATGCCAACGATACAACAAACATTGAATGATTTGACATTTGAAAAAATTTCTAAATGAGAAAATATTTTTGTTTAAACATTGATTAGGAAGCGTTAGGCAATCCCGGATGGGGATATGAAGATATTTTACCATACTTCCGTAAATCAGAAGATCAGAGAAATCCATACTTGGCCAAAAATCAACGATATCACGGTTCAGGCAAGTTTAAAAAGCATATTCAAAATAAATGCATTCTGATGCATACATTTTAATCAAATGAATTTCTCTTTCAGGTGGTTATTTAACTGTACAAGATTCACCATATAATACACCATTGGGAATGGCATTTTTGCAAGCTGGTCAAGAATTGGGCTATGATATTGTTGATATAAATGGTGAACAACAAACTGGTTTTGCATTCTATCAATTTACAATGCGTCGTGGTGCACGTTGCAGTGATGCAAAAGCATTTTTACGTCCAGTTCGTTTACGTAAAAATTTGCATGTTGCACTATTTGCCCATGTTACCAAGGTGATTTTTGATGAAGAAACAAAACGAGCTCTTGGTGTTGAATTTATTCGAAATGGTGTAAAACAGGCTGTTTATGCAAAACGTGAAGTTATATTGAGTGCTGGTGCAATTAATTCGCCACATTTATTAATGTTATCGGGTATCGGTCCACGAGCTGATTTAGAAAAAGTTGGCATCCCAGTAATTCATGATTCACCGGGTGTTGGACGAAATTTACAAGATCATATTGCTATTGGTGGCCTGGCATTTAGAATTGATCCAAAAGTTAGTTTCTTATTTAATCGTATGTTCAATATGAATTCAGCCGTTCGATATGCTATCACCGAAGATGGACCATTGACCAGTAGTGTTGGTTTAGAAGTTACCTCATTTATTAACACAAAATATGCAAATCATTCAGATGATTGGCCGGATATGAATTTATTCTTTACAAGTGGTTCAACACCATCCGATCCTCAAATTAAAGTTGCTCACGGTCTCAAGGATGAATTTTATAATGAAATTTATAAAGAATTAGAATACAAAGATGTTTATGGCATTTTTCCAATGATACTTCGACCACGTAGTCGTGGTTTTGTCAAAATTATTTCAAAAAATCCATTGAGATATCCATTATTGTATCACAATTACTTAACACATCCAGATGATGTTCATGTTATGAGAGAAGGTGTTAAAGCTGCTATCGCTGTATCAGAAACAGAAGCATTAAAACAATTTGGCTCAAGATATCATTCAAAACCATTGCCAAATTGTAAACATTTGCCACACATGACCGATGAGTATTGGGAGTGCGTTGGTAAGTTTAATCATTCAATAGAGATTTTTTTAAGGAAAAATTTAATTACATTTTCTATTTCAGTCAAGCAATATACAATGACAATCTACCATATGTCGTGTACAAATCAAATGGGTCCACCAACAAATCCATGGGCTGTAGTCGATCCACAACTTCGTGTTTATGGTGTTAGTGGTCTTCGTGTCATCGATGCCAGTATCAGTGAGTATTTTCATCGACAATCTCTATCAATAAAAAGACTGATTTTTTTTTAAATCAATTTTTTTTTTTTTTTTTTTTGAAATTATTTCTAACTAATCTTGTTTTATAGTGCCAACAATTCCAAGTGGTAACATTCATGCGCCGGTTGTTATGATCGGAGAGAAAGGAGCCGATTTGGTCAAAGAACTTTGGTTACAAGAAGAAGTAGTTCGGTACGAACGACAGGCATCCGGATCCGCACCCGCACCCTCATCCGATGCCGAATCATCACCAAGTGCTAAAGTCAATGTAGTTTATTCAAATGCAACAGCTGCCTAAGTTCTCAATAGACGCACAAACTCAATTGTAGATAAAAAAAAAAAACGAAAATTTGTTTTGTAGAGAGTACTCTATTTAATGTGGTAGTTAAGGAAAACTAGCCAAATTTAAATCAACCGACTGCAATTGCAGAGTTTTTCGGCTCTGTGTTGATATTCATTTAAATCATGAACAATTTGCATGGTTTATTCACCAGTGAAACTTTAAAACGGGATACAACTTAATGATAGGATTAGCAAATAATAAATGGAGAGATTAAAAAAAACCGGAACTACAACATCCTTGTCCGATTAGAGTCAAAGTTATTTTTAAAATAGTTTTATACAAATTTGTACGTTTTTTTTATATTTAAAATGAAAACTTGCCGCCGTAAGAAAAACTGTTTTTAGTATCGTTTTTGTACATATTGTCTCACCGAATCGACTTTTGTTAACATTTTTTTTTATTCATAATAAATTTTTTTAGACAAAAAACACGATTTTTTTCTTCAAATGTTCAAAATAAAGTTTCGAACTATTACTGGAACTTTAAACTCTTCGATCGATAAATTTGCGGTCGCCTCAATGTATACTATAAATTTAGCAAATTGTAAAACCATATTTTGTGCTTTTGAAGCAAGTTGAATCAAAAAAAAAAAAAAACCAGGTGAGTTGTGTTTAATATCCGCTTTCTGCTTAAGTAATGTTGATGTTTTTCTCCGTCATGTATTAAATAATGTTGAAATGCAAGTGAAAATGTGTGATGAAAATCATGTGTACATTTGATAATTCCATTCACTTTGAACTGCCCAAAAATTATTTTACGATTCATTTGTAGTATTTATGACACAATCACAAAACATGTTGATTAGCACGCAAAACTGCATTTTAGTGAACATTCCATAATGCTGCATCGTCTTAAGTGAATAACAAAAAAAAAACAAAAAAACTTTCATTCGAATGCACAGACATGTCTCGTCACATGTGTGTGGTGTATTGAATACGTAATGCAATTGAATTTCCCTCCAAATTGGTTGATAATCTCTGTAATCGGTACTTGTTCGATCATGACAGCAACAAAAAGTCATAAATTTTATTTTTATTTACCATTCATAGAAATCGTGTTCAATCTCATGCCACAATATTCATCGGTAAAATTGCAAATAATCGAAGCGAGGGATGTTATTACAAAGGAAAATTCAATTAACAAATTATAATTCATGCGTCGTTTTTCTTTTTTTTTTTCGAAAATCACAACATACTATCTTGATCGTTTGAAATGTGTGTGTATTCATTTTGATTTCAACTCGTGTGAACATTTTCCATATTTCACATATGCAGTTCAAAAGTTTGATTTAAATAATAAAATATGCAAGTATGAAATCAACGAACAAGTTTTTTATTTTTTTTTTTCAAATGAAGAAAGAAAATATGATTGCACGTCGACAACTTAACCAACGAAAAAAAAAATAAAACGAAATGAAATGAAATAAAATGAAATGAAATAGGAAAAAAAAAAATCATATGCAAATTGGACGGCATTAGCCGCACGTGCACGATTTGCGAGCACATATTTTTTGGCGGATTTATCTATTCATTTTGAATGAAGCATATCCAAATGATGGATAAAAAAAATAAGCGGCAGTTACGATTGGTGTGAAACGCGTTCAATACCAGACGATTGACCGGGGAGATTAAAATGAACTGAGGCAATAATAATACTACACTTTTACCGCTCGTTCGGTATGCACCTCGCAGACATATTCAATAAGTAATACGCAATTTTGTAATTACAAATATACAATTACAATTTTGTTTTTATTGCGACGTTAAAAGCCAAACGAACGAACTGTATGGGAATATATTTCAGTGACCCGGCTGAGAATGTGTTTGATAGAAAGTATTTTGTACGGCGCAGAGATCGCATCGGAATAAATATCATTGCGATTATAATGAATGAAGCGAAAGAGAGGAAAAAAGAAGAAAAAGAAAAAAACGCCAAATCAAAAAATGAACATAAAACAAATAAACTGTAATCATAACGGCGACTTGTGAACGAACATTTCTTGATTTCGCCTGGAATATTTAGACCGAGATTAAACACGCATATCGACGCTCGAACAAAAATTATTTTATTTCACATTTATAATTTTGATTTGGCAGAAGAGATAAAATAGAGAAAAACAATTTCTGCTCTTAATGATTTGGCTAGTAATCTTTGTTTATGCGTTTTCATTACTTTTCGTTTATATTAATTTTATTTCACAAAATGACTTGATTTTTTCAACCAAATTAAAAAGACTGAAACGACGAACCTGATTTTTTTTTGCAAGAATGCTTCCCAAATTAAAAGCTAGAAAAAACTCAAGAAAAAAAAAAGTCAAAAAAAGCTAATTTATTCAGCCAATAGTAAATGTTTAACAATGTCGGCATTTTATACATATTTTAAGCATCGAGATGATTTTATCATTGACCTCAAATTTTATTTGCAAATATCATCAGTATTTAATGTTATCGTATGATTCAAATTCTTTATGAAAACTAACAAAATAAAGGTGCAAATTATTTTCTCACTTCAATATACAAGTATAAATTGCAAGCAAAAATGAATTCAATGACGTTGTTTGACTATTTGATGATTCATACAAGAAAAAAAAATGCTTTTGATTTAATAAATAAAAAAAAAAAAGAAAATACAGACCAAAGTTGGTCAATAAAATTGAAAGTAAATACAATTTGGTATGCGAAGATTTGGCCCAGAAAGATGAAAACCAGTTGATGTACAAAATGCATATACTTATTCATCGATAATAATTACATGCTGGCTGTCTAACACACTGACTGTCAATTTATCAACTCATTTCTCTCAATTGCTATTGCTAAACCGTTTTGCTTGCGCTAAACAACTTTCCATTTCGTGGTTATAAAATGGTATGTGCAACAAATTGCAATCGACTAGAAAGAAGCAAAGAAATAAAAAACAACTACCATCCATATCGAAACCTATAAATCCTTTGACAAACAACATCATTCAAAGTATGAAGAAAAAAATTTACTTTGAGAAAGAAAAAAAAAAACTTGTTTAATTCACCATACTATGCATTTCACATGCGAGTAGGAAAGAAAGACGAAAATTACAAAAGAAACTATCACAAAAAAAAAAAAACGTTTTATACATACATTACAAGTGTCATTAGACAAGATGCATTGGCTATAATGTAATACTATAGATGAGACACTCATATTTTCGTACAATTGAAACGAACGTGTTTCATTTAATGCTCAATATGGCTCAATTTGTACTAAACACTTTATACATGTGTTGTCGAAACGAACGTTCCAAGACTTTTGTATTCCATTCAAACTATTTACCGAAGCCAATTCCAGTGACTTTGAATTATTTTTTTTATTTTTTGTATGCTCACAATTGTACATTTTATCGCTTCTCAAATGTAAATGTGAACTCATTTACTAAATTTTTAAAGAAATATTGAAAATGTAGAAGAAGAATTTCAAATGTTTACAAACTGAACTGTTGGTTGAATTGTCGATTGAATGTTCCTCATGCTTTTTGGTTTCAATTGATAACATTTGATGTAGAAAAGACAGTATTAAACATACGCAGATCTATGAAATACTCTTCACTTTCATTGGAAATGAAATACAATCATGTGCATTGGCGGATACACGTCTACACAAACAGTATCGGCTCAAACAAGAAATATACACACGTTCACATGCACACATATACACATAACCATTCTCTGTTAATCGACACTTGAATGCTTTCGATGGTACGAAGTATGCGTCAATCGAAATCTCGCCAACCAAGCGATCGGACGGTTTTTATTTTTTTCGAAAAAAAAAAAAACAAAAAACATTTCAATCTGAAATAACAGCACGCCAACAAATAAACGAAACAAAACTAAACAGAAAGAAAGCAAGCAACGTGTGCACCACAATATTGAATATACAGAGGAAACATATGAAATAAAATAACTATAAAAAAAATAATAGAAAAACAAAGGAAAAGCAAATAAATCGTGTAAAAATTATCAACGGTGCGGTTCAGTTTCTACGATTTAATTTTTTTTTTTCTCTCCATCAAGCAAAACAAATTAAAAGCAAGTCATTAAGTTTGATTATTTAATGCGAATTAACAAAAAAAAAAGTATACAAATTCAAAACAAGTGAAAAAAAAAAAATTGTGACAAATCATCATCAGTGAAAGAAAACCAAAACACAAACGAAAGATTTATGATTCATTTCAGTGGATTATTCTAATGATTGAGTGCGATATTGATTTTTTTCTTCTCAAGGTAACAATATTAGGAAAAAAATGCAGCCGTTTTTGTCATTTGAACCGGATCAATATTGAGATCTCGAGCGATGCACATTGAGTGAGTAAAATGAAATTATTTGAAATTTAGAAATTTCATTTTTTTCCACATTTATTCAAATTCATTGCGTATTATGAGTGGGTTGCCAGATGTTGTAATAATTGAGATTTTTTTTTTCTTCTTTAATATGTTAAACAAATCATCCATTAGCGAATGTTTCGATTTCATTTTGCATTTAGTCTTCTGGTCACATATTGGAAGTGAAGAGAAGGAAAAAAAAAATTCACATATATCTTCCATAATCAAATTTCATCGACACGACCTTTATGCGGTAATAAATGGTCAAACATCAATAGATCATTGCAAATCAAGCGTGCAACGACAATTTTGATTCAAATCCGCACATCTGCTTCATTTCATATCTTCTTCTCTTTTTTATCTCGGGACATTTTAATTTCATTTCATTTGAAAACCGCATAATAATATTTCATATTGTTTTTGTTACGGCAATTTATGTAATATCATTGATGATAACAAAAAATTAATGCGATTGTTTAGCAATGTTGAATTTCCAATATGGTTTGTATTTTACCACACACTTATACAACGATTGATTGGCAAATAATAATTAAATTGTTGGCGCATTGGTTACAACTTTACACCATCTTCCTTCTAATTACTTCTCAGACAGGCATAGTCAATGTGAACAAATATTTTCAATTTAAAATTTCCCATCAGCAATGATTAAAGCGTCGCTATTTCACATTTAAATTAGTTTTATTTCATTCCATTCCATTCAAATCCAAGTTGTTCAACAATAATTCAATTTGAACTCAATTTTTCTCTATCCAATTTTTTTCATTTTCCTCTCTCAATTTCTTTTTTTTTGTTCAAATTTCCTCTCGAGGAGAATTGTGCGTTAAATGTTTTTCTTTTCTTTTCCTTCTTTGTTTAAAGCGGAACACTTTTTTTGACATTTGATTGATTTAAAAACAACATAATAAAAGTTGGTGTTTTGTGCATTTCCTACCCGCATTCTTCATTTGAAACAAACCAGAAAAACTCATCGAACAATAAAGATTCTCTCCTGATATTGAATATATCAATTTAATTATATGTATATGCTTCAGAGACTTGAAAAAAAAAGCAGAAAGCACATTACTGTTGCGAGGAAACTATTTTTACTTTCACAATTAATATTCATATCACACAGCCATACCCACATATACACAAACGCGGACATTTGAATATTGTTCAAAGATATTGATATACGATCTCGTTATCATTTAAAAATGATGCCCAAATACAAAGTTGCTTCTTAGAAATCGTCAAATACAACAAAATATGGTTGTTTTTTTCTCATTTTGTAAACCTTTGTATAAGTGTTGCTGTTTTCTTTCGAGCATGGATTCTTTTTCCACTCATTTGAAGTTCCCAAATCTGGGGATTAGTAAACTTTTAAAAATTGCAACTAGATTGGCCAAAGTGTCTTTCATTTATACAATGTTTTGTTGTTAAAAACAATTACCATTTAAAATGATTAGTGCTACTGTTAAAAGTCAAATCAGCCGGAACGTTAAAATTGCTGCTATTGAAACAATTACCGTGTTAATAGAGTGAGTTTTGAGCTATATTACCAATACACAAGGGATTTGCCGGTTTTCTTCGGAGTAGAAAAACAGAAAATCGTCTGGTTTCAAGACATTCACAATTATACCGTGAAAAGTAAAGTTTGATGGATGCAGCTTAATGACAGATTCGATGCTTTGCTTTGTTTTGTTTCCATTTTTCTAGCTTTTACTTTCATGTCTATTTCATTGACTTGAAGATCATTGCAATCATTCCATTTGAAGACGATGTCATAACCGCGGAAGTGGAAATGAATAATTGCCGTTGAAGTTATCGAACGATGAGAAAAAACAAAATTATTTACACGCATATTTGAAACTGTGTTTTCTAATCATCGTTATTGTTGAAATTTACATGCAGTTGAAAAAAATGGGACAAAAACCATATCTGATAATTCACAGAGAATTTTGTATAATTTTTCAATAATCAAATCCAATCATGAATTTCAACGAGAAGAAAACTTTCTACGGCTTTAACTGTTTTTTTTTTCTCTTTATTTTGGAAAAACAAATGAACATCGGTATAAAAGCCTAATGCTATTAAACGTCAACCAGTCTGCGTGATCAAATATATCGTTTTTTTTTCTCTCTTCAATAAAATCGATTATGTTTTTCGAGCACACAAACAATAAATTTAATTTATCATTTGGGTCTTTTATAACAACATTTCAATAGCAGCTCAACGAGTCAACTTCAAAGAAAATTTAAATAAAACTTTCATTTCAACAAGTTTCAAGCTTTGTTCATTTCAACCATATTTGAAAACAAAAACAATCATCAACTAAATAACATTCGTTTATCCAAATGGAAGATGTGTATTTAAAATCTGGCATAGTTTCTATATTATATAATTTGTCTCGATCGGAAGAAGACGAAAAGAAACGATGATGTAATAAAAGATGAACACTGTTTTGTTTCTCAAATAATATCAATTGAGATTCAATTTTTGTGGCTCATTTGTAATGTAAATGTACCAAATAATATGGTTTGTTGTACAGCCAATTTTCAATCGCATGTTTACAATTGAATTCAGATCAATTACTTGAATACAATCGAAGCTACGTCACATATGTTTCATTTTACGTATATTTTTTTTTCTCGCTATTATAGCTTTCTTGTTCAGCCGATTGGTTTTCAATAGTGAATTCAATAACATTTACATGAGGTAAACATATTTTCAATCAATTATTTATGTGAGCGCTTTAACACGTATTATTACATGAATTATGTGGTCGATTTCTTTCGTTCTCTTTGAATGTCGATTGACGAAAAAAATTTGACGTTTCGATGAGTTTGAAAATAATGATTTTTTACACATGTTGTTATTTATTCGCCGCGTAATTTTTACAGCAGTTTGTTTTCTTTCCTTAGTATGGTTCCATACTGTGGAATTCCGGTGTATAATTCGTTTTTCGTTTTTATTCGTTGATAAACAACATTTCATTACGAATCTAAACTTTCGATGCAGAGTCTGACTAACGCTAACACAGATGAAATACGTAATATTGATGGTGATGCTGTCGCTGTCGCCAATAATAGAATCGATAACCAAAATGACATTGCACGAATATTGCGAATAAACAAATGCTTGGCCTTAAATTCATTTGCCTCTTTTCATTGGGTTTTTTTTTTCCAAATATTTACAGTTTTGAATTCAATTCCGTGTTCATAAATACTTTTTAGTGGTCAAAGTGACAGGTAATTGATCGAGTAAACTAAATTGTACAAAAAATCACTGTATTGAAGGCGAATGAATTGATTGCATTCAGTTGTTAACAAAAATGTTAGTAGCTTGTGATTATAATAAACATTTACTGCGAATCCCATCCAATGCAATGATAAACTGGTTTGAGATAAGCACACCACAGTGGACATTCTGCAAGGAGGCCAATTGGAACATTTTCGCAAGGAGGCCAATAGTGTTTCAAATTAACTTTGCTTTTAATACATAAAAATGTATTTTTAAACACATCATTGTCATCAAAACCACAAGCTCATTTAAATGAAGGACTTTTTTTGTCTCCAAAACGTGTTAAGTTCACATTTAATTGATAAAATCAAATGAGACCACTACACTGCCATAAGAACTCATCATTATATATTCAGTAAAAAAATAATCCATCTTAAAAATAGCCTGAGATTGCCAATTTCAACGGAATGAATTTGCGAAATAGAAAAAAAAAACCAAGCTTCATCATTCGTAACAATGTCTTGAATTTTAATTGCATCAATTTTTGAACTTTCTATGGAATCATGTATGAAATTGAGCAACAATTGCAAACGGCCAAAGAAATCAATGAAACAATCTGCATCTTCATTTCGATTGATATACAGCGAGAATTGCATTCACTCTTTCAAATGATTAATATCTAACTCACTTACTCCGTTACTCACTCTCTTTCATTTTTATTTGTTCGCCTAGGTTTGAGGAGACCAGGTAAAATATGCATGGAAAATCAGTGAGAGTTAAAAAAAAAAAAAGTTATCAAGTGAATGTTGCACACGTTCATTCGTTCGTTTATGTGCTCTCGCGCACGCCGCAACAAAATAGCAACAACAAAAATTGTATTATTGTATTGTGGGAATGTGTGGCATTGCTAATTGGCATGCGTTTCCAAGCAACATTGCGTGCTGTATGTGGATTAAATTTCTTGTGGTTAATAGATTACAAATAATTATATTAGTGTTCGCGGTGCTTGGATCAATGTTAATGTCATATATTGTTTACACAAAGAAATTGTAAATAAAACCGTGAATCAATCGACTAATCTACGAATATATCAGTGTGAGAAATCACGCGAGTTTTTTTTCTATCGCATCTTTTGTTGTACTTTTCTAATTCTGCATTTTTATTTTGAGAATTCCAACGATTCGGGATGAAGAAAAAAAAAAACGTCGACTGTAATCGATTTCATTCACATCATTTGCAAATTTTTTGGCTTTTTATTTGGCACATTGTTTATACTGATACATTTGTATGCTGGTGTACAGTTCACATATCATAGTTTCATTATAAACTTTCTTTGTGGCGAAATAATTTGAACGTGTTCAAAACTACTTCAGTCTTCATAGACATTCAGAAAATGGAGAAAATTGCTTCATTTACAATTGCACACGTTTCTTGTATTCACAAATCGACTTTTTACATTTTGATCGGCACTGCACATTCGGTCGGCACTGCACATTCGGTCGGCACTGCACATTTGAACAGATTTGAGTGAAATATGAGCTGATTGCTGATTAAATTCGAAAATGATATTTGTGTTAGTGTGGTTTGTTTGTTGTTTATTTGTTTGTTTGTTGTTTATTTTTTGGTGGAGTGGGCAAATGCAATGACTGGCTGAAGTGTTGTACTCAGCAGCAAGGTCAATAAACATTTGTACAGGCGTTTGTTATGCTTTCTGTTGTTGGTCCGTCTTGAATTCCGTAGGAATTGTGTATGTAACTTGTCGCCAAATACAGAAAATGCGCTGCAAACGTTTTTTTTTCTTTTTCTGCAACTCGTGTGGTTCCATTGGTTAATTCCTTTCATTTCGTTGCCATTTCTCTGTATTCGCAATGAATATTTTGTTCCATTACAAGGCATTTTGCCATATCACATGCAATTGTGTGACGAAAAGTGTGCGGATTTTTAACACTGAAATTTATGACTTTGGACGGTACTCAGCAATCAAAAACCTTGAGTGTTAATGAACTTTTTCTTTCGCTCGTATTTTTTTGTTTCGTTCATTTGTTATTTTGTTCAAAACTTACAATTTTCTTGGCATTGCATTTCGAATGGACAACAAGCCCTCAGTTAAACTATGATTTTTACTTCAATCTGCTTTTTCCACCCATTTAACACCATCAATTCAATAACTCCAATTGTACATACCTGTATATATAAGAGAAAAAAAAAGAGAAAAAAAAAGAGTTAATGTCAGTTTATTAATTTAAAAATAAGATTTCATTTTATTTTTTTTTTTTTTATTTTTATTCATTAACTTCTCAAAACGAAAAACGAAATTATTCATGTTTGTCCTTTGCAAACAGGTCGACAAAAAACGAAAACATAGCATCGTCTTTTCGACTAGTTCATTGTGGATTTCGAAACACAATTTAATTAAAAACAAAAATTCCAGAAATATAATGGGCCAAGAGAAATCCGTACCGATTCGATGTAATACCTGTCATAGTTATTCCTCTTCAATAAAAACTTCTGCGTCACTATCAGCATCAACTAGTAATCTACCGACAACAACTTCAACACATAAAACAGCACCCTCTCCCATTCGTTCCCCATCACGTAGTACAACCAAATCCACAAAATCATCACAATCGTCAAAACATACATTAAACACATCGCATACACGTTTATCACGACTATCAACTGCATCCACAACATCATCTACATCATATAAAAGTATTGAAAATCAAACGAAATATCTTAATCATCAGTTGTATATTAAAAGTTATTTAGACATTGTAGAGGAGGATCGAACGGCCGCTTTACAATTTCAACCAGCACGTAACGGTATACGAAATTATACGCCAAAAATTCTTGTCGAACAAACCACAACAACATCATCATCATCATCAACATCCACATCATCAACGTCATCCAACGAACAAGAGGACATCGATATTTGGATTTGAAAGAATTTCAAATTCGTTTTTTTTTTTCGTAGAAATATCTAGATTTATAGAAAATATAACAGAAAGTGGATTTTTAGTAAAGGCTTAGCAAAGCATGGCTTTGGCTGCAATATCTAGCATATTCTCAACTGGTACTTTATTGGCTGCACCGGTTACAGCATTAAGTTTAATACCATTACTTGCACTTGGTATTAATTTTTATCGATATCAAAGCATCGATCCTGAAGGCAGACCAATCGATGCACAAAAAGTAGGAAATTTAATTTTTCTTTCCATGTTTTTATTGACGACTGAACTGTACTAATGAATTTATTCACATTTCCTTGTAGATTAGAGTTCAATATGATTTTATTGTTGTTGGGGCTGGCTCTGCAGGTAATCAATTCATAATTTTTTTTATGCAATTCACTTTCTCATTGACAAATTTTGAAATATATTCTAATTTTTTTTATCAATATATCCATTCAATCCCATGCAGGTGCGGTGGTGGCATCAAGGTTATCCGAAATTCGAAATTGGACAGTTTTACTCATAGAAGCTGGAGGCGATGAAACGGAAATTAGCGATGTGCCCTGTGAGATATTAATTCTTCTGAATTTATCTTTTTCAAAAGAAATTTTTTCACACATGTTATTGTTGACAATTTTCAGCATTGGCTGGATACTTGCAATTAAGTGAATTGGATTGGAAATATCAAACGTCACCGCCACCGGATCGTGCTTATTGTCAAGCAATGATTGGTGATCGATGCAATTGGCCAAGAGGAAAAGTCATGGGCGGATCATCGGTGAGTTTTCCATTCAATTTTTCCAATAAATCCAAATTAATTTCAATTTCTATACTTTTCAGGTATTGAATGCCATGGTTTATGTGCGTGGCAACAGACGTGATTACGATTCATGGAGTGCCCAGGGTAATCCTGGTTGGGATTATGAAAATGTATTACCATATTTTAAAAAATCGGAAGACAATCGAAATCCATTCCTTTCTAATAATCCATATCATGGAAGTGGTGGATATTTAACTGTTCAAGAAGCACCATGGCGAACCCCATTATCATTGGCATTCATAAAAGCTGGCATGGAAATGGGTTATGAAAATCGTGATATAAATGGTGAATCACAAACTGGATTTATGTTAACACAAGCGACAATTCGACGTGGTAGTCGATGTAGTACATCAAAAGCGTTCTTGCGACCAGTTCGATTGCGTCAAAATCTTGATATTATTATGCATTCACAAGTGACAAAAGTGTTATTTAACAAAGAACGACGAGCACATGGTGTTGAATTTGTTCGTGATGGTAAATATCACACGGTTTATGCACGAAAAGAGGTGATCCTTAGCGCTGGAGCAATTAACAGTCCACAATTGTTAATGTTGTCTGGTATTGGGCCATTAGATCAAATGATTGCTCACAATATTTCACAAATTGTCGATTTGCCAGTTGGTTACAATTTACAAGATCATGTTGGCTTAGGTGGATTAACTTTTGTCGTTGACGAACCAGTTACATTCACTCGACGACGTTTCACAACAATGGCTGTTGGTATGGAATATATCATGAATGAACGTGGACCAATGACAACACCAGGTGTCGAAGGACTAGCATTTGTTAACACAAAATATGCGGATCCGTCCGGTGATTGGCCTGACATTCAATACCATTTTGCACCGAGCTCAATCAATTCAGATGGTGGCGAACAAATTCGAAAAATTGTTAATCTTCGGGATGGTGTATTTAACACCGTTTATAAACCACTTTTAAATTCAGAAACATGGACCATTCTACCATTACTTTTACGGTATGTCAGTCAAAGTTTCAATTCACAAATTAAATTTGAGGTTTTAATTGTTCAATTTTCAACCAACAAAAAAATAGTCCAAAAAGTTCTGGAAGAGTAACATTGAGAAGTAAAAATCCATTGCACAAGCCAGCCATTGAACCGAATTATTTTGCACATCGTGAAGATATTGATGTTCTCATTGAAGGAATAAGAATAGCTTGTAATATATCTGATCAGCCATCGATGCAACGTTTTGGATCACGTTTACATAAAATTCCATTTCCTGGATGTCGTCATTTACCATTCGACAGCGATGAATATTGGGAATGCTCTATTCGACAGGTGCGACAATAACAGTGACTTTCTCACTTTAATTTTTCAATTAAATTTTCCTTCTTCGAATAGTTCACTTTTACAATATACCATCCAACGGGAACAGCAAAGATGGGACCAAGTTATGATGATGGTGCAGTTGTTGATTCTCGTTTACGCGTTTACGGAGTGACTGGTCTACGTGTTATCGACGCAAGCATAAGTAGGCATTTTACAATTTTTGAATTTTCCAATTTAAATGCAAAAATAATAAATATTTACATTTGTTTTCCAGTGCCAACAATTATCAGCGGAAACCCAAATGCGCCGGTAATTATTATTATTTTTTTTTTTTTCATTGTGATTATTATTAAATTTTTATCAAAAATATGGATGATTAAGCATTAACAAAATATATTTTATCCAATTTCGCAGGTAATTATGATTGGTGAAAAAGGAGCGGACATGATAAAAGAAGACTGGGGTCAACGAATAAAAACACCAATTCGAACGCCATCATAAATACGATGTTAAAACAACGGCTGATAAATTGGCACATTTGTGTGTCTTGTGATATATACGAATTAATATAACGCGAATGGAGTATGCAACAAAAAGAAAAACATACACAACGAATAATTTATTCTTTTAATTTATATAAATTTATATAGTTGAAAAGAGACGTTGTCTTGAAATTGAAAAAAAAAAATGCATCACTATTCATTATTGTACAATATTTCGGCAAATTCCGAAAAAAAGTTTTGGGTAAATCAAAGATAAAACCTCCAGCAAAAGGAAACAAAGGAAGAAAAAATTATAATTTTGAAGAAAGCAGGTATTCAAAGGGAAAAAATATATAAAACCGAATTAGATTAAAAAAAAACTATTCAAATGACTCGCGTAACATTCGAATGTTTTGTTTACTTGTTGTGGATAATGATATTAATAAGCATATGATTTTTTTTTTATTCAATTAGAGCGGATTATCGGACAGGCCGTATTTCTAGCTAGTCAATAAGTGTATCAAATTCATTAAAACTACCCGAATAACAAATCATTATTCAATTCATTAGCCCATGATTAAGATGAAAGATATTATTAATAAAAATATGCATGCATGCATGCATAATAATATTTGCAATGCGGAGGAAAAACAATTCAACTGAACCACGATGATTCAAATTTGTTACTTTCAAAATACAAAATGAAAATCAATAAACAAAAACAAGAAAACTATGAAGAAACGGCGCACATTTCAAAATTCAATTGTTATATAGTTTTGTAATGAAATTATAATGATTCGTTTTATATAAATAGGGAAAAACAAAACATTTTAATGTTTAGGCGCTATAATTTAAATCAATTAATTTTTTTTAAATGCAATTTATTAAGTTGATTATCGATTGCATTGAATGGAATTTGATTGTTAAGAAAAGTAAAAATAAATATAAATATGCAAACACAATTAAAATAATAAAAATAGAAACAAACATTGTAGCGAATGATTTTAATTATGATTGTATGTGCTAGCGCAATAAAAATGAAAGAGTAATATCAAGATTGAAATTAAATTGGCCTAAAACAAAGAAAAATTCGATTGATTATCAGCGTTTAATGTACATAGAGGTTGAAAGTGAATGAAATAAAATAAAATTTAATGTAGTTTTTTTTACTATATTTTAAACTGTAAATACATTTTTCAGTTAGATATGGTGCAGGTAATTTCACTGGCGACAACCAGAATGATGTACAGTATGTGAAGAAAGTAAAAACAACAGAGCAAATCGGATGCATGAACAAAACCAACAAGTTTCTCGTATATTTGGCGCCAACGCGCAAATCAGCCGCTTTGCAATGAAATAAGCTCAAATTGAGCGGATAGAAACTGATGTTGAAAGTCGTTTAACCAGAAAATTCAATTGCATTGATTGTTTCAAGAGCAACAACTGTCGATTTTGTTGCCAATGCATAAATATCAAATTGTTATCTGTCTATGTTGTGCTTTGCTGTCAAATTTATCGATAGTTTTTCTCGCAATTGCATATTCTTGAATGAATCAGGTTTTTTCTTTCTTTCTCTTTTCTCTTGTGACAGTTTACGGAAACTTGAAAAAAAAAAAACCAAAATCGCATGAAGTGCGAAAATGTTGCAATATTATATGCGCAACCAACATGAATCACAATCAGCTCCACTCATTACTTTCACTCGGATCATTTATACGTCAGCAACAGCACGATACCGTTCGAAAATTAAAATAAAAGCACACTTTACTCGAACGTAGAGAGTCTCTACGAATTATTTTGTTTTAAAATTGAAACTGGAGCTTCCATTTTTCACTCTCTTTTGCTCATGTAAAAATTTCGTTTTTGTTTCGGCGTGTGCTCACAATAATCGATACACCACTGATAGCACCGCAACGAGTTATGTGGTGAGCAAAAGAGAAACATGGAATAGTTTATGCTGCACACGTGCTTTCCATTAGAAAATTCAATGAACGGTGAATGGGCGATTGTGACAACAACAACAAAATCGTCGTCGTTTTGCTTTACATGAGTGGACATAACATTGATGTTCAAAAAGTTTGTTTAAAATCTATTCGATTTCGAAGGCCAAAGAAAATATTTGTGTACGAAGTGAACCTCACGTAGACCTTCATTGGGTGTATATTTAATTGAGTGCTTAAACTTGACTCAAAAATCTGCACGTGAATCACAATATGATTTCATTCAAAAGATGATTAGTTAATGAAATTCAATAAATGAATAACTTGAAAAGAAATTCATATAAATGTATCGATGTGATTGGTTTATATAAATTTAAAAGACCAATTGCGCAATGCATACTGTAAATAAATCCAGAGCTTAAAAAGTGTAATAAATGCGGGATCAATAAAAGCATTTTTTTTCTTTTCATTTTCATTTTAATGAGTGTATTTTGCTTGTTTGTCGATCGGATCATGATCCGAAACTTGTCATTATAAGTAACATATTTTAAAATGAACATTGAACGTGTTCAGTTGAGATTTGTAGATTTGATTGCAAACTACTTTTTCCCGCTAACAATGATTGCTAACGATTTTCTGTCAATCAATTGTTGGCTACCAGCCAACAGTTTCATTGTGTTTTTAATCGATTTTTAACAGTAATCGAAATTAAGACGAAAACTTATGTTTAACAAAAATGATGTGCTGAATCATGGTGTTGCTGGTTTAATTGAATTTGTATTCCACGCCCAAAAGCAGAACAATAATTCAATTACTCAGTGTAATCACAAAATATTATTTACTTAAGAAGCATGTCGTGGGCCCTAACAACATGTATTCCAATCGATTTGAGGGCAACTGAATTGGGTAAATGTGCGATTGCAGTGAGATGAAATTGAAAACGACTTAATCAAATTACGGAACACTTAAAACAATTGGAAATGTATCAAGTTAATCGAAAATTTCATTAGTATTATCATAGCGTATTTTGAAAGATGAATAAAGACAAAGATGGTAATAGTCAAAGAGAAAGGGAAGAAAGATGAAAAGAAAATTAAAATGCTTACGGGCAATAAAAACACATAATTTTTTTACTGATTTTTTTTTTCCGACTGACACTTATGAGGAGTGGAACGGTTGGCTATTGCATAATGCATAATTCGCAACGATCGATTGAACGGAGTGGTATTTATGAGTTTACACACATTTTTGGATCGATGATTACTTTCCACGTGCGTTTTGTCATTCTGTGAATATTTTTGTTGTTATTTTTCTTTTCATGTATTGTACTCTATATACGTGTAATCTAATTTGTTCATATGAATTGAATATATGTATTGAAAATCCGATATGGAATTTCATATTAGTTACGAATTATAACTGAAATTATGCGGAAATCGATGTTAAGTGAAATTAATTTTTTTTGTTCCTCAATCAACCATTGGACACAATTGTAAAAGCGATATTATGGTCTTTGAGTCAGTATAACGAGCATTTAAAATTGCGTGCAATAAACTGTAAGTGACCATACCGCCAACATTTAATGATCATTAATTTACTTTTCATTGCGATTGAGTAATCGAGTAATGGTATTGATTTTTAATTCCAATTCAATAATTTTGTAGAGTAGTGCAAAGTGTATATTGGCTGGTGATGAACATTAACGAAATTAGGGCGAATCAAAAAAAAAAAAAAAGAGGATAGAGCGAGCTAATCGATTCAAAATTCCGAAGAAGCCATTATTTTTAACTCATTTTTCAAGTCGTTTGCAGTTGAAGCACACTTCAATTCAGCTTATTTAAACGTTTCCATGTGATTCGATATTGTGGAAAATGGCTCAATTTTGCACGATGGTGTCAATTGATTGAAAATTCTGGGTTGAGTACGTAACTACATCTACATTAGCAAGCAAAAAATTACAAGTGAAAAAATTTCAATGATAAAAAAACATAGTTGGCATCGATGCATGCAATTGACAGTGACATGGATAATGGGTTTTTCGGTGACACAATTTCATCTCTAGTGTTGCGTTCTCGAACGATTAATATAATCGACTTGTTTGTAGAATATGGTCAAATAGGTTCTCTAAGCCTAACCCGAAATGGAGTATAATTGAATGAAAATGACGTCGGAGCCAATTTCGTGGCAAAATAATCGTTTATCATTTACGATAACCGTAGCACTTTTTGATTACCACAATTGTCTTTAAAATATATTTTTGTCACGGTTTGATGCACACGATACGAATCATTGCTTTTCTACTCTTTCTTTTTAAGCATTTTTAAGCTAATGCTGAATGTCGAACGATTATGCAAATACAAAAATGGATACAATCTAAACACATACCGGCACGCAAATTGATTATTTATTTATTTATTTTTTGTTTGTGCATGAGAAATGATCTTGTGTGTGTGTATTAGCCGAATATTACGGTTGATTTTTGGGGACTACGTGCGTTAACTCAAATCCGACACACAAATTATCACGTGCCGCTATTCTTTTTCCTTCACTCTTTCTCTCTTCCTCTTTCTTCCTCTCTCTCTCGTTCTTTTTCACTCCTTCTTTCTCTCTCTTTCTCTCTCACTCTCTCTCTCTCTCTCATACTCTACCTCAGACTCCATTGGCTTCTTAAAAGCATTTCTACACTTCCATCTTTCTTTCCACTTAAAAATGAAGCAACAAGCGTGAAATCAAAGACAATTTTCTTTCGTCTGATTTTATATTTATTTTGTAATTTTCGCAATCAATGTAAAGCAAAAGAGAATCAATATTGTGAAACAATGGTTATTCATCGATCATGTTATTAAAGAGATGAATATGATGATTTTTGGCTATTGAAACAAGTTAATTTGTTAAAATGGTGTATATTTTTTTATCGTTTTTAAATCGGATTTCAGTAGATCGAATCTATTGATTGATAGACAGATGATGCGATTAGCATTTTTGATCATTTTATCAAACTTTCTTTTCAAGTTCTCATTGGAATAAAAAACCAGAATAGTTTTTTTTTTAATTTTTGGTTTCACTTTATCGAATGAGGATGACGAAATATTCAGTAAATCGACAAAGTCATAAATAAAGTACATACATAATAATTGTCGGTGCTTTTTTTAAACCAATAATCGTCGTTTTGATGAACAATTTTCCTTTCATTGCGTGTGCACTCCCGACACACTTCTTTATTTTTTTTTCCGAATATTGCGTAATTTTTCATCTGATAATACGTTTATAATATCGTGTTGTGAATATTATACGGGCTTGAAATTTTTTTTTATTCACAACGTTTGAGTAGACATATTCAGAGACCGCGATACATGGTGCGAAATTGAATACGCAAAATTTACCTTTGTATTTGATGCCGATAAAAAGTGTGATGTACGATTATTGCTATTGAATATGAATAGATCGTATTTAAGTGTTTGCGCACCAAATGGGCGGGGAAGGTGCATACATTTTATGTGCAAAATCTATGCAAAGTGAAATTTATAATTTGATAACATTCAACGATAACGAAGTGTTATAATTTGATTTGCATATCATTCGGACAATACGCAACATGTAATTTGGATGCTGCTGCGTTTCAAAATATTTTTCATGAATGTAATTACTTTATTTTCAAATCAGTTTTTGATTTAAAATATTGATCATTTTTGTTCCAATCAAATTGAATACGGGCCAATTAACCGTCATTTTCTACCTTCATCTCTCGTGTTCACACTCATTCTCTTTCTCCCTTCTTATTTACTCTTTCTCTCAAAAATTGCATGTTAATTTTCAATCAGCCACAATTTTGGTGATTTTACTTCAAGTATTCAATTTATCGTACTTATTCATGGATAATGACGCGATTATGACGCTCATCATTACGCCAACACACACATACATTCTTCCGAAGAATTCACAACTCGCAATCACTTTCTTCTTTCTTCATATTTTCTATCAACATTGGCTGCTGAACGACGTTCAATAAATGTTGATTTAACGGCACATGCGATTTGGTATTTGATCAAGTTTGAAATTGGTATGTAAATTATGCAATGCAGTCTGGATGGTTTTTCACATTGATGCGTTGTATTTCACCATAAATGCAGTAACGAAATTCACAACGAAGAAATGGGTTATACGTGCGGTAAAGCACATTTAGTATTTTTCAATTTATTTAGTCTTTTTTGCCATATTACGAACCGATATGAAAATGAACAGTGGACACGTGTGTCGTAACACATGATAGTGAATTCAATAGCTCCTCCTCATTTATATGCTGCCTTCCACCAATATATGCATGTGATATAATTTCTCTTATTTTTTATGTGTCACACATATATTTGATCATGTCGATGAAATTTCTTTACCAAATTCAATGAAGAAGATTTTAGTTGAAAAAAAAAATATGTAAAATTGCACGTAGCAATTCATTAAAATATTAAAATATTTGACTTCAAAAGAAAAAAAAATGTAACTTTGGTCCCGAACACAAGTACATGGCCAAAAACGAATCTTTTATTTCTTCAGAAATTTAATCTTTAAGCCTCGAACTTGGCAATTGACTAAGTATCACTTTTGTATTCAGAGCACAATCCATAAATTGGAGATTGAGCATGAGTCAAGTTAAATTGTGATGTGGTCGTCTCCCATGCTTTCACCGCTAGTTGGAAAAAAAATCGGTGTGTAAATACAAGGTTTTTCACTTAAACAAAGACAAGAGCTAAACAATTACATTGCCCGAAGTTAAAAGAAACATATGATAAAAATGCAAAAAATGCAATAATAAAAGAAAAGTCGCTTGCCTTGCCTTTCCCTATAGATCAATTTCGGAATGAAATCTTTTTCTTTTTTTCCCTTCTTTCTTTTCTTGTTTTGATAATGATATATTTAGATAATATATTCAATTTGATCCGAACTGCGTGGATGCTTGTCAATCGACTTAAAAATGTTTTAACAAACACCAAAACACACAGATGAAAAGCTGAGTACCCCGCTATCGTCACTTTAGTTCATTGTTAATGTAAGTGTGTCTTTGCATTGCTTTACACAGTCAACACAGTAAGGCAACTAATATTGTGTACAATGAAGTCGTTTATTTATTTAACTGACTGGCTGTTTTATGCACACACAAAATAAATGTGTTGGTTGGCTGAAGTCATAAAGAAATATTTATTTTCAATTTTCCTTTTAACATTTCCTTCGCCACATTGCTTCATGAAGCAACGCGCATGGAATTGAAACCATCGAATATAGTAGTAGTCTGAATGATCCTATTGTCAGTCTCTCGATCAGTTGATACAAATCGCTTGAGCTTGAATGACGTGTGCGTTTTAGCTGCGCTCATTCAATCGAATAGAATAACGTGAAATAAACATTTCCAACATTTCGGAAATATATTTGTTTTTGTTTTTTTTATCAAACGGTAGCCATACTCATTGGCAACTACAGAATTAACACAGTCACAATTCAAACAGAAAAAAAAAGTAAAACAGTGCAGCAACAATTCACTGAACAAAACGTATATAAATATCGAAAATAAACGATAATTTTGTTTCCGGAAAACGGTATGGAATTGTTTCCCGTTGACTTATTACTACGATAACAACGCCAATTCGGAATTGCAAAAATAAAAAAAAAAAAAAAAAATAGCAGAAAAATTGTGTTAGGAAAATAAATTCTCTCGGGTAAACATATGGTTTTCCAATAACGATATTTGTTTAATTCAATACATTTCTTGGTTTAAAATTTTCGGATAAAAAAGTGCGCTCTATCGAACGAAACCGAAGATCGGAAAGGAAAGGAATGGTAAAAAAAAAAGATTTTTTTTTGTTCGCAAAAACGAAAACAGTTACCTTTCATTTCATTTAACGAGTGGTTATTTATATTTTGTTCGATTTTATTATAATAAACAACGCATCGTATTGCATTCAAGTGATCTCTTGTTGTTGGACGGTGGCCGCATTTCTGAAGATCAAATGAAATTTTCTTCATAAAAGCGATTTTCTACATCAATTTCGAGAAAAAATAATAAAATTCCGTACAAAAGAAGTAGGAGCTTAAAACATACAGAAAAAGTGAACCGACGACTTTTTTGTCCGAACTTTTTTCGTTTCAATGAAAAGTGTATGAAACCAATAAATTACATGATTTATGAATTAAGTTTTTATTCACTTGATTAAAACGGCGCCTGTAAAGAGCAAAATACCATCGTGTATCACGTATATTGTGCACACTTCATCAGTTTAATTTATTTAGTTATAAACAATCGTGTGAAGATATTAGTGCCTTGCGGTACTGTAAGAAAAAAAAAACTTCATAAATAGACATAGAAGATTGCAGATTAATTAAATTGTGCAGACATAAATGTGCATCCAGCAGCTAATCGATCTGATGTAATTTTTAATCAATTCAAACATTTTGATGTCAAATCTATATCGATATTGTGACAAAAGCTGATCGATGAAATTTCATTGTGTCTCATTTGAAAAAAAAAAATCCACCGAAAATGGTAAGTAAATCTATCAAAATTCTGGAACCTTCAAAAAAAAGCAATGAAAAAAGTCGCTCATTATCATCGTATTTACAAAATGTGTCTGAATAAATTTTGATCAATACATAATCGATTAGCTAATAATAATTTTTTGATATTAGCTAATAAGCAATCCCAACCTTTTATAAATGAATGTATGCCATGAAATCAAAACAAATCGGCCACATGAAATACACAACTTTCTCACACACATAAATTGTTATTCATATAAGGCACTCAATGATTGTGTTGCCGAGGAAATGAACGAAAGTAAAAATGGTTGTTGTTGTTGTTGTTGTCTTTTTTCATCTTTTTCTTTATTCGACAATACGTTTTATTAAATAATCGTGAGCCGTGTGTTTAAACAAACAGCATTAGCAGGTAATACATTTGCAAATGACCCACAAAAAGTGGCTGGCTTTGCTCCTCTTTCTATTTTCGCTCACTTCACCAACAGTGGCGGCATCGTTTTCGATGCAATCATCTCCATAATCGAAAGGTGAATTAATGTTATGACCACGATTGTATGTTACACAATATTAAAATAAAACGATGCGATTAAGAAAAATAAACGAAAAACAAAAACAAATAATAAGAGAATTGAAAAATGCCAAACAAAAAAAAAAAAAAAAAAAAATTGTTCAACAAAATCGAGAAGAAAGACAAGATGATCTTTCATATAAATTCATATTTCAATTATTTTAAATAGCATCCATTTGCATTTTTCCATGGGTTTAACTGAATTTAACTGAGTCGGTGCGAACTGAATTCAATCTAATCGCATGTAGTTAACTAAACGATGAGTCGTTTAAACGCAAGCAAACTCAAAATGAATGAGCAAACGAAAGGTATCGAGAAAATATAAAATAAGTGTAATATACACGTGACTTGTAATTTGTTTTTTTTTTTTTTTTTGATAATTTCTTCTTTTGTGTTCATATTCTGTGTGTGACAACAGTGATTTGATGTTGTATATTTTTAAACGAATTGGCCCAAGATTTGGCTTTTAATTTCTTCACATTCAGCTATAAAAAGACATTTGTAAGGTCTCTTTTGAATGGAACATGACAAATCGAATTGTGAAATGTGTCGTAAATGTTTGCCGATGAACCGAAGATAATATGAGAAAAATAAAGATTGTCATTGTGTTTTGGAATGGTAATAAATTCGTGAATGTTGATGGGAAAAAAAAACTGTCATTTTGACGTAACTTTCGAGATGCAATATTCGTGCTAATTTTTGATAAAGTTTGCATTTGTTTTGCCGGTTACAAAATTGAATGAACTCACAGATTTTAAGTGTTTATTGCTTTTTCCCATTGTTTAAATCATAACATTAATAATTCAAGTTCACGTTGATTTGTTTAATTGGCGACAAATTATATGCTCACACAATACAGAGCTGCATGAAAAATGAAAAGCACATTATTTGTTATGCAATTAGTCACGCTAATGAACGGTTGTGACAAATCGAGATGTTTTTGCTGATAGATTCAACTAGATATTTAATCATTGAAAAATTGTTAAATGAAATAAAATAACGTGAGATGTCATCGCACTGCGCTTTGTATGAAACTAGTATTTCCCGTTTGCATTTTTATGAAATGCATCAATGAATGATGACATTCGTATTATTCAAGTTGCACAACTTTGTCTTTCTTTCTCTATATTCACATATTAATTTATCTGACCGTTTACATAAGTCAATGGCCAAATATTGAATGTAATGATCATAATTGAATTTACTGTATTGACCCAATCACAAAAGGCTTGCTTTTTGAATTTATACGGCTGAATTTTCCTTCTTTCTCTCTCCGTCTCGCTCTCGCTCTCTCTCTCTCTCTCTCTCTCTCTCTCTCTCTCTTCTCTCTTTCTGAATATTTTCTATTTACTCAAACTTTCGCTGCGTTCAATGTTTGCCTAACTTTTCGTTTCGATAAGTATAGCAAACCGGTTGTTTCATCAGGAGATCAGTACAAAAAGTGAATCGGCAAATGGGCACTTTACCAATAGGTGTGTCCATATTTTATCTTATCTATCGGCTGATGAACAAATATAATGAACAAGCAAAAGAATTTCTATTTTTTCATCCGAAAAAAAATTTTCAAACAATATCAACGCAATCTCATTTTAACACCTAGTTCGATGTTGGATCTCTTATTAAAAGCGCGAAAACTTACGTTACAGTGTAAAATTATAGTGATAAACAATCAATTGTATTTTATCAATTTTCGTTCATCTGCTTCATGAATATAATACAGTCTTCACGCCTGACATAATAATCAGACAGAGTCTTAAGAGTGAAAATGTGCTCGAAAATTATTCGAAAAGGGTTTATGTAAGTGGTAGAGAATTATATTTTGTCTCGCTTTAAGGAAACAATTTGGTGAACTTAATTAGCTTGAATGTCTAATGACGTGCTGAGCTGTATCTCTCTCTCTCTCTCTCTCTCTCTCTCTCTCTCTCTCTCTCTCTTTCTGTAGGTATCGAGATAGATAATCTTGGAAATAGAAAAAGTACACAGGTTGAACGGTAAATTGGCGCATCGTCCATGTTTTCCACTTTTTTAATCATTCAATAAATCATTAAACGAATTACCGACTTCTTTTACTATCCATCACGTTTGGAATAATTTGGTTAGTTTTGCATTCACCATCAACCATCAACTATTCAAGAAATTTGAATTACATTAACAATGAAAATACAATGAAAACTATTCATTCACTAAATCTATCTTGAATATCGTGCGACTGTCATTTTGGCATCTCTTGTCGGATATCACACTGAAGTGCGGTGCATTATTAATAATTACAGCACGACGAATTCAACAATGCGGAAATGCAAGCAACACTTTACCAGACACTATGAAACTTTGCATATTACAACCACGCGCAAATTGAGGAAAATTAATTTCCTCTTTCAATTTGCCATTTAATTGTTCAACCAAATTGAGGTTTTGTTTTGATTAATGAAAATTACGAGGAGTACATCAACCAAGTGTTCACTTTCGTAAAATTCTATTGAATTTGCCGGAACAATGCATGTAATGCACCTGTCATCACGGTGAATAATAACCATGTTGTGATAGGTTTCAAGGTGTGATTGCATATGTGATGACAAAATATAATGTTGAATAAATTCGCCACTGTATAATTAGAATGCATTTGAATTTATAAAGACAAAAAAGAAAAAATGACGCAAAAGAATTACCAGTATTTCATTTGGAAGGTTTACTTTTTTTCATAATAGTGTCAATCCGCTCTAATGAACAAATTTATTAAATTAATCGTGTAGTGATGAAAACAATTTATCTTCGCCGTTTGTGTTTTTTTTTTTGTTAAATGCTATTCGGTCAATAAAGTTTTTGACTTGAACACTTGGCGGCTTAACTATTGCTAGTCATCATTCGTGTTAAACGTTTCACAATTGTAATGAATAAGTGTCTCTTTGTTGGGCGTGTGTTACACACTGTGTAAAGTAAGACTTTGTTTTATTCTCTCTGGTAAATCACCGATTCACATGAATGCGTCGCTTAGTTTTCCTGTACAATTTTCCTTCGTTTTTATCAAACAAACACATGGAAATTGTTATTCTGGTATTTTTGTGTTTGAATTTTTTTTTTTATTCACCACGCTTTGGCATGTAAACAGAAATTAAATAGTCAAGCTGACCACTTGGTTATTTCTTTCGTTTTTATTCAACGAAAACCACAAAAAGTGTTTGTAAGTACAGTGCAATTAGTAAATGTAAAACCATGATAAACATCGTTGGGTTTGAAAATAAATCTCTTAATATGGATTTGTGTTTTTTTCTTTTAAAGCTGATGTTACGGTTGAGTACAGCATTTAAATGTGAAGAGAGTGGTTGGGAAACAGAGACAAAGCGGGAGAGAGAGAGAGAGAGGGAGAGAGAAATCACAAAGAAAGTAAATAGATTCCTTATTTGATTACTCGTGCTGATCACTCTTGTCATATTGATGAAGTAAATCAAATGACAGAAAACATTATAAAATACGTTGTAACAAAACGAAAATGAAAACAAAAACACTTAATTCCAGTTCCGAAAATATCCAAAGGAATGCAAATGCAGAACCAAAAAAAGAGTGAACGAGCGGAATAAAAAAAAACACGAAGTGAAAATAGCAAAACAAAACAAAACAAACAAACTAAAAAACCACGTCAAACGCTTTATTACAAAACCATTTAAATGCACTTGTCAGTCGTGTTTTCGTCGGCATTTCATGTTCATTACATTGCCATTGTCTGTGTGTGCTGTGCCGCACTTATTTAATAATTCGTAACTAAAGTCATGTTTTTTTTTTCTCATTTCTTTTCTTTATATTTCGCCAGTTATTTCATTTGGTTGGTTTCATTCGTTTACACAAGTTTTGCATTTATTTATTGTTTTTTATCTCTTGTTTCTTGTTTCTTGTGTGATTGTTTTGTTGACGTGATTAGTAGAGTTGTCTATCGTGTCTTTTGTTCAGTTCTTTTTTTTTTCTTCTTCTTTCTCTCTGTGTTTATATGAGATTTCGATGTTGGTTGCTTTTTTTTCTGTTTATCTCTTTGTCCCTTCTGTACTCTTGTCTTTTTAAATCTTCGCATATGCATAAACGTAACAATAAAATGCTTGCAATGCGATCTATTTTTGTTTCGCACAATACCAAATCACAAAACAATGCATGCTTACGCGATGTAACTGTCGAGACCTTTAACTTGTTGAAATTGTGCGTCCTTGGCTCAATTCAATTTAACCAAAATAAATTTCATCAATTTTCTTCTTCACCATTTTACATTAAATCTCGGTAAATGAACTCAAGCTCGTTATCAAAAATACTTTCGTATATAGTTACGATGCGTTTATTTTGCGAATTAACGAGGTCACATCAAGTAATGACGTTGAATACATTTGTAATTTTAATCAGTGGAAAAAAAATGCTCTAGATAAGATTTTTACGACAAAATTGTTTCTCATTTTATTTTTCCATTGCAGATTTGTCATCGAATTGTCACGCAAAACTGAATCGAGACTATTTTTTCAAGTGGTAACATCAGCCATTGTTTTTTTTTTCCCTCCTTATTATTATTGCGGTGCTTTTTTTGCTCGAGAATGCATATCAAATCTAACGAAATTATTTGTATGAAAGTAACAGTTAATTGGCAATTGAAACTTATAAATTACGACAAAATATTCGTCTGGACTAATTTTTGATATTCTTGAAGAGAAGAAAAAAAAAAAAAAAATAAAGCGAAATCGAAATTTGCAAACGAAAGTGTACTTATTGCAGCAAGTCATATGAAAAAATAATAATAATAATAAATTGAGAAATTTTCGTTCGTGCATGTGTGCGGTTGATTACAAGAAAATTAAACGACATAGTTTAGGAAAGAAAGATATTTACCAAACGAAATGGTACTGAATATATTGATTGCATCAACTGTGATAAAGTCAACGTTTGGCGTCGTTACCACTAGTCTTTGGTTGATACCATTATTATTGGCTGCGATTTCCTATTATCGATATGATCGTGTCGATCCCGAATCAAGACCCATCGATCAGAAAATCCTTTACGCACAATATGATTTCATTATAATAGGCGCGGGCTCAGCAGGTAATTGCCATTTTCCTGCTTTTTCAAATTTATTGAACGAATTTAATTTTTTCCATTTCATACGCCTGATTGTAGGTGCGGTTGTTGCAAATCGATTAAGTGAAATTAAACATTGGCGTATTCTTTTGCTAGAAGCGGGTCCAGATGAAAATGAAATTTCTGACGTAAGAAAAATCATTTTTTATTTACATGATAACCATAATACTTTTGCATTCAATTAAAACTAACTGATTTCCCCTCAATCTTTTAAGGTTCCCTCACTCGCGGCTTATTTGCAATTGAGTAAACTGGATTGGGGTTACAAAACAGAGCCAAGCAATAAATCTTGTTTGGGAATGAACAACAATCGATGCAATTGGCCAAGAGGAAAAGTATTAGGTGGATCGTCGGTAAGCACGTTTTTCTACTCAATTGGTGTCCATTCTTATTTTATATCATTCGATTATTATTAATCAAATCCCATTAATCCTCAGGTTCTCAATTACATGTTGTATGTGCGTGGAAATCGAAATGATTACGATTTGTGGGAATCATTGGGCAATCCCGGTTGGGGTTGGAGCAATGCTTTATATTATTTCAAAAAATCTGAAGACAATCGAAATCCATATTTAGCGAAACCACCATATCATTCAAAAGGTGGCTATTTAACTGTACAAGAATCACCATGGCATACACCGCTTGTTGCTGCATTTGTTGAGGCAGGCACTGAATTGGGCTATGAAAATCGTGATATAAATGGTGCAAAACAGCAAGGATTCATGATTGCACAAGGTACAATTCGCCGTGGTAGTCGTTGTAGTACAGCAAAAGCATTCCTTCGACCGGTTCGATTACGTAAAAATTTACATGTTGCAATGAATGCTCATGTAACCCGAATTTTAATTGATGACATAAAAATGCAAGCCACTGGCGTTGAATTTGTTCGTTATGGAAAAAAATATCGAATTTCAGCTCGACGTGAAGTTATTTTATCGGCTGGTGCAATAAATTCACCACAAATACTAATGTTATCTGGCATCGGACCAAGAGCTCATTTGCAACAGCATGGTATTCGTGTTTTAAAAGATTTACCAGTTGGTGAAAACTTACAAGATCATGTTGGTATGGGTGGCATGACATTTTTAGTTGACAAACCAATTGCAATTATTCAAGATCGTTTCAATCCGGCAACAACAACAAATCAATATGTATTGAATGAACGTGGCCCAATGACAACACTTGGTGGTGTTGAAGGATTAGCTTTTGTAACAACAAAATACGGAAATCATTCGATTGATTGGCCAGATATTCAATTTCATATGGCACCGGCTTCAATTAATTCAGATGCTGGTGCACGAATTAAAAAAGTGCTTGGCCTTAAAGAAAGTTTATATCAAACAGTTTATGCACCAATTGCCAATAAAGATGCATGGACAATAATGCCATTATTGTTAAGACCTCGATCACGTGGTTGGGTTCGTTTACGCAGCAAAAATCCATTCGATTATCCACTTATGGATCCAAATTATTTTGGTGATCGTTTCGATATTGATACATTGGTTGAAGGTGCAAAAATTGCATTAAAAGTTGCCGAAGGGACCAAAGTTTTTAAACAATTCGGTTCACGAATTCATCGCATTCCATTTCCAAATTGTAAACAACACAAATTTATGTCAGATCCATATATTGAATGTCAGATTCGAACGATTTCCATGACAATTTATCATCCAGTTGGAACTGCCAAAATGGGTCCTGATTATGATCCAGAAGCGGTTGTTGATCCACGACTTAGAGTCTATGGTGTAAAAGGTCTTCGAGTCATAGATGCTAGTATTAGTAAGTAACACAAGCGACATCTACTTTGGGAATATCCCTTAAAATCGGAAATTAAATAATATTGAATTTTCTTTCAGTGCCCACAATTTCAAGTGGAAATACCAATGCGCCAGTGATTATGATCGGCGAAAAGGGTGCCGATCTTATCAAAGAAGACTGGCTGACAACATACACAATTCGAATAATAAAAGAATGAAAATGAAATCATTCGAAAGATCAAAAACATGAGACCTCTTCGACAAAACATGCACATTAAAAACTGTATTCATTTGCAAATTAAACAAAAAAACCTTTAAATTATTTGCAGACATTTACAAACTCGTAATGTATATATTAATTAAGTTTAAGTGCTAGACTGATAATTTACAAATCACATATTGACATGATTTTACCATCCCGAATCGAATTTTTTTTTATTTCGATTTTTGTGACATTAAATATTGAGATTTGCTGGTGGAAATTGATAGTTCAATTCAAAAATGGAAAATCTATGGCACATCTTTACACAATCCGAATGCAAAAGAAAAAAAAAAAAAAATGTGGAAATGAAAATAAATTCAATCGTGCCATAAAAAAAAATGAGAGAACTGTTCAAAACAAAAATGCCTTTCAAATGGAATGTTTGAATTTCACCTTGGGAAGAACTATCAATTTTCCACATGTTCAGCAGCAGTTCACCAGCAATCATTTGCTTTGTTCTTGTTCATTTTAGTCTTTAAATAAGTTTTATTTAATATTATAGATTGTCATAGAATAATTATGGACCGACCAAATAAATTAATTTTTAAAGAAATAAAACTAAACTATTATTTCAATCAATGAGTCAATACAAATTTTGTTTGATTTATTTACAATTTCAAAAAGCTCCTGAAAATATGCAATATTCTCGGTAAATATTCGTTTCGCATTGTGAATTGTTCACAAAATAGTGACGTAAAAGCACAACAATAAAATGATAGAGAATTTAAATGCAGGTTAACAAACGAACCAATCACTAAAATGGACTATGGACTATATGAGAATTTATTTTCGATCTTTTTCATTTTCATCGAGCTATTTTTTTCTTCTCGCTGAATTTGAAACTAGTTTTATTTTCACAAAATCGTGCATCCATTATCTGAAATTTTGCATTTAAATTCCAGACATAAAATGCCGGAATTTATGACACAAACGAGCTCCAAAACGAGATTGTCAGATATTCAACTTTAACGAAAGTTCGATGAAAAACTTTCTCTGGCATTCATTTCGGAAACTGGTTTGTTTTGAAAGAAAAAATTTTCAATGTCATGCGCAACATTTATACAGATTCGCTCCATTTTCATGCGATATTAGTCCAGTGTGTCGAGTGTATATGAAAATATATGTGGAATCAATATCATGTAGATGCTAGATGTTGCGGTTTTGTAAAATCCCGCATGAAGAAGCCAAAGTTCATTTGTTATAAATTGGTAAACAAGCATCCAATTAAAACCATGAGACGGAAGGAATTAATTAATTTTTCGATTAAAAATAGTTCTTGCGAGCGTATTTACTTTCGCATATTTGATCATCCGAATTTTGAACAATTTTCAAAATAACTTTTTAACCACAACAAACAACAATAACCAATTCTTTTTTTTTTCAGAACATATTATATCATAATGATCATCGATTTTGTACGGGAAAAAAACATGCATCAGTAAACCGCCATTCATTTATTAACCTATAATAATAAACCTATTAATACACTAATTTTTACAAGAAATCACATAGAAGATTTGTTACAAACATTTTATCGATGACAACATCACAGGAGACTATTAATTTAATTTTTATGATGTTAAATTCGGAGCGTTCACCTTTCTGTTGTAATAATCGGGTTCTCTTTTGTCGACATCAGAACAAGAATTAACAGAAAAAAAAAAGAATCAAAAGATATTTCTAAAAATAACATTGCGTGGAATAAATAAAATAAAGGAAAACTACCAATGAAATCGACATCAGTACAAATATTGCAACGTTACTCTATTCGTACATGCGGTTTTAATGGTTCTCATGAAAAAGGAGAGAAGATTAAACAATGAATTGACGTCAATGCAATGAACCACTAAGAAAATTCCATCGGTGATGCATCAAATGTTTTAAACAGATTCAAAACTGGAATTCGATTGAATTTAACAGAAATAACAGAAATAACCTTTGCAATTGCAATTGTCAATTTCATGAAAAATTTGCTATGGGGTTTTGTATTTATAATTGAATATTTTCGTCAATAAAGTTAATTTTTATCTCGAAGCGAGTAGTAATTTACCTCACACGAGCAATCAAATTTCACATTTACACTTCATATCGATCGACAATGCGTTTTGAATGAAAACAAATAACATTAAATTAATTTTAAATAAAAAAAAAAAAACATCAGCGTCTATCGCACTGACTCGTTTTAAATCAAAATTATTTTTAATTCCAAATGATTGCGTCACTAAAATCTGAATTAAACATATTTAACAACAGCATTGTTTACATTTAGCGAAAAGTAAGCCAACCGGTTGACAATGTATTCGTTAGGCTAAAAAAATGTTTCAAAATATAGACAGTGGTTTGTGACGTCTAAGCATATTTACTTGAATTTTAATAGGCAAGGAAGTTGATTATAGTCGGTGATTTTAGCCGTCTAAGATAATAATAGCTCATTAAGTAGTCTCAATTTCTAGCTGTAAATTCCAACTTTTCTATTGCTTCAATGTCGACAAATATTTTTTCAAAATTGTGGTTTTTTTTATCGATCACATTTCGATTTCATTTCTATCGATAAAAATCACAATTTCAAATTTAGTCACCCACAAATTAAATTGTTTCTCAACAATAAAATCGCATTTATGGAAAATGAGGCGTTGTTTCGAGAATCACATAGATTGTGATCCATTAATCCATCAATTTGTAATATGTTTAACTGTTCAGCTGTTCAAGTTACCGGCAAAATGTACTTGAACCTTTCGCCAACAACAACATGCAAGATGCAACATCATTCATGTTATATTCTTGTTTTAAGTGCAATTTCATGAATGATAATTTCTTCTTTGCCATGACCATGATCATGATCATGACTAAACATTTTCATGATGGAGATTTTTACTGGTCTCTTGGCTATTTATTCTATAAATATGGTTACTCATTCGTATTTATCAGTAAATTTTAAAAATAGAAACGCACAGTAAGTAATAAGTAGTAAGAAGATTCATTCGAGAGTATCCATTGTTTTGAATTGTTGATAGTATCAACAAGAATGGAACATCGAAATTGTTTGGTATGCAATAAAAAGTGCATTGAGGATTTTTACAGACGATGGATGAACAATTGTTAAAGGTCAAGGTTATTAAAATTGGCTCAAAATGGGAATTATGTGCAGTTCACAATGCGTATATATAACTTGTTTGTTTATATCAAACCGAACAGTCTGCAAAACTGCATTTTGAAGTTTCAAAAGCCTTCAACTTTGCCATTTAAATGTTCTAGAATTTAATTAAGAATATTGTTGCACTTTTAATTTGCTAGTCATAAATGGACTGGACATTCATTTATTCACATAATGTAGATTTGATGTTAGTGAAAAATTGATCAAAGCTCATTGCAAGCGGAGAATCATTTCGGTTTAGATTGAGAATCAGGTCTTTATCGTGAAAAAACTATCGTGTTCGATTAACTGTAAATCGTTTATTCATTTTATTGGAAGGACAGTTATTGAATATGAATAACAATTTCAATTGTTTACATTTTAATTATACACGTTCGATGGCCTTGATTATTCATGCAATTTTTTCATTGATGTCTGATTTTTCTAAATCTATTTTACGTTTATTTACTTCCATTTTTGCATGCACGCAGGATGATTGCGCACATCAAAGCACATTTTTAATGTTGTTTAATGTTTTGTAGCTTTGATGAGTAAAACTCATAAAATTGAATATAAATTGTAATTTTTTACGTATAACTACGTAGAATAATTGCGGAATGAATGTTTTATTCGAAAGAGATAGTGATCTAGTAGAAAAACTAAAGCACTGCTTCGTGAACATATTTGAATCTTTTGTCACGTAGACATCGTAAACGTAGACATCGCAAACGTAGACATCGCAAACGTACATAGCTTATATGATACATGTGTCGTCTTTAAATGTATCTTTCTTGTCTCTTGAACATTTAATGCTTCATTTATTCCATGAAAATAAAACGCAAAAATTTCAAGATCACATAGCAATTTTCTCTTGCGTTGTATTGAATCCGAATCCAAATCGGAAAAGAAAATTCAAAAGAAATTATATTACAAAGGTCAGACATTGGCACGCGAGCCAACTGTTTCAACTTAATGCATTTTTAAATGAAAATAAACGTAGCAAAACTGGAAAAATTATTATTAATCGCGTTCTTATCAAATTGTATTAAATTTAATGAGATTGTCTTTGCCAAGGACATAAATTTTTGCATCTCATTTGCGGCAAATATTATGTACAATGAAATGTAATACAGCAATCTGTCGATCATTTTCATAAAAATTGCGATGAAATCTGTTGTGATGGTGATTTTCGATCAAGAAAGATATCTTTGGATTTGTGGTTTATGAAAAAACATTGGCCTTTAGTAGTGTACATTGTTTTTACTGTTCGAAAATGTGCAGATGAAAACGAAAAGAGGAAAAAGTCGACCGTTAAATGGGAAAAGCAGAAAAGTTTGATGATCGTATACAGGGCCATCGATAAGCATTGATCACCATCAAGTTAATACACATTTCACACCAAGTATGTTCGATGAAATGCAATTTTTTGCAAAAAATGTGCACGTGCCTTTTACACGTATGAAAAAAGAACGATGAAACCAAAGAGCAAAAAAAAAACTAAGCCATTTTTTTCAAGTAACGTTCATCAGTCGTTGACGGAAATTCCATGCGTGAAATAAATTGTGTGATATGTTCCAAAATACCGCCACATTTCTTGGTTATTGTCTCTCATTTAATGAGTCGTCTGACTTTAATCTTTTTGTGCATTGATCACGGAAGCGCACAAACCAAACGATTTACGGAATACTTATGACTATTCAAGAGAGAAGAACGAACATAAAAAATACGATTTAAAGGACGATATTGCGCTGTGGGAAGCAGTCCACACATCAACCGTAATGACTTTGTTATTCGCATTAATATCGCTCTCTCTCTCTCTGTCTCTCTCTTTGTCTCTCTCTCTCTCTCTCTTTCTCTCTCTTTCTCATAGTACTGCAAAAAGGTGTATTTTTCTTTTACGTGAATGAGTCAATTTTTCGATGCATTCCATAAGCAAAATTATAAATACCATTTATGGATATAATTTACATTTTCTTGTGAAATTTGTACATTAACATAATTTTGATGATTTGCAGACAAAATATATATATCCTTGCTCTGAGAAAACAATGAAAAAAAAAAAACATTTAAAATCTATTAAATCATATTGACAGCTACTATTTAAACGTTAATTTTATACAGAAGGCGTTGCTTCGTTTAATTTTACTTTATTTTATATTTTTTTCGACGGTCCTAAAGAGAATCCTTCGAAATAAGAGGCTGTCTACACGAAATAAAATGCAGGCTTATTTCAAACTGGAATATTCAACACTATTGAAAAACATAGTTTACATAGAACTGGTAAAAATAGTGAAAGAGTTCTGTGGTGGGAATTGATATATTCGCAAGTTAGCCTTATTTGCTTATAATTCAAAATTGTATTTATATGAACAATTGAATTTGAAGAATTCGCCGAATGTTCGTAGAATTTTTAAAAAGTCGATTATGTAGGCCTAATTTTCTCATACATCAGTATAAAAAGTTGAAAATGTGTGCCTTTACAAATAGATTCAATTTTTTCGAAAATTTTCGGCAATTATTTGCAAATTTCGTCACCATATGCGAATGATGATTATTGGCATCTATCAGAATGATTTCAAACCCCTAGAAGTTCTTGTTGAAGAATCTTCTTTATAACAAGTTCAAAAGGAACGCACCAAATTAAAACCAAAACAATCGTAAACCGGATTTTTAATTGATCACACTAGTTTCACTTAGATATAGCAAAACATATGCTGAAATATACTGAAAATACCAAGATAAGACATGGATTTATGTATATTAGTTTGGAGAAATGTTATTTTGCTTCAAAATTGTAATAAATCATTGTAATAAAAGTCTGGATCGAAATCGATTTTATCGTGTTTTGATACAACTTTTAGTACCATATTTGAATTAAAATCGAATTCAATAATAACCATCTTCACTTTTAATCCTGTCACATTTCCGAATCGATTGTATATGATTCGCAAAAAAAATGTCATACGAAATTAATTCTTTCCCGCAGTGGAAAGTTTTTGTCAATAAATAAGAAGAAAGATACACAGTTTGCTGGTGAACCACAGGGATTTACGTCGAAAATAAGGAAATATTCACCGACAAGAATCAGAATATCAATTTCGAGTCGCAAAATGTGTTGAAATATGCCCAAGTTTTTATACAAATGACAAAACCTCTGACGTTGAATTCATTTTCGTCAGATACAGTCATTTGTTTTTTTTTTTTACTTATTTAAAAGATAATAATTTTTATTTAGTTGAGAAAAAAGAAAAAAGAGACAAGCAATCTCACGATAATAATCTATAAATCAATTCAGAAATCATCACAACACGCATATAAATGAGTTTCAAAAGCCGCACATTTCACGAATACAAATGAAATGGATACACTACACATATACATATGTATATAATATATATTCGTATCAAAACATTATAATCACGAACCACAATGCTTTAATAATAGTTTATTTACCAACTCATGCTTCGTTTTTAAAAGTCTAAAATATATTTACAGTTTTTTGGTTGGGGATTTTTCACCTAAAAAATAATATTTATCTATTTTATTGATAAAAAAAAACGGTTTTTATGTTTGTCGTCATTGGTTTTTATATATTTCTTTTAGAGCTTAGGCATTTGCATATAAAATCAGACGCATGCTAATGCTATGTCACTTGTTAAACGCATTCGTTGTATACTTGTATAATATGGAAATGATTTGCCATACACAAATACAAACAAATACACTTGTTAACGTAACTGATGCGAATAGCAAGAAAACCGACAACCATTAGTGGTTGCTGTCTATATATGGCGCCCTATGCTTTGCGGGAGGAAAACATACAACTAGTCACAATCTACAAATGTGTATTGGTAAGCATTTTAAAATCTAAAGGTTATTTCAACATTGTCGTTGTAACATTCTGTTGAATTCTTTGCTACATTTAAGAATAGTAAGATGATCGTTGCGAGGGTTCATTCCGTATGATAAAGTTGATCAAGCACGATCGCTCTTCCGCGATATAAATATAAATGTATTTTCGTGTTGTAAAAACAGTGAATAAAATCAATTTGAACAAGGATATGCTCGTTGAGTTTTCACTGTTTGTGAATTAATTTCAAAACAATCAATTGCAAATTGTGTGACAGTGGAATTTTTATTATTTACATTTTCACATAAATTTTTGTAATTTAGAAAAATTTCCAAGTGTCTGTAAAATGAGAGTGCTTTATTCAATAATTTTGATTGTATTTTTGTTTTCTGCAATAATTCATGAGTCAGAATGTCAATTATTGGATTCATTGATGGAATTTCTTTCTCGTGGTCAACGAAATGCAGCAATTGAAGATCTCGATGAAACAAAAGATGGCAAGCGATCTCAGTTTGATTTTATTATTGTTGGCGCGGGCTCGGCGGGATGCGCTTTGGCCAGTCGGCTATCGGAAAATCCAAATTGGAAAATTTTATTGCTTGAGGCTGGTGGTCAGGAGACGCATATAATGGATATTCCACTTTTAGTCAATTTTTTACAATTGAATAATCAAGTGAATTGGGGATATAAAACCCAAAGTAGTAATTCATCATGTTTGGCAATGAAAAATAATCGATGCCATTGGCCTAGGGGCCGTGTTATGGGCGGATCAAGTGTTTTAAATTACGTTAGTTACATTTTAGAAACAAAAAGAAAAAAATTAAAAAAAATCAAAAAATTTATTATAAAAATTAATTTTGCAGATGATATACACACGAGGAAATCGAAGAGATTACGATAGATGGTCGGCATTAGGTAATGCTGGATGGAGTTTTAATGAAGTGCTGCCATATTTTATGAAATTAGAAAAAAATCTAGTGAAAAGCAGTACATCATATATGCGTGGTAAAAGTGGTCCAATTACAGTGTCCGAAGTACCATGGAAATCAAAATCGGCCAAGCATTTTGTGAGAGCCGCTCAAGATTTAGGAATTCCATATGTTGATTATAATGGTGCAACACAAATTGGCACGGCATTTTTGCAAACATCAACAAAAAATGGTGCTCGAGTTAGTTCAAATGTTGGTTACTTGTATCCGATAAAAAATCGCAAAAATCTTTTCATTCGAAAATTAAGTCAAGTCACAAAAGTTCTAATTGAACCAAACAATAAAGTTGCATATGGTGTGGAATATATAAAAAATGGACGGAAACATGAAGTGTATGCAAATAAAGAAGTGATTTTAAGTGCGGGTGCAATAAATTCACCACAATTATTGATGTTATCAGGTGTTGGTCCGTCTGATCATTTACAAAAAATGAATATTCAACCATTAATGGATTTACCAGTTGGATATAATTTAATGGATCACACAGCAGCTGGTGCATTAACAGTTAAAGTGAATGTTAGTACGCTCGGTCCAAATGTGTTGGGCGTTCAAGATTTTGTTGATTTTCAAAATGGCAAAGGAAAACTCACATCGGTTGGTGGTTGTGAATCATTAGTATTTTTAGATTTGGAAAAACAACAAGATTTAGATGCATGGCCCGATATGGAATTATTACAAATCGGTGGTTCAATTTATTCATTTAATGTTTTACGTGATAATTTCAATTTTCGTGATGATTTAATAAATCAAATGTTTGGCAATTTGATTGCGCATCAAACAAATGCATTCATGGTTTTTCCAATGGTTTTAAGACCAAAAAGTCGTGGCCGTATTCTATTGAAAAACAATAATCCATTTACATATCCACGCATTTACGCAAATTATTTCACCGATCCAGAAGGTCATGATATACGTGTTTCGGTAAATGGCATTAAAAAATTGATCGAAATGTTACAAACACCGTCAATGCGACAAATTAATGCGCGTCTACACAAAGCACCAATACCAGCCTGTGAGCATCTTGGTGTTGGAAGTGATGAATATTGGGCATGCTATACGCGACATTTTACATTTACGATTTATCACTATTCGGGCACTTGTAAAATGGGTCCGCCAAATGATCCATCGGCTGTTGTTGATCCAAGATTACGAGTCTATGGAATTGGCAATTTAAGAGTTGTTGACGCAAGCATTAGTGAGTATTTAACTTGTGATATTTTTTTTTTTTTTTGCGCATTAAAAAACAATCGAATTATATTACGTTCTTTTTTCTATTCAGTGCCAGAAATCATTGCCGGACATCCAAATGCTCCTGTTTATATGATTGCCGAGAAAGCTGCCGATATGATCAAGGAAGATTGGAAAAATCAAGTATAAACTTGTCATTCATTTCAAACAAGTTAGATTTTGCCAAACAAAGATTCATTGTTATCGTATTCATTTTCCTATTAGAATTGTTTAAATGTCGAATGTTTTAATTTAAAAGCATTGAATTGGTCTCGAAATATTTATGGTATTTCATTTTAGTCAATTAATTTGTACAACAAATGTAGAAATATTTAAGTAAGCACAACGCTTAGGCATATCTCTTGCCCCAATATGGTTGCTTGTCATAATTTCATAAGTCTCAAATATACATCTAGTTCGAAAAGTTTTTTTTTTTTTTTTTTTTATAATTAAAAATAGTTTTGAATGTGAAAATTGGATATTTTTTTGTAAATTTGACGCACACAGAATCAACACTCACGAATAAAGAACTTTTACAGATTTTTTTTATAATCAATCAATTTATATCGTATACTCTCTTTGATGATCTTGTTAAATTTTCAGCTGATTATGCAGTGAATGGTTCAAGGCAAGTATTTCTATTTTGCTACTAAAAGCTGTATCGATCTAAAAATATTTTATCTTCATTAATTGAAATTTGGTTTGGAAAAAAAGAAAAAAAGTGACCTTTGATTCATTCATTATTCATATTAAAAGAAAGAAAATAAATTGAAATTTATTTCATGAATGAATCTTTTGAATGTTTCTATTTTCATTCAATCAAAATCTTGTTTTAAAAAGCTGAAAAGAACCTCATGTATGTTAATGTTGATCTTGAAATTTAAACTGAAACTTGTCGATTAAACTAATGTTGAACATGTATTTGGTTTATGGATGAAAGATCGTACCATTTGCATATTGAATACTGCTTTCTATCATTCGCATAGTTCATTGATTTTTTTTTTTTTATTCAAAAACGACGGTTTATGTTGTTGCTGTTGTTGAATAGTGTAAAAATAAGACAAGATACACAGATATAAACAAAGAAATGCGAATTGATTTGTCTCATTAAAGTTACATTTCGTTTAGAACAGGAATCATGAAAATGACTAAAAATCTTGAAGTTCATGTGCAACCAGTTTTAATCACATCGTAAATTGTTGCTATTTACATTCAAAGTTTAATTAAAAATTCAAACTCACGTTATATATTGCTGAAGTTAAATTCGTATCATATACAACTTTTGAGCGATGCTTTATGCTTTTCATATTCATAAAGCTTATTTATTTACTTAAAAAGTATTGCCATATAAAAAGTCTATTTGATATACTTTTATCGCAGGCAATAAAATACACAAAACGAGCTTTTAACATTTAAATAACAAACACGAACGGACAACGTTGCAATGCGTCGATAGGTCATTTGAAATGCGATACTGTCCGTTAGTGCATGCATTTGTTAGTATTTTGTAACAAAGAAAAACGATGTTTTTTTTTTTAATTTTTGATTTTTAATTGTTACGTATGCGAAGCAAGTAATGATTTATGACGATTACCGAAATCAATATTCATATTTCGATGTTTCGGAAATAAACTTGTTGTGAATACAAATTTCAAAGATGCAAAATTCACAATGTTATTTAATAATCAATTAAAATTGTGCACTATCAATTTCGATTTCGAGGTTCATGAACGATTTAAATTCAAATCATCGCAAGATATATGTGAATATGCAAGTGTCCATTAATGGCTGCTTTCTCAGTTAAAAATATTTCGTAAAGATCTTGGCTTAAACGTCGATCATTTAAGGCATATATCAACACAAGCACTCATGAATTAATCAAATTTTAATAAAATGTTAAATAGGTTTTTTGAACGAAAATTGAAAGAAAGAATGAATCTTTGTTTCATTATTGGGTTGAAAGAGATTTGTCATTGTTTGTATTGTTCTTGTGATTTAGCTCGGTAAATTAACCAACAATCGAAATTTCGGAATGTTCACTGCGAGGCAACCAAGTAATCGGCAAAATATATTTCATTGGATGTCTTCTTCGATCATCTTTGTCTTTGAATGCTGCTAAAGCGCAAAAACAATAACTCAAAAGCTCAAAGTTCGTTTACAATAAATGAATTCTTTTAATTTGAATGTAAAGAAAAATTATCTAAAAAAATATGAAGAAAAATACAAGAGCAAAAATTATAATCAATTTCCGTAAAAATTTGATATTTTCACATCTGTTTCATATTAATTCAATCTTTTCAATATAACCTATTTTTTTCGAACTCGTTGGATTATCAGAGATATAGAAGCAATAATTTTTTTTTTTGTTGGAAAAAGTGGTTTAGATAAAGATTATTTAGATCGTTTTGCATTTTGAATCAGAATAGTCACCTTAAAATTTTAAATTTCAATAAAAATCGAAAATCACTTGCAAAGAGAAACACTGAGAAATACGTTAATCTTTTTTTTTTTTTTTGCTCTAGTTTCATGAAATCATAGTACGATTCATGTGCGCAAACTATAAACTATCACCCCATGTTATCGATTTTTATAATCGCAGTTATTAAATAAACAGAAATTGTTTAGCTTTTTTCAGACAGTATATTTTGATCATAAATATTTGCACTTAACGGTTCTTGATCGATGAGTTCTTTGCCAGACATAACATAATTGCGGATGGGTTATTTAGTGATGAAATGTGTAATACGTGCGAATTATAGCCATTATATTGAAACAGGTTATCGGGTGAAGAAATATAATAAATTCAATTAGCCCCATTTTGTATGCGTGAAAGTCTTGCATTTTAATGGATCATCAAACAACAAAGACATACACCGAAGAATGATTCTTCGCTAAAAAGTCATTTATATGGTTGCTCAGTGTGAGATTTACATTCATTTACCGTTCGAATGGTGATTGTTGTGCCACAAGAATGAAATGACATAATGAGAGTAATTTTTAAAATTTAAATGCGTCAATGAACATGTTTACATAACTTCATTTTGGTCTCGATTTTAAGTTATTAATACTTTATTGATTGTATATTGACCAATGAATATATTGTTTTACCTTTCGAATGAGGTAAACATTGAAGAAAGTAAGAGAATTGATTCAATTAAAAATAAATAATAATCACCATAGATTACCATATGGCAATTTTTAAATATTTAAATAATCTTAATTTTTCTTTTTTCGTGTCATTCGAAGGTGATTCTCAATCTCAATTGTTTGAAATGAATCCAAAAAGATTGTATTTTGTCCTAGAAATAAATCTACTTTTGCCTTTGCAAAATCAATTCCCTTCTATGGTTTAATTTGAAAATCACATTCCGCAATAACGACGGAAAAAAAATCATTTTATTTTTTCATTTTAGTTTAGTGATCGACTTAAAACATGTGCGACGCACAGTACGTCACGCATCAAACGAAATGTAAACAACTCACACATCGTTCAATGTGAAACATCTTTGCTACTCGATAAGAATACAGTTAGGAAAAAAATAAATATTAATGAGAACAGCAGACGATTGTAATAGATTTAGATTCTTGGCCATCGATTGTTTGTTCTGCTTCGTCTAGTGGAACAACGCACGCATTAAATTCATTTTCATGCATTTTATAATTTCATTTTGTTCAATAAATTATTGATTTTTATCGTTTCGGAAATTGGTCAAGTTGTGTGTTTCACGAACAAATTCCCTCTCTACAAACCAGACTGTTGACTGTTTACTTTTTATGTTATGGAAAAAAGAGGTTAACTGAAACGTGTTTGCTACCGTATCGAGTCTATAAAATGTGTGAATTGCAGTCATAGCGGTGATTTCTTGTGCAGAATTCCAACCAAAATCATTTTACAAAGTGCATTTTATTGGAAAATTTAAACAGAAAAAAAAAAAAAATTGTTGTGTTCCTATTATTTTTAAATGTGGATTGTGCGAGAAAATTTTCGTTTGCGATTTCTTTTTGTTATTGAAAAAGTATCAAAAAATTTTTTACATTTTTCGAAAAAATCTACGAAAAAATTTAAACAAAAACATTATCAGATATTTCGTTGAGAAAAATAAGAACAACAACAAACCGATCGGCGAAATGTTTAGAAATCAAGCATTTCTTGCAAAAAATTGAAGGTATCATTTTTGATAAACAAGAACGAGGAGAATAAATTCATGTTCACGCATAAATAAATTACAAAAAATTTCACATAGAATATTCAACAGAACCATAAGTGTCGATGTGACGCGGCATAAATTTCGCATTCAAATGAGCAAATTATAAAGTGCAGTAATTTCTGGTATTTTATTAAAGCTTATCCATTTTACGCACATGTATTTTTTCATTGACAGCAATTTCGTTTACGTGACTCAAAAATCGTCGAAAACGCATATTATTTTCGCTTGAAAACCAATCTGACCTGTTTTGAATTACATAAAATTGATAAAATGTTAATTTGAGTAGACTTTATCAAAGAAAAAAAAAAACGAACGTTATTCCATGCCTAAAGCAGTATCGATGCTTCACAAGATTCCTATTGAATGCATCTATTAATGAACATGATAATGAATACTATAGTTTAATTCAATCAATATTCTATGTATCGAATATACGATACACGTTCTGCAGGTCAATTGTAAAGACAAGTTGCCTGATCTCGTATTGCACGGAAGAGAAAGATTAACTTCATGTCACATATCACTTGTTTTTGAAACAAACACAGTTATCGAAGCAACAGCAGCAGCATTCGGTAAAAGTCTTGCCAATAAAAGAGACCGTATTTTGCCTTGGACACGTTTAGTTTACAACTGATTGCGGTCAAGAAAACAAGCTCTTTCCACCTTCATTAACAAGCTTTGGAAAAACTTTTTGGTCGATTTCTTTCACTAAATTTTGTAATCATTTTCTACCTTTAGATATATGAAATTGTATAAATGTATAAATGAAAACAATGAACAAAAATTGAACAGTTTTTTTTCGATACGGTGTCAGTCATAAACTTGATCTCAAACATTTATTGATTGTGTTGATAATTGCAAGTGATAAAAGAAAAAAAAAAAAAAATGTCCACCATGGTTTGGTGCATTCATGTGATGACTTTCCTGACTATTCAATCGGTTGTAAATGGATTCCTTTTCACGCCGAAATTTCAAATATTTCTCAATCAAATGCGTGAATCTGGTGAGCATGACAATTTTGTCGTTTCCTGGGATTTTAATAAACAAAACGGATTTACCCATACAACTAATCAATTTGGTAAGTTTATGTTGACAACACTAATATATGTTCATTAAGAGCAATAGAAAAAAATGTATGCAAAGCAAGGCAGCAATAATTAAAGTACAAATTATGACCACGAAGAAGATTAAAACATAAAAGACCATATTTAGTTGAACAATTGAATCATAAAATGAAATAATGATATTTTAAATATGCTAGAGAATTCAAGCTTTATTCCCCACTAAAATTATTTGCATAAAAATATGCAGCATGACATTGAATATTTTCATTTTTATGATGAAATAATGCAGATTATCACTAATTGTTTTGTCTAAATTTAACTATCAGGGTTTTAACACAAGAAAGGTGAAAAAAAAACAATATTATTTGAAACGATAAGCTTTATAATACATTTCAGATTAAATGTGTTTATTTTAAATTTTTAACAAAACCGTCAATAATTTATCGACGCAAAAAAAAAATGCATTTGAAACGAAGTTGAACTGTAAAATACCAATAGCTATTTTACCATTGAATACGGTTAACATATGCTACTGAATAAAGAAATGACCGTAAAAAGTGTCTATGCGATACGATGCGCATGCATTGTCAATGTCAATGACATGGAAAACTGGTTGAAATTAATTGAACAAAGTTGTTTATACTATTTACAAAGAAAAAGAAAGAATGAAGAAGCAAAAAACTTATTGTAGAATTGCGGTTTTTTTTTCACTCGTGCACGAATGGCATTCGCACGTGTAAAAGATTCACAATGAGATTGTGTATCGAAAGTGGAATTTCGAAACATTCAACAACTTCGTTATTGCTGCCTTATAAATCCAAATGGATTTGTGCCAATTTTATCTTTTTCATTCTTTCATCGATTACTATGGACACAGATTTCAAAACAAACGCTGATTAGCGACACATTTTTTTTAATAATACGATTAAATCTAACGGAATATTTAATTTATTTTCTATCTTCATCCATTTGCTGCAATACATTCTTGTATAACAGGTTTAAATCCGACACTTTTGGAGTATGATTTTATAGTGGTGGGATCTGGTCCAGCTGGATGTGTGCTTGCAAATCGTTTATCCGAAAATCCAAATTGGAAGGTTCTGTTATTAGAAGCCGGAAAACCGCAAACATTTGGACATTATATTCCATCAATAGCCGCATATTTTCAATCGACTGACTCGAATTGGAATTATTTGGCAGAGCCAAGCAATAATTTCTGCTTAGGTAAATCACCATTTAAAATGATTTTACTGCAATGCAAATGAAGCAAAACCATTGATTATTCTATTGATTTATAGGAATGGAAAAGCAAAAGTGTGCATTGCCTCGTGGCAAAGCACTTGGCGGTTCGTCCGTGATAAATTATGTAAGATTTGTGTTTTCATTCCATTTTTTGTACCGTTTTTTTTTTTTTTCAATTTAATTTTTTTTTTTTCATTTCCATTTACAGATGATTTACAATCGGGGCAATCCTCGTGATTTTGATGATTGGGCAAGACTTGGAAATGTTGGTTGGTCGTATAAGGATGTGTTACCATATTTTTTAAAATCGGAACATGCCAATTTGCGTGGTAAAGAAAATTCACCGTATCATAATCGATATGGTTCGTTGTCTGTTGAGGATGTGCCATGGCGTAGTCGAATTGCACGCGCATTTGTTAAAGGTTCCAAAGAGCTTGGACATCGTGAAGTTGATTATAATAGCAATGAACAAGTTGGTGTTTCATTTGTGCAAGCAAACACATTAAAAGGTCGACGACACAGTGCGGCTACCGCATTTATCGATCCAATCATACAAAAGCGACCAAATTTACATGTATTGCTTGAAGCCCGTGTAACAAAAGTATTAATCGATCCGGCAACAAGAAAAGCCTATGGTGTTGAATATGCAAAAAATAAACGAAAGTATCAAGTGACTGCATTGAAAGAGGTAAAGCTGATAGAACATTTCATGTTCTTAGTTTACGTTTCATTAAATTTTTTCTTGTTGTGTTGTACATTTTTTTCTAATTGAATTAATTTACAGGTCATTTTATCGGCTGGATCATTTAATTCACCGCAATTGTTAATGTTATCGGGCATTGGACCGGCAGAAGAATTGCAACGCGTTGGTATTCCTGTATTGCAAAATTTGCCCGGTGTTGGTCGAAATATGTACGATCACATGAGCCATTTTGGGCCAACATTTATCGTAAATACAACTGGTGAATCATTATCAGTAGCACGAATCGGTTTACATGAAATGAAACAATATATTTACGGTCAAGGATATTTAACATCAATTGGAGGTGTTGAAGCACTAAATTTTATTAAAACACCTAACTCACGCGATCCACAAGATTTACCTGATGCTGAATTGATTTTTGTTAGCGGTAGTTTGGCATCGGATCAAGGAAGTGGCTTACGAAAAGGAATGAGAATTACACAGGAAGTTTATGATACAGTTTTTCGACCACTTGATCGTCCGGATATTGATCATTGGTCAGTGCTTGTGATGGGCTTTCATCCAAAATCACGCGGATATTTAGAATTAAAAGATAATAATCCATTTCATTGGCCACGCATCTATCCAAATTATTTTGAAGATCCCGATGATATTGAAACCATTTTGGGCGGTATTAAAGAAACAATTCGTATTGCCAATACACCAGCAATGCAAAAACTTGGAACACGTCTTCATGATATACCATTACCACAATGTCGTCATTTACATTTTGGGTCTGATGATTATTGGCGTTGTTCAATTAGAACACTTTCATGCACATTGCATCATCAAGTGAATTCATGTCGAATGGGTCCTGCCACTGATCCAATGGCCGTTGTTGATGCCAAATTACGCGTTTATGGTGTGAAACGATTAAGAATTGCCGATTGTAGTATCGTGCCAAAACCAATAACCGCACATACGAATGCCGTTAGTTTTATGATTGGAGAAAAATTAGCCGATATGCTTAAGGCGAAATGGTTGCGACAACCAAAACGTGTACGGCAAAGGCCACAATGGAATTATTAAAATCAAAAATTCATAAAACATTCCAAATATTGATTAAGTTATTTATTTTATTTATAAAACCTTTCACCAATGATAAAGAAATAAACGCCTTTAGATAGACAAAACAATCTCCATTTTTATTTGCAAAAGTTATCAAATTATATTGCTTGATTTGTATTTAATACACTGCATTGCACATGATAATGGCATAATTATTTATGATGTAAGAACAATGCGCGATTCATTGTCGATAACATTTTTTCATGGTCAATTACGTCAATTTCCGCTTGGTCTGTTGAATTTTGTTTGAACAAAGGTGAGTGATTGTTTTCATGCCATTAGACTCAATGAGACGAGGAAAAAACCGCACACAGAAACAGCCGAGTTTTGCCTAAAGTATCTAATATAAATATATTATAGCATTCTGGAAAATGTGATGAAAGACATATTTCTGCAATCTTTTTTTTTTTTTTTTAATTTTCTCAAGAGAATACTGTGAACCAGCAATAGAGCAGACCACTTTTACATCATCTCTTTACTGTAACTGAGCACATTTTATTTCATGCAATGTCTTCTGCATGTTTCATGCCATATTTTCTGTCAACTTGTCTTGGTTTCAAATTAAGTGTTCAATGACCGTGTGCACTTTACCCTGCATCAAATTTACTCGCATGGAAAATATCTTGTTACATTCAACCAGAAATCCGAAGTAGATTCTCATACGGATAATATCGTGCACATGATTTTGCACTGGGAAATCATAATAATTCGACTTTTTATACGATCTTCGTTGAATATTTCTCTAACAAAATTTTTTTCAGATTTATTCATGTTATTCTTAATTCATTAAGAAAACTTCAGGAAGTTTATGAATAAAATTAATTTATTTATTTCAACGACATTTTCAACAATTTAATTTCTTACCATTTCAACGTATATAAAAATAATTTTTTTGATAAATATAGAAAGGTTTTCACTTGATATATTCCCGGGGCACAAAATATTTACACCATTTTCAGAACGAACGAGGTTTATATTACCATGAGAAATACTCATCGAATTTCATAGCCCAGGACAACAAATCTTATCAAAAACAACGCTAATGCTTATTATAGACTGAAAATTGGAGTCTCCAATATTATCGCTCCCATTCCGGCAATTACAATGGATAACAGAAGCATAAACATCGCATTTGCTCAAATACACCAAATTCGTGTTCATTTCGCTTCATTTGAACCTGAATTGAAAACATGCGAGTGACAAAAATAGATGTGCTATCAAAACAAAATGTTGATGGTTTGTTTTTTATGTGAATTTCATAGTTTGGCTATATTGACCTAAAAATTACGTTGGGCATGTATAAAGCGATTATGGGCGCCAACAAAAAGACCAAAATTGCTTACATTGACCGTACATTATAAGCAACGAATAAAAAGGAATGAGTACCGTTATGTCAACATATTATAATTACATAGTGTGTATTATATAGTGGTCTCTTTCATGCGATATCACATATGCAGTAAGAGTGAACGAGATAATAATAAAAAGAATTGTAATTTGTTCTTTTCACATTTCTCTGTAGAACTACGAATATATGAACGACAATGAGCAGTTTGTGTGTGTGTTTGTGTGTGTGTGTGTGTCATATCAAATGTAAAGATAGTCATTTATATTCACTTATTGAATGACGAACTAAGGGTTTCGATTCAAATTTGAAACATATTCAATTGGTATTCCCATTGAAAGGGGCCTTCCTGCTCAAAGTGAAGCTGTATGTATATTGTATACGTATAATGATTACTCTCGTTTGTTTGAGGGGTCGACGACGACGGCAATAATAACATCCACAAATACAATGAAACGTTGCCATTTTGTTGCATGGCAACAGAAAGGCACACTCTTACCATCAAGCTTGTAAACGATAATGAATTCATTTTCGACATTTCTTGCAATTTTTGATGCATTTTGTTTTTATTGATTTCATCGATAAATAACTCATGATAGATAGGTATTAACGATTTTCGGTATAAAAATCATTGAAAAATAATCTATTTGATTAGAAAAATGTGTGATGCAGCATAACGAGCATTTAGAAGCGGTCGTTTGCTGTTCGTGCATCATTTCAAATAAATAATAAACGATAAAAGAAAAATAAGAGGGGAAACACGCACCACTCATTTTTCTTTCGTCGAAAGAACCTCAGAAGATTATGAACTATGAAAAACGGGAGCAAAACCATTAGGCAAAATGTGTTTACTGAAGACTTTTTACTGTAAACAATGGCATATGACGTCAGTGATTTCTGTGGTTTTTAGCTAATAGTTCAAAGTCAAGAACTGATAAACACTACAAATCAACTGAATTTTATATAGTTTTGACGAACTTTTAACTATGTGCATTACATTTTTTTGTCTTCTTACACACACACACACACACACATGCCATTTCACCTACACTGTCGTTAGATGTATTGGTGCAGCATCATTGAATTGGACAATTCACTGAGTCGGAAAAATATTTACTGTTTCTTGTGTTCACTTGTCAACGAGAATAACGTGCATGCATTTTCATCAACGGAATCAGTGCATGAATAATTCATTTTTGCTATTTGTTGGCGGTGAATCATGACGGTGCCTTTTTACCAATTGATGGATGGTATCGCATTTAGCTATAGATATTTTTACATTGCCACAGGATGAAATCACAGAGAAAAAAAAATACTGAATGCTTGTTTTCACATAATTAAATATTGGAATCAAACTGCATCAAATTGATTAATGTTCCAAACAATCGCAATATGTTTGGTGTTTTTATCAAAGAAATACAAATGAGATAAAAATTACTATCAAAATCACTGCTTATCTCAAATCGGAATACTGTGAAATTTGTTTATCGCCAAGAAAGTAAACAGAAAATGTTAACATTCAGAAATCGTTTCGCATGATAAAAAAAAAAAATCTATATGTAAAATGCTAGTGATAGTATATGCCGAATTCATTATCTGTTGAATGTCAAAATGATTTTGGGCGCAATATGACATCATTCTACATTATAATACAATTAATTTGATAGAACATGACAACCGAAATTCAAATCTTTGTATTGAATGTGTTTTATTTTTCATAGTTGCATAGCAGTATAGTGAGATTGTATTATGCCAACACCAATCACACTAATTGCCACTGCGATATATCGCATTAGACACTAGTGCGTGTATTATATCTGATATATGTATATAACAACTACCAGGCACGCAGTCATAAATTAGTTCGAGAACAATTTTGATATTTATAGAAATTTACGTCATTTAAAAATTCATTGTAATTTCATTTCTCATGAAATTTTGATTGAACTCCAGACAAATGACTGCGATAATTAAGGGAAACTTTTTTTTATTCACATTTGCATATGAACTACAGAAAACTACAACTAGAATCAATCCGGAAGAATAAGCAAAAACAATTTTCATTTTCTTTTTAACCATTCCATAAAGGTTTCGCATTTTCCACAATGAACAATATAATATTCCAATGTTTTGTTTGTCTAAAAATTTATATAAACAAACGGAAAATGGTAAAGTTAAAAAAAAAAAATTCTTACCTGAAACAATGAGAGCCTCATTTGGTCCAACTGTATGAATATTTCCCATTTTTATCGTACGTGAACACAATACGGTTTTTCTGCAGAAAATAAATTCCTTTTAAAATTTCGTTGAAAACGATGAAATTCGATGCAATTTCACTTCGATTGTTCGTTATATTCACTTGTTTCGTTTTTTCTATTCACAAAATTTCTTTAAAAATTTAATCGACAAACTGCAATAAAAACAAAAACAAAATTCAAATTAAAAATCAATTTTCGAATTTTAATTGAAAAATTCTTCAAGTAAAATTTGAAATTTGATTTGTAATTCTAATAATAATATCTTTTTTTTCATGTGCAATTGGTAACGAGTTTCCAAATTTCACTTTCAATTCTAAACAGTTTCTTTTTTTTTTTTTAGTTTTCACTACAAAATATTTGTTTAATTTTGATATTTCACAGTACAAATTGCAATGGACAAGCCAAACTTTTGCTCTGATAAATGATTTTTTGGTAGTTAATTAATCAGAATCACTGTCAATGTTCATGGAATGGCAATAAATGAGAAAAAAAAGTGTGATAAACAAAACACATCAATGTTGACTCATTGGCTTTTAAAATTTTTCACAAAAACAAACTTTATCAATATGACCGAAAATGATTGTGACAATTTGATTTATGATATCTTTTTTTTAAGCAAACACCTTGATTCTTTCGATTTTTAAACTATTTATTACAAATTTGTTTGTAATAGGAAAAAAAAAACAATTGTACACAATTTACGATTTTCGATCAGAATGAAGAGAGAATAGAACCCTTTTTCAGTGACACTCGAAACTCGTGTATGAAAATACTAACACAAATGATGAACCACTGTTTGAAAAGAGAGAGAAAAATAGCAAAGAAGAAAAAAAAAAGAACATGGATGGATTGTCGCGGCATTCAATTGATTGATAACTGCGCATGTGCAAATGTTCGTTTTAGATTTGTAGAGTTTTGTACATTTTATATATAGTGATTGTAATCATGACGAATTGTGGGTGCTGTTTGTGTGTTATAAGAAAAAAAAAGAACTTTATGTTGACATGTATTGGATTCATTTAAAAATTATTCATTTTATCATAGAAATGTTGATAATATGCGCATATATGGATGTTTATTTTGATTCAATGATGCATTTTGTTTACATACATTTTTATATTTTAAACCATAATATTATCAAAACACAAACTCACAAATACAAATAAACAAAAATCCACGTAATTCACCGTTTGAATATTATCAATGAAAAAAATTCTTTAAAATGCAAAGAAAACAAAAACTTCAATTTGACATATAGTTACCGCGGTCCACATACACACATACGATTCAAATCACTAACACAATCAGATTAACGAAAAAAACCATTCTTATGAAGAACAAATCGCATGTTACAAGCCGGTTTTATCGGTTTTTCATTCGAATAAGCGGTAAAATAAATGTATTCGATGGTTAAGTTAACAATTTTCTTATTCATTTGAATATTTATCATGAATTCATTATTCAATTTCAAGTAATTTGTTTTTCCATTGTTTTTTTCCATCGATTTGATTCTTTTTTTTTCCAACAATGATAAAAATTGAAAAAATATTCTCGTTGGAAATATTTCAATTGTATCCGTTGCTAAATTTGGATTAAACGAACTCATTGCTTCTGTACGTGTTTTTGCCGGCGTTGTTCAAATAATGCTCTCCTTTTCGCACCCATTATCGCATTGATCTAAGCATTACTCGTGACCATTTTACTCACTCTTTCCAATACAAATGTCAATAGAACAATTCAAAGTGTGAATTTTACACATACACGTGTAATGCATACTGTTTTTTCTATTTGCCTCGGTTTACATTCTGTCGATGACGCATTGTATTGCGTTCGTACATTCCGTTCTCTCATTGTATCTCTCCACCAATACAAACAAAACAGTTAAAATGGCGCCGAAATTCATGTAGCAAGCATTCATCAAGCAAGCATTCATCTGTGTAATACATTGAGAATAACAAAAAAGAAATCTTTGAGAACGCACCGCTTAAAGTTGCACACAATCGTATAAAGCACATACAAGAGCCAACACATTTATTTAGAATAAAGAAAAGCATCGATGAAAAAATTTATTTCATAAATTTCATTTTCGAATTTCGTCTGAAAACTTTATCTGTTTTGTTGCATTTTGATTTAAAGTTTTGTGTGAAAATGAAAGTATTTTTATAGCAAATAGTGAATTGTGAACTTGTGAAATAAAATAGCCAAAAGACGCTAGCTAATTGTCAAGCATCGAAATAGAGGTAAGAAAAATGTGTGTGTTGGTAGAATTACGAACAAATCACGAAAGATTTTTTTTTTTCTTCTTTTGTTCATTTGTTCCGTCGGGCGATGTTTTTTCGGCGTATCTTGTGTAATTAGGAACAATGTTGAATCAAAATTGTGTAATTTAGTTGTAAATTGTTCAAATGTAAAAATGAACATTTTTTTTCCTTCTATTTTGGTTTTAGTTGACGGTATATTGGATTTGGCACAGAAAAACAAAAATAGTCAAAAGGAACTAATTGACGCAATCAATTTTCGGTGCAAATAATCCAAATTGTCATTCTAAAAACTGGCTATTGTGATTGACACAATTCAAATAATACCGACTTAATCCCGCATTCCTGAATAATAAAATCTCACCCGTAAAATGGCCGATTACAGTGATTTGGATCGACAAATTGAACAATTGAAACGTTGCGAAATCATTCGCGAAAGTGAAGTAAAAGCATTATGTGCCAAAGCCCGAGAGATTCTCGTTGAAGAAGGAAATGTTCAACGCGTTGATTCACCTGTGACGGTATGCATAAATAATTCATTTCCGATAGAATTGTATTCCAAATCAATTGCGAACCAATTGTACATCTAATTCGTTCTTTGGTGTTTGATTTCAGGTATGTGGCGATATTCATGGCCAATTTTATGATCTCAAGGAATTGTTCAAAGTTGGCGGCGATGTGCCCGAAACGAATTATTTGTTTATGGGTGATTTTGTCGATCGTGGCTATTACAGTGTAGAAACATTTCTATTGCTATTGGCATTGAAAGTACGTTATCCAGATCGAATAACATTAATTCGAGGTAATCATGAATCAAGACAAATTACTCAGGTGTATGGTTTTTATGATGAATGCCTGAGAAAATATGGATCGACCGATGTATGGCGATATTGTACAGAAATTTTTGATTATCTCAGTTTATCGGCAATCATTGATGGAAAAATATTCTGCGTGCATGGTGGCTTGAGCCCATCCATACAGTATTTGGATCAAATTCGAACGATCGATCGCAAACAAGAAGTACCACATGATGGCCCAATGTGTGATTTATTATGGAGTGATCCAGAAGGTAAATCTCATTTTTTTTTTTTTTTACACGGGGATTCCCCTTTTTTACACGGAAATGTAAAGAGAAACATCCTTAAAAAGAAATGCAATTTGAACGAAATCAAAATTATAAAAAAAACATTTCATTTGCATTCTATTTTACAGATACTATCGGATGGGGCGTTTCACCTCGTGGTGCTGGTTATTTGTTTGGATCGGATGTTGTGACACAATTCAATAATGCAAATGATATCGATATGATATGTCGGGCACATCAACTTGTCATGGAAGGCTACAAATGGCATTTCAATGAGACTGTTCTGACAGTTTGGTCTGCTCCAAATTATTGCTATCGGTAAGCAATTGTGTTTGTTCAGAAATAGAGTTCTCGAATGCACTTATGAATGTTTTCAATCAATTTTTTATGGTTTTCTTGCTTACAGATGTGGAAATGTAGCTGCTATACTTGAACTGAATGATCATTTGCATAGAAATTTCATAATATTCGAGGCTGCACCACAGGAGAGTCGAGGCATTCCATCGAAAAAACCGCAAACGGAATACTTTTTGTAGATGACCAATTCACGTGACCATTTATTTCTATTTGAACATTTACAATTACGATATTGATTGTGAACCGACGAAAATAGCCACAATATTCAAACACTCACATCAACAATACACACACACACACACACACATACATACAGAGACCAATAATCATCTCATAATTCTAACGTTTATATTGATCGTTTTGCACGGCGACAACAGTAAAATTTCCTTTATTTTCAATATGATTTTAACCTACTTCAGGCATTCTACAAGTTATTTTCCGTTTTGTGGTGAATTTAAACAATATTAAGTAGTTACAATTACCATTATTTCGACTTTTAAGTTTATGTGTAAGTTTTCAAAAACTACTCAAAATGCTTAATTAGATAAATTAAAATGAAAAAAGATGAATTTGATCATTTGTTGTATTTGTTATTCAACCAATTAAAAAAAATATCAGAAATTGTGTGAACTTTTCGGTCAATTCGGCGTATCTCTCTCTGACTTACATTCAAATCAATATTTAAACAATTTATTTTATTCGACCGAGATAAAAAGAAAACAAAGACTTTGAACAACAGACATTTATACTGAAACGTTAAATATTCTAAAAGAAACCGAAATAAAAGAAGAACACATATATTATAAATTAGAAATACCGGAAAATCACTACAAAATATTAATTAATCATTAGACAATTACTTTAATGATTTAATTTAGCAAGTAAGAAGAAAAAAAAAACGTTTAAAACTGGAAGAAAAAAAATATGTTCATTCGATAAGCAAATACACAATTTGTTTTTTGTACAATTTTTATTTTATTTTGTCTTCTAATTGGATGTAAATACCTTAGGCAATGTGGTTATTCGTTGTATGTTTTTTCATATGAAGAGCTTTGATTTCAAGACATTGACGCCACCTATGCGATTTATCAATGTACAGTGTACACTGACTATACCAACGGAAAAAACAAAAAGATACGATTTGTCCTTTGCATTACGTAATGGTGTATGTGAAATTCAATGTATATATGATAGAGATCGCTTGCAATTTAACGTCGCACGTCTTTGCCGTAGTTCACACCTTACTTGTACAGATGGCGTAAATAAAATGCATTTTTTGGCTAAAGCGATTTCGGTTGCACATATCAATGGCAAAGCAAAAAAATCAATCGATTTTATTGTTAGAATTTCAGCACGAAAGCGATCAATGTCGGCAAGTAAACGGGAAATATCAGCCTCGGCAAATAAGCAAGCATGTTCGGCACGTATGCGGGATATTTCCTCTTGCAAATTGGCTTTTTCGACCTTGAGCTCCGCCCTAGATTAATGTCCATTACCTACATCTATAATTTGGAAAAACAAAAAAAAGTACTAAAAATCCTCAAAATCGACGTCCAAAGTTTTTGACCCTCCCTAAAAATCTGGGGAGGGGTATGATAGTGGCAATCGATTGTACTCAAAAAGTTACCCTACGAATGTATATGTATCTGAGAAGTTTATCCATTCCCTGGACTCAAATTCGATGTACAGAAAATAAGCCCTCTTGCTCATGTATGATTTTAATGTTTTAATTTTGCAAGTAAGAAGCAAAAAAAAAAAACGTTTAAAATTGGAGCAAAAAAAATATATTTATTCAAATAAGCAAATACATAATTTGTTTTTTTGTACAATTTTCGTTTTATTTTAACTTCTAATTGGATGTAAATAGTTTAGGAATAACGTCACCACATTTCTTTGATATTTTTAATTGGGCTTTTTCTTCGCCTCGGACAATGCCGATATTTACAATTGCAATTGGGGTGGCCATGTCGTGACTATGCAGAAGAATTCGATAGCCAGAATAGACTTGCAAACTTGAACCGAGTATCAAAAGGGCATCACTATTGCAAACCAAATTTGCTAGTCTTTCAGCTCGGTCCTTAGGTACATTATCACCGAAAAACACTATCTCTGGCTTCAACATGCCACCACATTTGGGGCAGTCAGGTACTTTGAATGAGTCAATATATTTCTGTTTGAATAAAAAAAACATGAAATTTTAATTCTTCCCCATCATGATTATTAATTGATGGATGTCACACTAACCTGTGGTATTTCAACATCACCATCCGGTCGCATAAAATCAACGTGATCTATCAAACTTTGATTCATCGTATTAAAAATAGATTGTAATTCATGACGGTCTATTGAGTAATTGCAGTGAGAACCTAGACAAATCACATTGTATCCACATCCATGCAATTCAAGTACATTTTTACTTCCAGCTTTTGTATGTAGCCTATCAACATTTTGTGTGACTATCGAGCCAATTTTTCCATTTCGTTGCAGACGTGCCAATGCTTTATGCGTTTCATTAGGTTGAATATTTGAAAAATGTGGCCATGCAACAAAATTTCTAGCCCAATATCGATTACGCACTTTTGGCGATCGAATAAATTCAAGGTGTTGCACGGGTTTTGAATTACTGCGAGCATATAAACCGACACCTTCCGATCGATAATCCGGAATTCCTAATTTAAAATTTAATATAATGAAATTAATATTGTAACTGAGCAAGTTCAATTAAACTCAAATTCAGGCGATTTGACATTTTACCTGATTCAGTTGATATGCCAGCTCCCGTTAAAACTAAAACATTTTGTTTATCGCCCAGAAATTCTTCTAATCTTCGTACATCATCTGCTGAGGCAGGTTGATGTTTTGGCACAAATTGATTACTTATACAACGATTAACACTATCGAAATGAATGAGACGGTGGAATCTTGAAAATAATTTTAATGATTGCATTTTTCAATTGAAATTATCTACTGTGAATGAAATTCAATAATAATGGATACATTGAAAAATTTATTTAAATACGTTGAATCATTTGCTTTTGTTTATATAATAACAATGTCATACAATGTGTCAACTTGACATTGTCAAACTAAATGTCGTGCTATTATTTACAGTGTACAATGCGTTGCCGTTGATTTCGATTTATTCCGAAAGAGGAAACCTTTTTACATTTCATTTTTGCTTTTAATAATTCAATTTAATTCGATTGCATTTAAACTTTGTAATAAAAATGCTTCAAACATTTTCAAATGGAATAAAATATTATTCTAAAATATGATTTTATGGTATGAGTTTAGGACATAAGATTATATTTCGGTTTTTTACAAGGCGACAAATAGAAAGTTCAATGTCAACTTCTTTTATAAATCCATTGTTAACCTGATTTCTTTCAAATTCATTGCTAAATGGGGAAATTTTTACACAGTGTCTTTATGAAACCTATGTTTCTCAACGAATAAATAAATATAAAAATAAGTAAGAGGATAAAAAAAAAAATGACTGGAGACGCCGAGTATCGATCTCGGTACCCCTCACATGCTAAGCGAATACTCTACCATCTGAGCTACGTCCCCTGATGAATATAGACGACTCTATTATGATTACTTCCTTTCCGATTGAATATTGGCTATAAATTGTTGTTACATATCACGTTGAATTTCGAAAAAAAGTCGAAATTCAACTTTCTATTTCCAACAGTATGTAAATGCTGGACAAGCAATTCAGTATTTTTAATTAATGGAAATGATTTTGTTCTTTGTTAAAGCATTTTACAATTATGTTCAAATCTTCAAATTCGGATATTTATGTATTTGCTTTGCGCAAATAGAGACCTTATAACAGTATGATTATTCAATTGAAAATATCAATAAAGCAATTGCTTTTGTCTGAATGGAATTTTCAAAAACAAATAAAAGCGATTGCGAAACGTATGGAACAAAATGAACATTAAATCAAATTTACTTATAAAAAAATATCCAAGTGCTGCATTTTGAAAATGTTACAAACGATTAAATTCATATTTTTAACAGCGTCAGCAATTAAATCCATCCACTTTGAACAAAACGCATTCAGAATAACATACATTCAAATATTTTTTGTGTGTTATCAATTCAAAAAAAAAAATGCATTGCTTCAAATGCTTGCAGTTATTTGCATATGACTTGTTATTATCTCTTTTTTACAATATAATCATTTGTAAAATGTATATGATTACTAATTATTCATGCAAAATGATTCCAGTAGATTTATTATCTATTGTACTTGAAAAAAAAGCTGAGATTTATCAATAAACCGAATTTTGTACACATATCACATCTATTATAAAACAATGAAATATATCACTGAGCCAAATTGTTTGCAAATACTGTACGAGCTGAATGCTTCAAATGATAATCTATGTCATGTCTATACACAGGGGATGTAGCTCAGTTGGAAGAGTATTCGCTTTGCATGTGAGGGGTACCGAGATCGAAACTCGGCATCTCCAAATATTTTTTTTTTATTTTCTTGTACGGAATTTTTTCAATTTCAAAACTGTTTTTTCAAAAATACCTCAAGTTTTGATGAAAAAATGAAGAATATCGTGAAAAAAATTGTTTAAAAATTTGATTTCACCCATTTAATTTGAGTGTGACTTTCTCTTTTTATTTACATGATCAATTTGATTTTATTTTCGTTTAATGTGTAAAAAGAAATTCATTCAAAATGCACAATGAAAGAAATTAAAATTTTAAACACATTTGTTTCTATCTAAAATTTTTTTCACATTGCTTGAGATATTTATGAAAAAAAGCACGGTTAAAGATTGAAGGATCAGTATAAGAAAAAAAAAAAAAAATATTTGGAGATGCCGAGTTTCGATCTCGGTACCCCTCACATGCAAAGCGAATACTCTTCCAACTGAGCTACATCCCCTGTATATGAAAACAGTTTAAATTATCATTTGAAGTGCTCAGCGTGTAATGTAATTGTGAATAATTTGGCTTAATGATAAATTTCAGAGTTTTATTTGAGCTATATAGTGTGTGATAATCAAATATTATGTAATACTTATGTTTTAATTATTCATTTGGTATCATTTGAAATTATTCTTATTGAAAATTAGTGATTGTATCCATTTCATAAATGAGTCTGATGTAACAAAGAGAAAATAATAAGTCATATGCATGTAAATGCATACATTTGAAACAATGCATTTTTTTCAATTGATAGGACACAAAAAAATATTCAACTGTATCGTATTCTGAATGCGTTTTGTTGAAAGTAGATGATTTTAATTGCTGACGCTGGTAAATATATGAATTTGATCGTTCGAAACATTTTTGAAATGCAACACTACTTTCTGAATATTTGTCATTAGTAAATGTGATTCAATATTCATTTTATTTCACATGTTTCGCTTATATTTGTATTGCAAAATTCCGTTCAAACAAAAACAAATTGTTCTGTTGATATTTTCAATTAAATTATTATGAAATCTTTATTTACGCAAAGCAAATACATAAAAATCAGGATCAAACGATTTCATTATAATTGTAAAATGCTTTTATGAAGAACAAAATCATTTCCGTCAATTAAAAATGCCAATTGCTTGTCCAGCATTTGCATACTGTTGGAAATAGAAAGTTGAATTTCGACTTTTTTTCAAAATTCAACGTGATATGTAACAACAATTTATAGCCAATATTCATTCGGATAGCAAGTAATCATCATAGAGTCGTCTATATTCATCAGGGGACGTAGCTCAGATGGTAGAGTATTCGCTTAGCATGTGAGGGGTACCGAGATCGATACTCGGCGTCTCCAGTCATTTTTTTTTATTCTTTCAAATGAACTTTTTTTAAATTCTTTTCTTGTTTTATTCTTTTCTTTTTTTTAATTTATTCGTTTGAAAAATCAACTATTCAAAAATTGATAATGAATATGTTTTGAAAATTCGTTTTACATTAAACAATAGATAATATCTATTTAAAATAAAACAAGTAGTTTACTTTTAGCGGTTTCATCCACGTTTTTAAGTAGCATACATATAGACAAAAATAAGAATGCATCATATACATCCGAATGATTCTCTCTCTCTCTCTCTCTCTCTCTCTCTCTCTCTCTCTTTTGAAAAGAAAAGTATACGATGCATCTAGAGAAAATTGAAAACACTTCCGTATGCTATGCACAATCAAATGCAACTAAAAGTAGTATTACTCCATATGTGATGTATCTACTGATTTTGAACTGTTGTGTGAGAGACATCAATAGCTCTGCTTACCAATATGTATGCATTTACACATATGTTGAGAGCAAATCCTTTGAAATTGATTAATAATTTTTTGTGCGATTTAATTAATACACACATATAATGAACATGAATGTACATTTTATTGTACTTCAAATGCAAAACACACTAACTCATTAATAATGTGATGAAATGTTAACACCATCAACAGCTCAAATGGCAATAACATCATCAAAAGACATGAGAAACGATAAAGTAAATCGTAAGACTTAGTGAGATATCATGAAATTGACTTATCAATCATGATTTGAATTAGAAAGAGTATGAATCTCATGAAATCAAATATATCATATTGAAAGAAATGAAAAGCAGTAAACATATATACCGTCGCCGTTACCAAACAGTTGTTCGTGAATACTGCAATCAATGTGCTCGAATGGCCAGCTGGCTCAAAGTGCAGATTTGAATCCAAACCAGAACCTGTGGTCCCTTCTTTCGACTCAAAAGTACCACCAAGTGGCCGCACAAACGCTGAAATTTTTTATTAAAGCCTTCAAAATGCATGGAATCAACTCAGTTCAGATTATTTGCGAAATCTGGTTGAAAATATGCCGCGTAGACTTCAAGCGGTCATTAAAGGAGAAAACATCAAATACCAAAAAAACAAAAAATATCACACAAAAAATAATTTTTTTTTTTGCAATTTCTTTAAAAACAACATACGTTGCTCTCAATTCTGTCCACCGCTGAAACGGCCATCTTTAACATTTTTCAATAAAAATCGCTCAATTTAAAAAAAAAAAAATCATCAAAATTCTTTCGGCTACATTTCATTCACATTATTTTGCAACAAATAGCATAGATATGGGGAAAGATACTTCCGAAACAATCAACGAAACATTTTTTCATCAGGGGTGCTCTCAATTATGTCCATGGCTTTTACTGTACTTATATATATTTTTTAATTCAGTTTTCTTTAGAACAATTTCTATTAGCATACCGTTTTTGCGTTGATGTGTTGTTGGTGAAGATGAATCTCTATATAAAATTCAAAATGCTTTAGTTTTTTTTGTTTTTAATATGGTTCGTGCGAACAATTTTTTTATTCAACTTTCAAAAACAGTTTTGTGTATAAAATCGGTACTAATACAGCAATAGTACAAGGTTATTGAACTCGTGATACAAAAATGAGTTTCTGAATTCTTGAAACATAAGCACAGTTTTACAATCGACGGTATTTATGGCCTGCACATCTGCATTTCATGACTTATGGTGAACGTTGATAACAATTCTGTCCAATTTACTTCATGATTGATTACTTCAAATTACGTAAATAGCACACCTTAGACACAATCATATATTTTACCTCAGAGTTGCATCAGCGCCCTCTGAAGTGCATGTACAACAGTTTATATATTGAATCAATGATTTTTGTTCTTCGACAAAACTTTCAATCGATGTTCACCTAGAAACAGAAATATCATAAGCCATAATAGATGTCATTGGCTAGAAGTGAATCCTGAGGTGCAGGTGGACCCAACCTGGCCCAATGTGATTTAGAGGTTGGGCACACACGGGGTTAACATGCCTGGCAAAATTTCTTTATTTTTTCGATTTTCGATGGCGTAAGAAACATGAATTTCTTTGCTAAAGCGACTTCGGTGAAACAATCATCATTTAGAATGTTTACAATATTTTTTGGTGAATTTTCATCTGGCGCTTGCGATAACATTTTCTCAATATTGATTTTGTCTTTCACCTTCCTAAAATTGAAAAATGTACGTTTAGTTTTTCTTATTTCTAGTACATCGTTTCAAAATTTAATGTCACGTTTTAACAAAGCTGCATCAACACTCTGTGATTCATAAAATTCGGCATAGACGCAGCATTAAGCAAAAGATAAGTCAATTCTTCCAAAAAAATGCATCTGTTTAACTGCACCAAATTGTTTGAATGATGAATAAATTTTGTAAGCAGATATCTGAACATGAACACACAAAATATTTCCGAACGTTGTTCAATTAATTCAACTGGTTCATAAATGCGATCTGTTCCTGTTCGTTCAAATTCTACACACTTGACGCCATCTATACGATTTATCAACGTATGAATTTCTTGCATGAAAGCGATTTATCAATGTACATTTTCTATATCAACGGAAACGGCAAAAAGATACATTTTGTCGTTTGCATTCCGTAATGGTGTATGTGCCATTCAGTGTATAAATGATAGAGATCACTTCCAACTTATGCCGTAGACCATTAATCTATCATTGAGGTACTTGCCCACGGCATAACAGTCCACTTTCTCAATTTTGTTTGATATTAATTTCAATTCACACCGTACTCGACTAGAGATGGCGTAAGAGACAATGAATTTCTTTGCTGAAACGACATCGGCACTGCTTCATTTTCTAAGAAAAACAACTGAACAATAGTTCGGTTGTATTTGAAAAATGAGTATTTTCAATATAAACAAAACCTATTCGAAATATTATTGCTTACTTAATTGTTGTATTGAACAGTTCAATTTGGTTCAATTAATTGAACAATATTCGAACGAACATGAACCGAACTTGAACATTATGAACAAACTGAACTTGAACTCGAAAGAATATGAATATCCTTTTTTCTCTTTCAAACAACTCTAACCGAACCCGAACGAACATGAACATAAAAGTGAAACCATTCTCGTACATGAACGGTTCATGTTCGGTTCATGAGCAGCTCTAGTCTGGTTAAAATCATCTCTTTCAAAGTCAAGAAATTCATTTAAAAATAAGCTAGCAACACTTAGTGATGATGTATTTTCACATTTATGCAATACTTCTAGTTATAATACAAATTTCGTCATGATGTAGATTTATCATTTTGTAATTCTCTAAAATTCTTTTATTATTCAATAAACAACCAGAACTTGGTTTATTATTATTTAAAATTTAAAAAAAAAAACTGGTTTTTTTCTTTTTTTCTAACCTTTTCAATAAAACTGAAAATAATTAAAATATAATATTCTAACCAATTTATTCTAAATATTATAAATTAAATAAAACGAATCGAGTTTAGTCGATATTCGAAAATTTATAAAAAGATTTTTTTTTTTTGCATTAGAAATTTTTTTTTGTTATTATTGCTTGAAATGAAGGATTTTGGAATTGAATATATATATATATGCGATTATTCTGTTGCTGCTGGATATTTTCAAAAGGTTATTTTCTCATAGATGGATTTTTTCTTTCACATTTTAAAAGCTTGATAATTTTTTTCACTTTTGAAATGTGTGTACAGTGTACACTAATAATTAAAAACGTGGATAAAACCGCTATAATTGAACTAAGAAAACATGAATTAAACGCTTCAAGCCATTCGATTAGATAGCATTTAAATGTTGGGCTTCTTTTGTTTTTACATTCTTTATTTTTTTTTCATATTCAAGTAACTGAAACGAAAGTAGTTTCGAATCATGGAATTTTTCTTAGAAATTTTCCAACAATATTCTTGATTGTCTCAATGATAATAGCTAATAGATTTTTGAAGAAAGAAAAAAAAAAAATTCACGCTCATTTCATTCAATTAAATTGGAGACTAATTTGTATATAAGTTGAGCGATATTTTTAACGGAAATCATTCAGTTTTTGGGTATCAAGCAAATAACACTGGAAGAATTCATTGTAAGCAATAAAACCTTAATCTAATGAAAATTCCATTTAATTATTTGTGCATTAAATTTTTTTTTTATTGAAACTAATTTGTCTATTGCTGTTGATTATCGTAATTAAAATTAATAAAATTAATAAAATTACTAAATTTAATTCGTTTTTATTTTTCTTATTTTGAAGTGATCATTATGACAAAGTTTTTGATTGTATTCGCTGGCTTATTAGCCATTGCTAACGCAGGATTTGTACGCACCTTAAACTATCGTACATTGTATGATCCAATCTCAAGTCCAATTTTGTCTTTGAGCTCTGGAGATTTGTCGGAATGGCAAAGTTACAAGGTATTCAAATGAATATTACATATAAGAATAAATTTTTGTAGAAAAATTTACCAAAAAAAAAAAAAAAAAATTCAAAATCATTAAAATATTTTGATTTTAAATTATATGTTGAACGTTTGCTTCATTTATTATGATTTTAGGAAAAATTTGGAAAGGATTATTCAACTGTTGAAGACCGTTTCCGTTATAACATTTTCTTGGCATCAAAAAGACGAATTGCTATGTATGATGAACACATTCGGTACGGAATCACTGCAGAAAAATTAGAGTTAGACATTTTTGCAGATTATACTCTCGATGAGCTCTTTAATTTACGATCTGGACTAGAACATGGCATCCAAAACGAAGAAGAATGGGAAAAATACAAGGTGACTTATGATTAAAAAATATTGAAAAATTTGAATAATTCATTAAAAAATAATTTTTCATATACAGCTTAGCTATAATAAGGTGTACAGTGAATTTGAAGACAGCTTCCGTAAAACCATTTTCTACATCATGAAAGATATTATTAAAGGGCACAATAAACTCTTTGAACATGGATTTGTTACTTACAAAATTGGAATTAATCAATTCACTGATGCATTACATGATGAATACGTAGTGGGACTAAATGTATTGCCATCCGCAATTCCAGTTGGAACTCGCATCTTGTCACCATACATTCAATCTTTCGGAGGTATACGCTCAACCATTGGATATCCTTATTACAGTCCTCAATCATATGTCTCAAATATTTTTGTTTAATCCAAAACATTGATTTCGATCTTGATAATTTTTAATGAATGATTATTGTTGAAAACGGACTCAATTCAATAAAATTCACATTTTTTCGCATTTATTAATCGGATTTTGATTTATTATATTTTTTTAACCAAAAATGCACTAATTTGTTGCCATTGGTGTTTATTTTCGTTATTTTTCGACTTTAACTTTTGCTAAAATAATTTATTGCATTTCAAATTCCAATTTTGTATTTAGTTTCGTTACTTGAAATACAATATTTACTTCGACAGTTTTTGTTTTCGATTAGAAATTATATAAAAAACAGAATATATTTGAATAATCGGCGTTTTTTTTCTTTCAAGTTCTCTAAACAAAGTGAAAACACGTTTCTCTGACTCAATTCTGATTTTAAATCGATCACATTGAACCACTCGGTTTTTTTTTTTGTTTCGAAGATGATTTAAACAAAAAGGTGAAATGTTGACATATGTTAAAATCATCGCCATAGTCCATTGTGCATTTGTGAAGGAAAAATTATGAATCGAACAATAAAATTTAATTAGCAAATGATAATTTCAAAAAACTGGTCCAATGCATCATCTCACGTGTTCGTCAATGCTATATTTGCGTAATTGTCGAGTTCATTTTTTTGTTTCATTGTTTTAAAACTCAAGTGTACATATTTGCAATGATGTGTAGAAATTTGTGATTTCTCCATATTTTGATTATTAAAGTAAACAGATTTGGAAAATATAATACGGTGACCGTGGTACAGTGTCTCCTTAGTTCGGTTTTCAATTTCATCGTACAACTAGTGTAATGTTCAGTCAGTATTGAGATTGATTTGTCACCAGTGAGATTAATTTGAATTTTGAAAATAAAATAAAATAAGTTTCCTTTTGTGTATTTCATCATGGCAAAAGCTCCATCTTTGCCACGCGTCGATCCTATCACAAAAGTTCTCGGTAGTTTTGGAAAATGGCAACTTACTGCTATGCTCATCATTTTCCTATGTAAAATTCCGACAAGTTGGTTTATGGCAATTGTTCTTTTTTCTGCTTCTTCGCCAAATCCAGGTAATTTTTTTTTTTTTTTTTTGCAATAGCTTCATTCGCAAGTACTTTGCCAATTTAAAACTATTGCATTGAAACAGGAGATTTTTGGTGTACACCACCAGCAGAATTACCAGCCAAGTATACAGCTGATTGGATAGCAAGAGCGCATCCAGTTAAAATTGATCATTATAATCATTCGAAAATTGACTATTGTCATGTGTATGCTGAATATTGGGAAAATCCGCTTTTATACTTTGGAGCAAATCACACAGTAATTGATACGACAAATTTGTCAACGATAAAATGTACAAATTATTCATTTAATCCTGCATTTAATTCACTGGTTGCCGATTTTGGTTTAATATGTGGTCGAGAACTTTTGGTGCCATTAAGTCAGTGTTTCCACATTTTTGGACTGTTGATTGGAGGTATTGTCGCTTATTTTATGCTAAAATAGTGAGTATTCATTCAGTTTATCCTTTTCGTTCTTTCAATTTAAGAAAATTAATGAATTAAAATGGTGTTATTTTTCTCTTTTTTTTCGTGAATTGCAGCATAAGCCCAAAAAATGTATTAATCATGGGCATTTCATTGCAAATAATCTTCGGAAATTTACTCGGTTCCATTCGAATTTATGAATTTCACGTACTTTTCCGTTGGCTTACAGCGGCCTCTTGTGCACTTATGTATACCGCTGGATCAATGATATGTTCGTTTATTTTTCGAATTACATTGTTATCTATCATTTCTTACCAAATTCAAATGTTAAAATATTTCAGTTGTTGATATAACACACGGTGCAGCTCGACAAATCACATCACTTGTTTTTGAATTATTTTGGTCAGTTGGGATTATTCTTTTGCCCCTGTTTAATGTATTCATTGAAGAATGGTGGAAGCTGTACATTGCAATATCTATGCCAACAATTTGTATGATTTTTTTGATCAAGTATGTGCTCTAAATTGTAATCACAATTCTCGTCTTCATAAAATAATATTTTATTATAATTAGACACTTGCCAGACAGTCCACGATGGCTTTTGCGTCATGGACGTATCGAAGAAGCTAAACAAATATTGATCGAAGGTGGAACTAAAAATCATCGTCGCGTACCAATAAATTTAGAAGAGCTTCTTAGAACTGAATATAATTCCGGGTATGAAAACTATATTTCTATTGAGTAGATCGAGAGGAGAGTATGTTCATCCGACTTTATAGCAAAAAAGGAGAGTAAGTAATTGTAACACTAAAAATGGTAAAAAGAGAGTACGGATTTTACGATTTTGCATTGTATTTAGTATTTAAGTGAACATGCTCTCCTCTTTAGTATAGTCGAATTGATGTTTTCCATACTCTCCATTTTCAAAATTATTTTGAATTTTTTCACGTACTCTCCTCTCGATCTACTCAATAGATTTAACTATTCATTTTTATGAAGTTTGTTGATTCATTTATCGATTCACAGTTCCAAATTTGCATATTAATTAAATGTATTTCGTACAGAACCGCTGATCCACCGCAAGCAAGCTGGTGTACGATTTGGGATGGAAAACCGTCAAAAATTTACATATTGGCTGTTCATTTTGCATGGTCAATATACGTGTTAAATTTCAATTGTGTGATTTTGAATATTCGCGCCTATGGCAGAAATCATCTTTCAACAAATACAGTTGCAATTGGATTGTGCGAAATATTGGGTGTATTCATTGGGATTTATATCGTTTTATATACAGCACGGAGATGGTTTTGGGCCGGCTGTGCATCGATTATATCTGGTTGTTTAGGATATTTCACATGGTATATTCCGTTGACATGTAAGTAAAAAATGTTTGATTCGATGTTTGTGTATGTGTATTTTCAATAAGATTTTCTTTTATTCATTTTACTAAAGTAAAAGAGATTCACGTAGTTGCATTGGAAATGGCTCCAACACTGGCAATCAAAACGGCCACATCGATTGGGATGTGTGTATTGACAGCATGTACTGTAGAATTGGTGACCGTTGAAAGGAAGAAAATTCTTCAGTTCTCTTCAACTGTGTGGGCTCGGGCTTGGTTTTTATGGGCTCCATTCATTTACGTTCTTCGAACATATGAAGTTGTTTTGCCATTAATCGTTTTTGCAACATTAAGTGTTGTCGGCGGCATACTTATGGTTATTATTCATCAAAATCAATACAGCGCCTATCTTAAAGATTGTGAGCAACGAATTCAAGCAATGAGAGCAGTCAGATCAATTTCAAATGCCGGACTGGACTGGATCAAAAGTGTTCGAAGAAGTTCTGTATTTGATATTGATGAAGTTCGTCGAAAATCCATTTATAATTCAGAAGAATCTCGAAGAAAATCGGTTTACTCTCCAGATCCTTCTCTACAACTTTTGTGATTTCTACGTATTTTTAGCTTTTAAAATAGAACTTTCTCCCTATTTCGTAGAATTTGGTAAAATACAAAACTTGTCATAAATTTTTTTTTTGTTTGACTTTCTACATTCCAAAATCATCTGATTCATGCTTTGTGTTCACACTGGATTGAAAATAATAATCAAAATATACCAGTTTTAATAATTTGCTACTATTTTTTTGTTCTTTTTTTTTGCATATTTTAATAAAAATGTATGCACAAAAATGCTGATTATAACTGGTTTAAAAATGATAACGTCTTATCAAGGAAAAAATTTTAATAAATGCATGCGGTGATTGCTATTTCTAAAGGCAATAACAGGTTACTGAAATTGTTGTATTCCAATTTATTTCAAATAAAAGGCGACATTTATATAGAACAACATAGTAAGAATATTTTGAACGTTTTTTGCAGACTGCAGTAACACATGCTTATAGAGACATGATCCATTAATGCGAAATAAAATCCCTTTGAAGAAGTTTCATTCAAATTTTCAAGTTTAAAGTTCATTGAATTATAATTATTTTGTGTATCTTGTGAAATTATTGTTAAGTAAACAAAAAATAAAAGTTAAAAAAGTCCGCCAAAATAATAAAAAGAATGCTTATAACAATGCAATTCTGACTTGCGCCTCATTAATTTTATTATTTTATAATCATTTACGTTTTTCGAGAAAGAAAAAACTTTTGCATCGTATATGATATGATAATAATGAACATATATTGATTTTTGACTTTGTAGCAAAATCATGATATAAAATTGCTTAATTGAAATCATTTCAAGCACTTGATTTTTAAATAATTTCAATTTGAAGCACCATCAATATTTTTATATAACACTGAGACAGAGACAAGTTCAAGTGTAATAATCACAAGAAAATCATTCATAAATCTGATAAATTCAAAAAAAAAAAAAAAAAAAAAAAATTCTGTTAATTCAATATTAAATAAAGGCAGCCAGTTGTCAACGGTAATTATTTTAATAATATCCAATAATATCGCAAATTCTTTCTTTTCTGATTTATCATTCAACAATAACCATAAGTTTTTTACAATCTTTGAATTGACTAAGCTTTGGGCCACAATAATTTTGAATAAACAAAAATAGTATGAATTTATCACTTAATTTGGCAATAAAATCCATCTGAACTGACGTACGTTTTTACTGTTTTAAGATTACGTTACCGTGTGTGGCATTTAATACAAATATTGACACAATTATTTGTTAATTGTTTTCATAAAATGAATCATCATAATAATTATAAAAGCTTTAAAACAATGCATCTTTTATCGGTCCATATAGGAACAAATCAAATAGAAAAGAGTCTTATCAGTGCATGCGAAAATATTCTAAATAATTCTAATGTAAATAAACCTTCAAGTAGAAAGATGCTCAAAACGTTTTCCGTTTGAAAAGTCACGTCATCAACAAAGGGTACGTTTTTTTAAATAAAATTTGTATTTTTGTGCTGCGACCAAAATGCGTTTTATGCTCAACCAACCCACCAGCAGTAAATTTCCAATCAGTTGAAAGGTTTGAAATTTGTCATATTTGAATGCAGTTCATCGTAACAGTTATTTTTTTTTGCATAGCGAACATTTTTAATTTTATTTTTAGTTACTGATAAATGCTACACTTGAATTATACATTTTGACGTCCGAATTTTCGAAAAAATTTCAATGCATTCTCGTTAATTCATATCTTATTGCAAGTGTTTTCAATTGACTCCAATGTCAAGAGCAATAACTTTATATCTTCAATTTGAATTACGTGAATAAAAAAAAAAAACGGTCGGCTTTGATTACAAACGATATACATATGTATGCGAATGTATCATATGACCGATATGATTGCGAAAGTAAATGTGAACATGTTCAACGTCTCAACGGTAACTGAGATCTAAAAGTTTCCATAAGATTAAACAATGGCAACTTTGTGCTGAATCAATACAGAACATTTAAACGATTTTGTTTACACAAATGCTCGATCTTAATCAATTAAAGTGGAATATCCCGTTGATTTTTTTAAATTAGAGCATTCAATTAGTAAATGCGCAAAATGCAACACTTTCAATAGAGAAAGTCAATTTAATGCATAGGAAATACCAATTCAATTAATATTAAATGTTTGTAATTGATTAATTAATGTATATATTTTCCTTACATATTAGTTCCATTCATTCTGCTTGATTTTGTCTAAGAATGTGTTATATACAAAGTTGTTTTATGTGAAATATTAGCTTGTGTAGTGGTTTTATGTGAAAATTGAGTCATTATCGAGAAATTCCCATGTAGAATTGAGATGAAATTCATTCAAGTATTCAAAACTGAAATTTGAATGAAATTCTCAAAATGAAATAATTTGTTTCAAATCTCTAGAGAATCAAAATTTCTCAATCAATGACTTTGGACTGCTCTTCATATGATTTTTTTTTTTTATTTCTATAGCGACAATGCACTTGATTTATGTACTTTTAAGAAAATCGCAGGACGGCACTGAGTTATGTAGGTAATCAATATTTATCACAAATTCGATATTTTTTTTTGATTCAATTGAAATCGTTGTTTTTGTTTATAAATTCCGATGATCACTGGTTCATCATTCAACAATGTTATTGTCAACAGTCTTAAAAACCAAAAAAAAAAAGAAAAAAAAAAATGTTCAGTATTAGAGTTTTGTGCTACATATATTTTTATTGTCTGTTCCAATGGCTGATATATTGTTCATATCTATAAATGTTGATACTATTGTTATCATATTTACGCATCATTTTGATTTTAAATTGGCTGACTTATGCAGAGATAACTTCACTTGAAATTATGTGATGATTTCTGTTATAAATATCACCTCTTCAATGAATCGACACTCAGATTAAGTTGAGACGTGTTACAGTGAAAATATAAAATTGTTTGTTCGTTCGTTGAAAAGAACTGGAAGAGAAAAAAAAGTCAAATATGGCAAATCAAACAGCAACGTCGTCGATAATTCGGAGAGCGGCGAATACAATAAAAAATTGTTGGAAGACAAATGGCAAAATCAAGTTTATTTTTGTTGCTTTGGGCATTTTCCTATCGTTTATTTATGTTGGTATATTTCAAGAAACGATTATGAGAGGATGTTATGGTGACACAAGTAAAGATTGTAAAAATGGAGAAAGATACAAATATGCTATTACATTAGTATTTGTGAAAAGTTTTTGTGGTTTAGTATTTATCAAAGGTATTTAAAATTCATATTTTCTTCTTCTTCCTCTTCCTTCGAGTGCATGCTTTTGAAGTTCACTGAAAATATTGTGTAAATTTTAAACTGCTGTGCATTTTGAAATAATTTTTTTTATTCACTTGACAATTTAATCTGAGTCTGTTGAATCATCGATTTTGTTGTTGTTGTTGTCGTTTTTTTTTCAGTTCTGGATTTGATAAGTCCCGAGAAGAAGAAGGATACAACGCATTATTTGTATTATGCAAGTACAGCAGCGGCAAATTCATTGTCTATGGTCAGTGCGAATATGGCCTTGACTTACGTTTCATATCCATTACAAGTCATCATGAAATCAGCCAAGCCTTTGTCTGTGATGGTATTAGGTTTGATATTTTGTAAAAAATACACACCGCAAAGATACTTTTTTGTGTTTGTTATTGTGTGTGGTGTTGTGGTATTTAAATTATTTGAACCAATGCAAAAAGCCGCCAAAGAAAATAGTGCATCAAATATGTATCAAATACTTGGAACATGTTTGTTGGTATTTAGTTTAACAATGGATGGTGTGCTCGGATCAATTCAGGATCAAATGCGAAAATTGCATAAGCCAACATTCCGACAATTAATGTTCAATACATGCCTTTGGGGTTGTGGATACCTATTGTGCGCAATTTTGGTGACCCGTGAATTTTTGGATGTAATTCCATTCATTGGTCGTCATCCAAATGTATTATGGCATTTAGCTACATTGGGTATTGCTGATGCCATTGGCAACATGTTCATATTCACAATGATTTCATGCTTTGGTGCATTGGCTTGCTCAGTTACTGGCACTGTTCGGAAATTTTTCTCTGTCATGTTTTCAATTATATTCTTTAACAATCCATCAACAATTTTACAATGGTGCGGTGCATGCTTAGTGTTTGCTGGATTATTGGCTGATGCTGCATTTGGAAAAAAGAAACACAAAGTTGCCGATGAAACGCAAAGTGATGACATTGAAAAAGGAGACGGAAATGATGCCGTTAAAGAAACAAATCAACAAACATGTAGGGATAATATTGAGACAGGAAAAGTCACTGAAAAAGATTCTAAAATTGATCTGACTGTTCAATCAGAAGTTAATCGATTATAGATTTCTAAATTATTTCTTATTTTAACGCATTTAGCTGTACTTATTTTTTTTAAAATAAAGTTATGAATTAAAAATGAAAACATATTTCTCGCTTACATTCTTTCTTTTAGCTTTTTTGTTTTGGGGAATTTTAACTGGTTTTTTTTATGTTATGATTTTATTTTATTTATTATGTCTCTTCAGGCAAAAATAGAGATGATTCATATGTCTCAAATCATACTTGGTCGTCATGTGTTCGTTATCAATTTAACAGACGGTTTTGATTCTTTGAAAAAATGGTATGGGGAGTTACAAAAAACGATCAATACTTATTATTATCTCTAATAAATGCCCATTTTCAAGGAAAAACAATAATTGCGCTTAAATCGCTTTTTTGTTATCAATTTGCATTCATTCGTTACGAAGTTTTTAGTATATTCTGCGTTCACAGGGACTTTGGAAAGCAATAATTCCTATGAATAATGTTGATAATATGATTTATTTTTTTGTCAATTTTTGTATTTTCAACATTGTATAACAACTCCTTTGGAATAAATTCGTTCCGTGATGATAACGTAACATAAACTTTTATTGAATTAAGCAAAGCTACTTTTATGGAGATTAAGCTATAAGTAATTAAATTACGTTAAGTAAAGCGAAAAGTTAAAAAAGGCGCTAAAATGGCATGTTTACTGATTTAATAGTCCTATTAATATGGGAAAACCTGTAAAAAACCATGTGAACCACCGATTTACTTTCATAATTACGGGATTATACCCTTAAATATTTGCTTAGTAGTAGAGCTGTCCACTGAACCGTTCGTTCGAGTTTGGTTCATGTTGTTCAAATTTGAATATATTGTGTTCATGTTCGTTCAAGTTCGGTTAAAATTCGAATGAACTCGAACGAACATGAACACCCTTTTTTCTCTTTCGAACAAATCGAACCGAACCCGAACGAACATGAACATAAAAGTAAAACCATTCTCGAACATGAACGGTTCATGAGCAGCTCTACTTAGTAGGTATCGTAAAAGAGATTAGACTTAGGCATCATAAATCTTCATTTTTTTTACATTATTAATAATAAAATAATAAAATAAATCCGATCAATTCAATTGTACTGTTTTTCACTTGACAAGGAAAACAAGTGCCTCTTGTCTACGATTTATGACAATTGCAAATGCAAAAAAAAAATTAATTACGATGATTTTATTTATTTCTGACGTACTTTTTTGTCTGTAAATATGATTTGTTACTTCATCCATTTTTATTACGTACAATCGCAATAAAATAATATGACGAAATTTAATTCAAGTATTGATAAGTGTTTATCAGTTTGTTTTACTGTTTTTATATGACTTGTATTTATGTTTATATATGGAACGCTTGTTGAATTAGGAATTTTTCATGAAAATATTCTTCGATATGTTTATAAACAACAGGTAAATAAGTGACAACAACCTTCAGAAATCGGGAGGCTTGGCTATTTTCAACCTGCTCATGGAATAATACATGACACACTTTTGCACTATTAATTGTACAACAATTGCGTACCGAAAATGTCCAGTCCGAAAATGTTTGAAGATAGCAATCAAAATCAGTTTTTTTATTTGTCAAGTTTTTGTAAGACAACATAATAAAGCAATGAAAGATGAAAAAAAAAAAATAAAAAAGACAAAAATTTCTAATTTTCATAATAAAACTATTTTTTATTTCGAAAAATATAAAAAATACGAAATATGTACGTATTCGTAACCGAAAAAAAGTATTGCTTATTATTGTAGTAAATTTACGTTGAAATACAGGATAAAACGTAAAAGAATAAAATCATTGAGGGAAAAACAATAATAAAATAAGGAAAAAAAAACAACCTTCAAACGAATAATTTGCTTGTTTTTACTGAAGTGTTTACTATACAGTCCACACATGTAAAATTTCAAAGCAACTAAAATACCTGTAAACAAATATGTGCAAATTTTCTCAAACATATTAAATGATCAAAACTTGACAAAAATCATATTCATGTAAACAAAATGAAACAAAGAAAAAAGAAAAAAAAAAACACATTCAAATTCCGAAGTGAAAAAATAATGAATTTTAACGATCAAAATTGAACGAGCACTTGACCGATGAAAGCGCCTCAATTGAAATCTATGCAACAGATGTCGTGATAATCGATGTAAAATGCCAAATACGTATGAACATCGTGCACAAGAGCACAAGAACAATGATTAGTGTACATATATATATTTTTTTTTCAGTTCAAGTTGTCATTTACAATAGTGTGGTTGGTATCAAATACACATTTGTTCATTTTTATTTGTCGCACAAATATCTGTATAAAATTCATTTGCATTCATGTTGTATCGATCGATTAAATTTGAAATTATCTCGAAATCGATATATTGTGTAAAGTTTAAAATTGAATTTGATAAATTGGAGTTGGTAGAAAAATGAGTGTCACTGCGTTATTATCACGGTATTGAGCTTTAGAAGAAAGAAAGAACATACGAACGAACGAGAGAAGAAAAAAAAAACCATATTGAATCGTGTCTGTCGTTTTCGGTTTTCGCATTTGCGTTTTTTTGTGAGCACAGAGTAGTATGTCTGGTATGGAATTTTTATTTTCTACTTCTCATTCTATTTGCTTGCGATTGTCGTTCATTCGGTCGAATCGTGTGCGCTCTTTTCTCGGCCACATTTCAATTGTTTCAAGCGAATTTTTTTTTCTATCATCGTCATTTTTCTTCAATTTGTTGTTGTTGTTGTAATTAATACGATTGCCATAGTTTTCTATTTGATTTTTTCTCATATATTTATATATATAGAAATAAGTGTATTAAGAGCATTAGTAAAATGACGACGAATTGTGTGAATATATCGAAGACAATGCGTCAAGCATTGGGCTGAAGTCGCAAAAATGTACGGTTTATATAAATGTATAGAATTTTGCGCAAATATCATTTTTCTGTTTCGTTTTCACGTGAACCTTTTTTGTTCGCTTGTTTCGTGGCATATTTCGTCCTTTCATATTTTTTTCTATACGCTTCAAATACGCATTAAATGAAAAATCGATTCGATTCGATTTGTCAATTGGTATTTCAAATTAATGAGAAAAAATGATTTCATGAAAAAAAAAAAAAAAAAAATGAAAAAAATCCTTTTCATCGAAACGTGTTCGTTGTGTGACGAACACAATTTCGTAACGCCTTAATCTTGACACGATGCTCATCTCGTTAATTGTGTAGTAAAAATCCACAGTGTAACATTTATTTAAATTTATTTCCACCAGTTTCGCACTGATTTGGTCGATTTCATCTACGTTATAATGGTGGCAAATGTGCACTATACTCTTTTCTTTTTATTGAAGCGTAAAATCGCACATACAACATTTCATGAATGCATTTGAATTTAGTGCAGCCGTAGCTTTGTTTTTTAAATCATATTGAATCATCACATCGTTCTAATCAAATTCAATTTACTTTGATTCGCCATTTTATTTTTACTTTTTTTTCTTCTTTTTTCTCTCTGCTCTCTTCTTTTCCTTTTAGCAACGACAGAAGTAAATTGATTTTGTGCTTTAACGCAACGTGATCCGAGTTCTTTTTTATTTTATTTTTTGCTTTGCTGACCGCCGAGATTGGCAATACCCCGTTTTATATGACTTTTGAAAGCATTAAAGGTAAGTGAATTCATTTGGTTTGCATGTTGTATGTATAGCCTGTAATATTTGGTTGATTTTTTTGTTTTTTATAACAAATTGATATACATATATATATGCCTGAGGACATAATCAATTTTGATTTAAATTAAATGAATTGAATTGAATTGAATTGAATTGAATCTTCAAGACAATGCCTTATCATTTAATTTCATTGTTTGTTTTTCAATAGAGAGAAAGAGAGAAAGAGAGACCCAAAATAGAGATAAAATAGGGTTATGTTCATAATGGTATTATTGTCTTTTGTTACAAATTAATTACACCATTTTACGTATTTTGAGCCAAATCTTAGTCACAAAACGTGATAAGCAAGTCAGATGAATGTGGTTATGGTTATGACTATTTTGTATGAGAGTGTGAGTTTTGTAGATCCAATTCAAAAGTATTGATGACATTTTGAGACGGTGTAATTGACTTTTCGTTAATTTAAATTAATTTTCGTCATTCGAGTCGATTCAAGCTCATTTCTTTCGCGCTTCAATAAATGATATCGAAGAATTATTCAACCGAATTTTTCATATGCGGTTAGGATTACATGCGGTAATACCAATAAAATTAGATAAAAATGATGGCATTTTTTGTGTCGCCTTTATCGTATCATAACAACACATGTGACACGTAGCAACCGAATCACACAGGCGATACACAAATTTTCTTGTTTAATCAAAAAACAGAAATGAAAAAAAAAGAAAAAAAAAGAAATATAAAAACGTTTCATACTTTCTATGTTAAATATGGCCATGATATTGCTGTTTTGTTATCACATGTTGGCTGCTTCATCAATATTATATGCTTTAAACATGAATTTTTAATAACGATAATGATTTACTTCTAAATCACATGCATTATCAATATTTGCTCACGTTTCAAACGGCGATAATGTAAAATATTCATTTTTCTTCATATTTACATTTAATGTTTTTGTTCAAACAACACATGATGAGTTTTTCTTGAAAATAGACAATCGAATCGTGAATAGACATTCAAAGGTTTGATTCAATTTTGGTGTATTCAAAAATAGCGTGCGCATAGCATCCAAAATGAAATGCAAGAATTTATCTCAGACAAAAAATCGCATACGAAATTGAATTTACGGGTCGCTACCTCAGGCGATGTATGTGGTTTCGTTTTGTAGCCATTGTGGTTGTTGTGATTGGACATTTTATTTTACATTCGCCAAGTTGATAGTCAAAACAAAAGTTTGTACGCAAAATGAAATAAAGGTGAAAAAAAAACGAAAAAAAAACAAAATATATGCCAGCACAAGTTAAAAACTGGTTATAGCTTCATTTTTCAATGTGTGTGGAATAAAAACGTGTATTATCTCATTGTGCTCACCGTATCGGCTTCTCTCTGTCTATCATTGACTTATTGTTCATTCACATACGTTAAATGCATTGTATTTTATTTAATTCTTTGTGTATTTTATAGAATCCCTTTCAATGGTGTTTACATTACTTTCTTATTATATTTTTATTACTTGCTGTTGATTTGCGAATGCATATTCACATATTTTGCTCAATTGGCGACACTTGATTTTCCCTGGTGATTTTATTCACCATTATAATCAATTACAACCACAACGACAACAGCCAATATGTTATAACTTATCGAAATGTTGTAATCATGGTGAATAAAAACAAAAATGAAATGAATTAAAGAAAAATACAGCAAAATCAGAAATCGGCTCAAGAGATTGCCCATAAATAGGATTGGCTAAAAATGATTTTGCGTCGCAAAGGTCACATTTGAAAATAAAAAAAAAAAAAAATCATTTCTCTATGTGATTTGTGTGTTTATTTTGTAAATTAAATTGATTTCGATACCAATCGATTAGCGACCAATTCTGTTTGCTATAACAATGATTTGAATGTTCAGTGAAAAAAATCATCATATTTTCTTTTATTTTACATCCAATTTTAGTAGGGCTCTTACAAACAATACCATATTGAGAAAGAGAATTTGCTTCGTAGAATTTTATTATCAAATGTAAACAGCACAAAGCGAACGCACAAAATAAATAGCGGCTAAATGACGCTGGAATGATAGAAAAAAAGTCAAGTGAATATTCATGACAATGATAATGTACGAGTCAATTTTATTCCAATTCTGAAATCTGTCTTCAACCTTACGGTGATAAAATTCATCGTCATTTGTTTTTCTACCTTTTTTTGCTCCCTCTCTGTTTTCGCATTCGTTTTTTTTTTTTTATTATTTCGCTTCGTAAATTTCAATTTCATCGAATGAATTGTATGAAATGCTTTACGTGAAATTATTTACGCAAAAAAAAAAGAAAAGAAAAAAAAATATTCGAAGGTATCGATCGCGTAAAACAGTCGATTCATCAATTTCAGCACTTGAATTCAAATTCAAACTGTATAAACACTTTACTATCATCAGCATGCCAAAACTTTCCATCATTTTTAATTTTATTTGTTTTTTCTTTTTTTTTTTTTTGCGCCATCATGACTCACAATTTTCATCAAGTGATTCGCGTGAAAATACTTACAAAAAGTATTCATTTGCAAAATGGATCGAGAGTGAGAGCGAGGTGTATGCCTTTTTTTGCGGAGAGAGTGATGCATATTTTCACTGAACAGTGGATTTTCGATTGTGAATTCGCTAAATAACGCATTTCTATGAACAAGACAGCAAAAAAAAAAAAAAAAAAAAAAAAAAACAGCCATCTGAACTCTCTCATACACAAGAACAATTTACGTGAGCTAAAAATGTTCCCTTCTAAATGACGTTTCAGCATGTCTGTGTTGTGTGGTTATGATTATGCGCACAACATCTTCACTATATCAATTGGCCTCAACACACAACTCAATTCGAGAAAATTCACATTTTCCGCATTCAAAGTGTGCTCATCGAATAGATTGTGCCGGTATTGTAATAATATGGTGAAAACCTCATACCGTGACAAAATACATATCGAGTGTATAATTTTGCAATATAAATATATATAGATTTTCTGGGAATGTTGTAGGCAAACCAGAAATCATTTATTTATCATATTTGTTTGACATTTTTAATGAGAAAAATTGATTGAATTTTCTATGGATTAATCAACACTGACGGTATACATTTTTATATTTAATTCCGAAAGGTCATTAAGTGGATTGCATTGTAGTAGAATGAATAGATGGTAAATTGAATGATAGCGTCAATTACATTTTATTGTCCATTTTGTTTTTGTTTTTTTTTTTTTTTGATGAACAAGATCGATAGTTAATTTTAATCATTGTAGTTTAATCGAATTTCTTTAGTTTTAGCTAATAAAAAAACTTTACTTTTTTATGTTCGATACAATGAAACCATAAATGAAGAACTGAATACACATATATATATATATATGTGTGTGTGTGTGTGTGTTTGAAAGAGCACAAATGGTGAATTAAACTTAAATTGATCTTGACGATATATATTAAAACGGAGCATTAACTCAGTATATCACACATTACGGAATGTGATAATAGTAAAATTAAATTGTTGCCATAACAGTGTCATTATTTTTTTTATCAACAAAATCACATGTGCAACATATTTGTTGAAATTTATTTATTTTTTTTGTTCTGTGCTGCAAGCATCAATTGTTAGAGATTCAAGCAAACAAATCTAATGGACGATTGTGATGTCTTTGAAGTGTATGGCGTATGTTATCTCTATCAAGTGTGCATATTTATTTTTGTATTCATTTTAGTTAAAAGTTATTTGTTTGCACGAAATTACGTCTCCTTTTTATGTAGCTTCCGGAAATACACATTGTTGTAAAATAGATTGAACAATGTTTGAATAAATATCTACATGTTTTTCTCTCTTTTTGTTGACACTTTTAAATCAAAACTTAACATTGCAAAAATTCTTTCATTCACTCACACGTTGAAATCATGTTAGATTGATTTTTATGGCTCAACACATTCGATTGATAAAGTGTAATAAATTCAATTTGTTATTGGCACTATAAAATTTTTTACATTTTCATTAAAGTAGCGCCACATGGAGTCAGCAAATTATTTATCTTTTCAATGATATAATTAGCGTTACACCTGTGGCAGAAAAATCTTAAGTCACTCGATGAGACTATGCTTGATGATTTACTGTTCTAGTTTATTATCAAAGCAGTCTTTGATTTTTGATGATTTTATTTTCCACAATAAATATGTTTCACGTTTATCGAGAAATCATTAATGAGAGAAAAAAAAAATCAACATAATATTTCCTAAATAAATATTTGATAAACAAGATTGAACTGGAAAAAAGATAACAAAATGGAAAAATAGGTAATCATTATTTGTTTGCTGTTTACAGAGACACCAGTATACAAAGGAGTATCTCCATCATCCATTCAACACGACCAGTCTGTTGATATATTGTGCATGATTTCCCATAGGCAATATTCAAGTCATAGGTATGTTGATCCCATTGTTGTACACACTTTTAATCATAACACAAAACAAATATTTTACATACGTTCCATCAATCGTTATATCGATAAGTTTTTATTTTTTACCATTAGGACTTCGAAATTTTCCAGCAATAGACACCGGAAATTGCAACCATTCAGAGAAACGTGAGAGAGTGTCATTGTTGTTCAATATAAACGCGAACCGCAACCGTTACCGACAAACATCATTTTTTTATAAAGGAACATCATTTTATCGAGTTACTAAGTTGAACATAAAATGGCTACCGTTAATGTCAACCGTAACGTAACCGATCTTTTTTACCGTTATAAAATGCCTCGCATTTCGGCAAAAGTTGAAGGCAAAGGTAACGGTATTAAGACGGTTATCGTTAATATGGCTGAAGTAGCTAAAGCGATAGGACGTCCAGCTACTTATCCAACTAAATATTTTGGATGCGAATTGGGCGCACAAACTCAATTTGATTACAAGGTATACATGAGAATAGAATAGAAAAGAAAATATTGAATTCAATATTGAAATTATTCAATTTATATGTTCCAATTACTAATCAAAAATCATTTCATAAATATAGCATGAACGTTTCATTGTCAACGGTTCTCATGACGCTGACAAATTACAAGATTTGCTTGATGGCTTTATACGCAAGTATGTCTTGTGTCCCGAATGTGACAACCCCGAGACTGATTTAAAAGTATCGACCAAGAAAGGTACCATTGCGCAAACTTGCAAGGCATGTGGTTTTCATGGTCCATTGGAAGTTCATCACAAGGTAATCTAATTTTTTGAATTTTCTTTATGAATTTTTCATTGTTTTTCTTCAATGAAATTTCACAAATTATCAAATATTTTTTCGAAAATAAAAACAATAAAATGAAAATTCTCATTTTTCTTTTCTCATTAGGTCAATACATTTATCATCAAGAATCCACCAAATATCAATCCAGCAACACAAGGTTCATCGTTGACTGAAGGAAAACGTAGCAAGCGTTCAAAGAAATCCGGTGAAAATGGTGATGCAAATAATTCAAGTGCTGAAGGTGATTCATCGGTAATGAATGCAGCTGATGAATCAATTTGTCAAAGTACAAGCGTTATCGAAGATGATGATGACACAACATGGACAACTGATGTCTCTGAAGAGGCTGTACGTGCCCGTATGCATGATTTAACTGATGGTGCAAAGCAAATGACCATCTCAGATGATTTGGAAAAAAGTGAAAAAGAGCGTGTTGACATTTTTTACGAGTTTGTTAAGAAGCGTCGTGATGAGAATCAATTGGACAATGTGCAAGTGCACAAAGAGATTGCTGTTGAAGCAGATCGCCTGGATATTGTTCAAAAAGCACCATTGGTTTTGGCTGAATTATTATTCAGTGCAAATATTATTCAAGAAGTTCGTAAACATCGCAATTTATTATTGCGCTTTACACATGACAACCAAAAAGCACAACGCTATCTCATGGGGTAAGCATACACAATAATTCGTTTATTAAAATTGAATCAAATTCAAAAACGACGAAAATTAATTAAAAAAAACTTTTTTTTTTGTTTTTCCTCATTCACAGTGGTTTGGAGCAAATCATCTCATTGCATTCAGACAAATTATTAGATAAAGTGGCTGGCATTTTGAAATTGTTCTATGACACAGATATTTTGGAGGAAAAAACCATTCTGGAATGGTCAGAAAAGGTGAGCAAAAAATATGTCACCAAGGAAATGTCAGAGAAAATTCATGAAAAAGCCAAAGCATTTGTTCAATGGTTACGTGAAGCCGACGAAGAATCATCAGAAGAAGAAGACGATTCCGATCTTGAAATTGAATACAATGATCGGGCTCGTGTTGAACCATTACGCGCCGAAAAACCTGCACCGGTTGCAAAGAAACCAATCGCCGATGATGAAGCTGATGACATCGATATTGACGACATCTAAAAATACGTCTTTACACATTTCTATACTTTTAAATCACTACACCATTACATCTCTACAGCGATTTACCGATTCACATGATTTACGCTCAACAGAAAGAAAAAAAAACGATTATTGCACATTTTTCAAATCTATTTGTTATCTTGACTTTTTATTACAATATTATTTACCGGTCAATTTATCCAATATCTTTCTCAATTAAAAAAAAAAAAACAAAAAAAAAAAAACAAAAACAAAATTGGTTTATGCTTATTTTCCATTTGTCATTCAAAGTATTATTTTCTATTTGAATTTAATATCATAATAAATACTGTGTGTGCAAAAAATGATTTAAGGAAAAAGAAATCTCTTGAAAACAAAAAAAAAAAACTATCCAGAAAACAAACCGTTTATTATACAACATTTGTAATCAAATACATTTTTACAACTATTGCAATGCATGCTTTTATTACTCTGCAGGGGTATAAAAAAAAGATTTCAAAATAAAATAATGGCATTAAATTACAAAAAAAAAATGAACAATAAACAAATTGTGCGTTTTTATTTCCGATTTTCGTTTTTCAAACCATTTTTCCCTTTTGGATTTCAACACAAGAAATTTAAAAAAAAAAACCTAACCTCACAAATTGTTGTCAGTAAAAAAAAAATGTCCGTGGGATTTTGTTAATCATAAAATTTACATTGATCAATTTGACAGTTACTTTCATGTGTCAAACAATTACAAACGTGTTTACGTCAGACTTTTTGCAAGTAAAAAGTTCAAATTACGTGACTTCTATAAAGAATTTCACTTAAATAAGAATTTATTCCATATTAATTATGTTGAGTTTATTCGCACGAGCAATTGAAGTGTCAATTAAATCGAGAAAATTTTTATTACATGTTCCAAGAGCATGTTATTATAAGCCTGTTGGTAAATAAAAATAATGAAACTTTTTACATTGCAAACATTTTAATTGCGTTGCATTTTTTTTTTTCTAAATAGACAGAAAAGATAAAAGTTCCATTGACCAAATTCTCCGACTACTTGACGAAACATCAAAGAAAAAAAAAGATTTTCCGAAGAGATCTAAGAAAAGCGCTTCATTGGATATAATCGAAAAATTGCCATCGGATCCAAATGATTTCACAGCCAATTTACTACTGGAGACTTTTAAAAATTTAAGTGAAAATCAAATAATCTGCGAACAGGGATTGTTGCATTCGAATTTTGATAATCTTATTGATGCAACAAAATTGATTTTACCACAACTGAGTGCATCACAAAATGCGAAAATTTTCACTCAAATATCACAATGTGGTATTTCAATGTTTGATGAACTTATCCAAATAATTGCCCATAATCTGTTTCGACGCATTATTTATTTATCAATAAATGAAATTATCGATATCGATTTTGCATTGCGGAAGTTCCTTAAAGACGAAAAAATTAGCAAACAATTCGAAAAAATACGGCAAACATCGCAAAATATCTTTCTCATGAAGATAAATAATGATCTTATGCAAACGCTTGATTATGATACAATGATTCATATTTTTCAATACTTGAGTAATAATCAAATGTTGACATCAAATGATATGCATAAATGCATGGTTTTAGAACCATTGGATAAAATTGATTTATATAATTTATCAAAACAATTGTTATCGGTAAATGATGACAAATTTAATATGAATGACACAGTTTGTGTAATTGTTACATTATCACAATTTCAATATTCATTGGATGAATTTTCCAAAGAACTTTTAACGAAATTATTTCGGATTTGGTGTTCATTGGCAAAAACATCCGATGATGTCAAACGAATTACGAATTTACTTGCTACGAAAATGATGGCAAAAGACAAAACACTATTCGCAAATCCATTATTCATTCAACACTGTATACAAATTACGATTAAAACGAGTAATGTGAAATCAGCAATTGGAATTTTGAAAGATTTTTATTCTTTGGTTAGTTGAGGAGAAATTTTTTGTTAATTGAAAAATGCATCTTTCATTAAATCGTATAACTTTCTGTTTTACTTTACAGGGATGGCAATCAAACGAATTGATTGATTTCATATCGCTTGCATTTAATAATGAGAAAAACAGCAAGCCGTTCAGTATAGAGGATTACTTTGCATTTTATAATGCATGTGAGCAAGCAAATTACAGACCATGGAATTGGAAGACGAAATTTCTTCCAATTATTACAAAAGTCGATAAGTTATTTACGGTACCTGAAGGAGAAAATACAAACAGCTATGCATATTGGTTGAAAAATGATTTGGAAAGTTTCATTGGTGAAGATAAAATTTTGACCAATGTATCTGTTAGCGATGAATTGATTGTACCAATTGTTATGAAAATCAATACCCAAACGGGCAACTTTGTGGATTTAACGAAGGATGCATCAACGAACAAAATTACATGCAATGATAATGAACTAATGTAATCATTTTTCAAACACTTTTATTTTTTATCAGTTTTTGAAGAAAAAAAAAATTTTCTTTCTTTCACAATTCTAGATTTGGAGTCATCTTTAATGATGCTGAATCACTCTATAATGGTGAAGCGACAATTAGAAAAGATCAAAAACAACTGATTAAAAACAAAGGATGGATTGCAATTAGTTTAGATGAAAATATTTATAAATCAATGCAGACATACAAGCGCGCCTATACATTTTTCAAAATTGTTCAATATGCAATCAAAAATCGAAAATAATAAACGAAGAATTCATATTCGATGAAAGGTCTTTGACGAAATTTGGAGGAAAAATGCATTTTCTTCTAAACAATATTTTTTAAAATCAATTTCAAAAGTTTCTCAGAAACATTTAAAGCGATTTTAATAGTAATTTTTATTTAATAAAAATAACATAAAATATTTCAGTCTTCATTCAAGTATTTTGTGTTTTTACTTATTGAAAAGTTGAAAACAAAAAAATCTGCAGATAAGCGTGTTCTGGAATAGAGCTGCTCATGAACCGAACATGAACCGTTCATGTTCGGAAAGGATTTCACTTTTATGTTCATGTTCGTTCGAGTTCATGTAAAATTCGAACAAAAAAGGAAAGGTTTGGTTCAGTGGGTATCTCTATTCTGGAAACTCGAAGCATTGATAAGTACATTCACACCTAACACGAAGAGTATATTTGGTAAATTCAGATGAAAAGAATACTTGATTTGACTTGGCTAAATGAAAACTTAAATATTTTAAGATCGAAAACAAATTTCTAAGAAGCAATTTTATATTCTGTTAAATTAAGCTATTAACCCAATTGGGATAAAATCAAATACATTTAAATTGATTCATATTTTGTAAAATTTTATTTCAATTTTCGAATAAATTCCAAATTATCATGGCAATGCAAGTGTGGTAGACTTTCCAATTAGGTACTCCACCAAAATCAGACGTTGTTCATTGAATTGTATTAATGTTGTTTTAATATTTTCCAAGCCACGGTACCAATTTAATTGACTTTGAGATACAACGTTTGCAAATTTATCAAATTGCTGGACAATACTCTTTGTTGTTGGGTCTTCCTTCGATTCTAATAATTTGTCACATGTTAAACGAGCTAATTGAATTTCCTGAAAACTGATTGCTTTTAATTTATCTGCTTCAATCAATTCCTTGTTAAATCTTTCTTTCAATTTTGAAAAACTCAATTTTATCGTTTCAATTTTATTTTGAATTTCTTGAGCAAAGTCTTTGGTAATTTCTTTTTTATTCCATTCATTGAAATAATCGTCAAAATTTTTTGAATATTTATATGGCAATTTGCTTACAAATTCGGACCAAATTTCATCAAGTATTTTGTTTAAACTAATTTGTCTGATGTTGATGAAAATAATCTTCGTATTTATATTTTCAGCTGTGAGATGTTCACCGATATCATTTGGTACTTTTTCAATAACACGTAATTTCTTATCAGTATCCATGATTTCATTTACTGGATCGGCAAATTTCTTCTGCACCTCGGTGATATTATCAGAAATATTGAGGATGAAATCTAATTTTTGTTTAATTTCGATGCCCTGTTTTGATGCTTTTCCATAAAAAGTATTCAATACCTTCGAGAATGTCACACGATCACATTGAATGAACTGGATACAAGAAACAAATAAGTTAATTAGAATTGATTGAATTTGAATTTTTAGTGTAATGAAATGGTTTCTTTTAAATCTACCTGAACAAAAAATACAAAGGAAATTGTAAACAAAAATAAAAACGACCTCATTTTTTTTTCACTTCTACGCACCAAGTTATATGAAATTATACTCCAAAACTGAATTTATGCATCGTTTATATAGAATTTAACGTAAATCTATCGATTTACGTAGATTGTAATGATAATGAGCCATATTAAAACACGCATTCTTCACATCATTGGATAATTATAAAAAATTATTTATTTCGTTTAATTTCGATCTGTTTTTATTATTCCATATGTTCAAAAGAAAAAATACGAACAATTTCCATTGAATTCAAAGTAAACTCAGTTTTAATTTTACATCTTTGCTCATAGACAAAATCTATTAAAACTAGTCATTTTCTACAAATTATTATTAATGAAAACCAATTTATTTGACAATAAATAATTTTTTCATTTATTTGTAATTATTGATTCAATCCAAGCGACTCGCTGTTTATTATATTTTTCTAAAGATTTTTTCACCTTTGCAAATGCTTTATATAAATTTATTTGACTTTTGAATATATTTTGAGTTAAGTAATTTAAGTGGCTGAGAAGACCTTTTGTGGCTGCCGATTCGTATGGTCCTAACAGTTTGTTGCATGTTGAGTTGGCCATTTCAATTAAATGATCAGTAGTGTTTTTGATTTTATTTGCTGCATTTATATCACTGTTGACATCATTACATAATTTCTTAAATGTAGTTTCCATATGCCTAATATTTATCTGAATTTCATGGACAAATGTCATTTTAATTGAAGTTTTATTCCATTGATTGAAAAAACCATCAAATTTCCGAGAATATCTATTGAGTGTTTGGCATGTGATTTCTGTTCGAATTTCATTTGTAATATTCTTTAAACTATCCTGTTCGCTGCGTATCAAAGTCATTTGAATATTCAATTTATCATAAAGTCCTTTATCTCTATTCTCTTTCGAAATTTCTTGGTAAATCAGTTTAACGGTTGCATCATCAATGAATTCTTTCATTTTTAAATTGGATTGCACTTCACTAGCATTCACGCAAATATTGAGCATGAAATCTAAACTTTGATCCATATCGATTTCCAACTTTGATGCTTTAGTATAAATAGTCTTCAATACCGATGGGAATGTTATAGATTTACTATTCATGGACTTTGGAAAAAAGCGAATTTATTACTTAATAATTAATTACAATGTGATAATTGTGAGTGATTAAGGGATATTTTTTTGAATATATCTACCTGAATGATAATGAAAAGTAAATGGAATAGAATCAGAAATAAAAACCATTTCATCTTTTTCACTCAAATAATTTGAAAATAAAAACGAAAATATCTTGTTTTATTTTTTAAAAAAATATCGTCCTGAATTGGGCAAACAGTAGAACCAAATTGATAAGTTCTATTCCACGCAAAATAAAAATAATAATAAAAATTTAGACACGTTGATGAAAAACATATTTTTTTTTTTGTCATGAAAGAACAAATGTTCATTAAGATATAATGAAGTGTCTGTTACGAAAATGCCATATTTCAATAAGAGTTAAATTGCAATTCAATCATCAACCAATTTTGATCAATATTTGATATACAAAATGATAAATAGTAATTGTTATAAATTATTTGCACATATTTTTGTGTTGGAACAATTTGTCCGGACTGGGTAAATGTGTGCCAACGCCAGTGCATTTACTTTACTTGGTTAAGTAAAGTAAATTTAAATTGATTTATTGCGTTGACCAAAGCATCAACTAGCTATGTAGCTAGTTAGTTGGCGGCGTTTGCGTTTTCTTTTGCGTCTGTAATACAGACTCTGTATATGCACAAAAGCGAGAGTTTACATTTATTGTACGCGAGCATGAACGCAATGTATAGTTGATGTAAGGGTAAATGCTAGAATGTTCACCCTGGATTTCTGTCTTTGTTCCGACCAATTCGTCCGAATTGAATATTTTTGTCCGGAATTGTCCGGAACGTGTTCAGAATAATTTTCACCTCAAAGTTCCAAAAAAAATTGTTTGTATAAATTTGTACGTTTGCCAACTCTGACCCAAATACATCCAATTTTGAACACATTTCCATATTTTGAACACATTTGAATATGCAGATATATTTATAGTATTTTATTCAGAGAGCGAAATGGAATGTTAGCTATGAATAATGCAATATAATGCAAACTTAGTAACTGAACAAATAGACGAGATACATCTACTCATCCCTATATTAAAATAAGAGTAACGGATTTTTTGAGGCATACGGTTGAAAGCAGTCATTTGTAAAATTGCATTTTCTACTATTTAAAATTTCTTTGTACTTTTTCACAAAAATTGTGCGATATTTTTTCTCTTTCCAAAATGAATCGGACAAGTATCATTTTTATAGTGCTTAGTGTTTTTTTGATGGGAGTTGTTAATGCAGTACGAAATAAAGGCAAAGGTATTGCTGAAAGTTCAGACGAACTTTTCCATAAATTTACGGCATTGGATACCGATAACAAAACAGTTCAATATCGCATTGAAATGTTACCTGTATCAAAATATCAACAAGCAATAGATTTCATGGTTCAATTTGCCATTAAAAAAGATCCAATGCTGTTGGCCTTGGGTATGTATCAAATTGTCTTTATCAAACGGTATTCTTATATTTTTTCAATATCTTCATGTAAGATCATGATTTTATACGCTTTTATATCAATATTTCTTTCATGTTGCATGGAAAAATATGAATTGACGAAAGAAGGTGTGGAAAATGATCCGAATATGGTTGAAAGAATACGTCTTAATCAAATCCATGCACTGCAGCATAATTTGTCAATTGTTTGTTATAAAAATGATTCAAATGAAATTATTGGCGTGAATCTATTATTTATGAATATAAAACGAAATAACATTATCGGCACCAGGACGGTAAATTATCATCAATGACAAAAACCATTAATTTCCGAGTATTATTTATCACCGATATTTTTATTTATGCTCAGTTTCCAGATGAAATAAGCAAAGTAATGTTTAATATAGTGAAATCTATTGAAATTGATTTATTTAGCAAATATTATGTGACAAAATATTTGACCAGCATTGGACTTGCTATTCATCCTAAATATCAAGGTCGCGGTATTGCTAAGCAAATGCTTATGTTTAGAGATAAAATTTGTCAAATCAAGAAAATTCCACTGACTGCAAACATTTTCTCATCCGATGCATCAACGGCAGCAGCTAAAAAGGCTGGTTTTAGCTATGAAAACGGAATTAGGTATGACAAATAAATTATTTATACTGAAAAATGATATTATTAATAGCATATTCTTTCCAAAAAAAAAAAAAATTAAATTAAAATAAATTAAATTAAAACATTTTTAGTTATGAAAAACTTGCTGCAAAGTTCCCGCAAATTGACGCAACTAAAGTCAAAGATAAATACTATACTCATCTATCAAAAGTATTTTTTACAAAAAGAATCTATTCAAATGCAATACCGAAAGGATATTTTTCCGATGTGTTGGCGAAAAAATTCTTCGATAACATAAATTTAAAGAGACAACTTATAATATGAAATCAAAAAAAAAACTACTTCAACATTTTTTTAATGAACTATTATTTATTGAAATGAAATGATTTAAAAAGTTCATAACTGATCTTTATCATGGTCACATTTTTCAAAATTTTCAGCTTCAGTTTCTGTTTTTTTTATTCCATCAAAAATAATTTATACATATTAAAAATGAAAACTTAAATGTTGATATCAAGTTTATTTATTAAATTTCCATCTGAATCAGATAATTGTATTGAACATTTGAACTTCAATGACTTACTGGACTTTTTCTAACATTTAAAGCAGAAACAAATCATTCACAATTGGCGGTTTTTGACATGACAGCACGTGCATCAATGTTTGACAATCAAAATGTCAAATATATCCTCAAATTTGATTGTGCAATTTGTGTGTTCATTGTTTTTAGGTTAAAATCTACTCAGCATTTTTTCAGCTGTTAATTCTTGTGTTTTAATCTGAATTTCTCTTAAATTTTTACATTTTTGTTAGAATTTTTGGTTCGAGACTAAAATGATTCACATTTTAAGAAAATGGCCTATCACGAATACATTTCGTTACACAAAATCATCGGTGGTTCGCCTATGTTCAAGCAAATCAGATGGTAGTTAAATTATATTACAAATGTTTGATTAAATTAAAATTTTCAAATCATTTTTAATGTTCAAGATTCAGATATACCTGTACATGACTTAATTATAGACGAAGAATCTGAAAAATCATCGGAATCATCGAAGTTTTCCCATGAAAGAGATGTTAATTCAAAATATTCGTATTCTGAAAATAAAGCATATTTAAATGAAATGCTCAATTCATTGCCATCGGATGTGAAAAGTTTTAGTTCAGAAGCGCTACTTGAATTTTATGATCAAATCAAAGGAACATATTTAATAACACATGAAGTGATCAACCATCCAAAATTTGCCATATTGCGAGAAGCCACCGGAAATCAGTTACATCGATTACGTACAAAAGAAGTGATAGGCATTTTTATCACACTAATTCCATCAAAGGCAGTTGTGTCCGACAAACTCATGAAAATGATTATCGATGAATTGATTAAACGTATCTCATTTTTACCATTTGATCGAATATTAATGATTGATTTTTTGATTAACAAATTCTACAGCAGAGTACAATTGGGCAAAAATTTTGAAATTCTTAAATTAAAATTGCAAACAATGTTTTTGTCCAAAATTGAAGATGAATTGGATAATAATGAAAATAATTACAAAAATATCATAAAAATGTTGGCTTATTGTGAAAATAACAATGAAATTATTCCAATAAAAATTCTCAACAAACTTACAACTATATTGCTGCTGGTCGATGATGAACATTTCACCTTTGCGGATGTACAGTCGATTTTAATATTCTTGGTTAATTTTGGTGAATTGAATGAACACGTTGAGAAATTGTTCTTTAAAATGATTACAATTTTGAATACATTTTCGGTGAATTCAAAGGATATTCTTCCACTATTGAGAGTATTTGCAGCAAAATCAAAAACGCTTGATACAAAAATCTTTGAACAAACCGATTTTATTCAGAATTGTGTTGACACAGTGATTCGAGAGAAAGATATGGAAATGGCGTTTAAATTTCAAAATAGCTTCAACAAGATTGTAAGTAATTTGGCACCAATTTTTCTTTATTTTTCATTTTTTTTTTTTCTCCTTTTTGTCAAAATCATTCAATGTAACAAATTTTTCTATTTTCACAGGGTTTTTCAAGTGTGAAGTTGATTGATCATCTATCAGAGTGCTTCAATTCAAAAGAAGATCTTCGACAAATGAACATTTCTAAATATATAATTTTTTTGCGAGCATGTAATCGAGCTGATTATAAACCATTAAATTGGGATTCGCACATAATTGAAGCATTGAAAACATTCAACTTTGGTCACTATTTAACAAGTCTTGGGACATTTGATTGGGCACAATTTGCTTTAAGTCTAGATAAACTAGGATATTGCGATATTGCATTGATTCGAAATATTTTACAATCAAAATACTTACAAAAGCAGAACTGCTACGATGAAAATAAATTGAAACAATTAAGTGATATACTTGAGCGTGAAAATGCATTGTCCAGTGAGTCCAGTGAGTCCAGTGAGTTCAGTGAGTCCAGTGAAGATTCCGAATCAAATTCTGATGATGAAACATTAAGTATCGAAGCGGATACCGATGACAACGCAATGTTTCATGATGATTTGATAAGCATGTTTGGTGCCAATAAAATCGTAAAAAATTTTAAAATTAATCAGAATGTGACGATTCCGTTTTTGTTAAAAATGGATTTAGATTCTGGTGATTTTTTGCCATTGTTTAACGACTTATCTTTGCAACAACAGAGACCAAATGAATTGCTGTAAGTTTTATTTTAGAAAAATGGAATATACTTAACGAATTTTAATTGGATAACATTTTGATTTCAGAATTGGCATCATTGCAATAACCCATGAAATTGGCAAATTGAATAAAGAAAATATGATAAAAAATGCTAAATTACAAAGTTATAAAATGAACAAGTATGGCATCTCATCAATTATTATTGAGCCAAACAAATGGAATGCATTGAAATCGTATGAAAAATCGCTTGTATTTTATACCAAATTGGTGAAAATGATGGAAGTGTATCAGAAGAAAAAATTAAATCAATTAACGCAATTCTATTGAAACAAAAATGCAGCAAAATATTTTTCAATAAAAGTAAATTGAATAGAAATGACAATTTTTTTTGAGTTGTTTTTTTTTCAAATACATATTCGTTTGTTGTGTCTTAAACTTCCATCATCTCTGCATCATCGTCATCATCTTCATCCATTTGATGATTTTCACCATTTCCTTCTTTTCCATTCTCATTTTTTGCTTCATCCTTAGCATTGCCATTTTTATTTTTGGCTTTATCACGTTCAAGTGCTTCCAGCTGTTGTAAAGTCAACAATGATATACCTAGTTGATCTTCACGTGAAAATGGTTGAGCCATTTGTCGTAACCATCGACGGGCTGTTTGCATTGCTTCTTCTGTACTCAAATTGACATAGTTATCAGTGAGATGTTCTTGAATCCATTTAGGTAATCGAGATCGTTTGTCTTGTCTAGCGAAACGCTTATCAGCAAATATCATGATACCATAATCAGTTTTTCCACTGTTAAATGAAAATTTGATGAATTAAGAAATGTTCTTCAAATTGGACAAAAACAAAAATATTTTATTTGAAAATATTCGATGAAAATCGAGAATAAATAATGATTAAAATAAAGTATCTCACCGCAATGCACGACCCACACACTGAGCCGCATGTCTCATTGCATCAAATGTTAAGAAATCATTTTCACGAATTTGAAATTGATCCCGCAAATATTCTAAACGTGCTTTTAATATTCGCGATTGTGTATAAACATATGGGATGCCAAACATGAGTACGGCACGACCGTAATGATGATCAAAATCAACACCTTCAGATACTTTTCCACGGGCCACAGCTAATAAAATTGCGCCGCGACCACAATCACATGCTTTTACATAATTCATTAATGCATACGAAGTTTCAGCACTGTCCTGTGTTTCGATAAACAATAATTTGTGCTTCAATAATTGATCGACAATTCCTTGATCATACCAAGAAGCAACCACTGATTCCAAGTATAAATACGATGTAAAGAAACAAACAACACCATCGGGTACAACGCGAGCTGTTTCAACCAATAATTGACCGTAATTTCGTATAACCGCTGTATCTTCACGTGTTTCAAACTTTGATGATATTGCCACTTGGTCATTACCTAGGGGGAAAGAACGAAAGTAAATAAAAATGAATATTGTAAATATCCTGCAAATATTGTGAATAATGTGAATATTGTGAATATTTACATATAAATATTTTAAATATCATAAATATGCTAAACATATGACTAAATATTGTTTAAATTTGAGATTGGTAGTTGAGATCATACTGCATTCTCCTGTGTCTGTAAAGGAAAAAAACTTACTATAGAATAGTACTCCTCACCATAATAGTGAGGTGGGTCCGTACGTCACTTCCTAAACAGATTAGAAAATAATATAAACGTAAACATATTATTGATATTCATATTCATATTCATATTCATATACTATTTTTGCAATATCAATATTATAAACAAAGAATCTTTATGTTTCCAATTCAAAATTCTATTTAGAGAAATATAACTTACCGGTTAAAGAACGACCACGGCTTTTCTTCGATTGCGTTAATTTGGGCGATTTACTTGAACTGCTGGACCATGAAGTTGTCTCCATTGGACAGCGCTCAAATTGAAAACTAACTACGTACTTCAGTGCGTAAGAGATATGCATATTCTCTTTGTCTTTCTCTTTCCCATTTTCTCTTACCATTACACAGACTATCGTTTGTGTTACAATGCAAACAATATTTTACAAACAGTACACTATGAAATGAAATGTGTAAATGATGTAAATGTAAAGGAAAGAAAAAATGCTCACCAATGTCCAGAATATGCTGTCTCTTTTCTTTCCTTCTTTCATGATGTGATTATGTCGACAATGTCGCCATGTTGAATGTTGAATGTTGACTTGATCTCAGCTACCAAATCTCAATTTCAAGCAATACTTATTTTGCCATCAACAATATATTCACAAATGCTAACTTATTGATAAAAATGATATGAATATTCACTAGATATTTCAAATATGTATAAATATGGTGCTAAATATGGTGTGTATTTTTGAATCTAGCAAATATCTCATAAATATTTAAATATCGCGTGAATATTCTGAATATCTACTAAATAAAAAAGTCATTACCTTTTGACACAATCTATTGTGAATAAACCAAATCGAAATTTTAATTCAGTGGACAAAATGATCGTTTGAAAAACAAATTGAATAATAATTCATACCATTGGTAATAAACACGGTCTTGCAAGGGTCATTGTGAATGAGCTCATTAGAACTGGTTGAAAATCAAGAATTTTTGGATACATATCAATGGGTGACAATGTACCAGATGTAATAACAACACTTTGAAAGCGTTGAAAAACTGGTTTCATAGCAATTGATGAGTCTAAGCAGCTAAAGTGTAAAATAGGATTAATCACTGTTGGTGTTTTATCATCGAATGGCTCCACAATAACTGTAAATCCCTTTGTGTACGTCGAAATCAATGTAGCAAAGTGAGAAATCTGATGAAATATGAAATGTTGTAAGTTACTTTTAAAATAGAAATCTTCGAAGTCAAGCCTAATCAGTTTATGACGTCAATTAGTGCTGAAGTTAAAATTTTTCAATACACATCGAACTAATACTTACAACAATCAATCCTCCATAGTCAGTCATATCGGTGATTTCTAATGTTCGCATTAATGAAGCTAAACGTTCTGCACAAAATCGCAATGGTTTTCTTTCAATGCAAACTTTTTGTTGAATATCCTTGAGAAAACGGGCTGGTGTTTCTTGCACAACATGCTGAACTCGCAATCTAGTTTTTATGTATTCAATCAAACGCTTCATAAAGCTCAAAAAGTGGTCTGCAGTTCGAATATTGCCGGGAACAGCTCCTATTCAATGGTATCACAAAAATCACATTGAGTTTTCAACTACAAAATTAGAGTATGGAATGGAAAGTACCTTTGAGTAAATCTTCGGGGAGAATGGGATTCGCCAAAACCATATCGGCGTCATTTTGCTCACTGGCTCTTCTAAGGCCTTCAAGCATCATTTCATATTCTCTCTGTAGTTGATTCTCGTCTTCTTCTTTGATTCTAAATTTAGATAATTGTAATTTGTGAGTTGTTGTTGCCTAGAAAAATGTGTAATTATTTGATACACAATCACTCTTACTCTTTGACATATGCTTCCAATTTATTCAACGCTGTCTGGCTACGTTCAATTGTTCGTCGATTGATTTTCACGCTCATTGAGTCGATGCAAACATTGTCTAAGGGAGAATAACATCAAAAATTGTTAAAATTTTAACAAGAAATAGAAGAGTTTTGAAAGAAAATTAATCACATTCTTACCAATATTGTGAGCTTCATCAAATACAACAACGACTTGTCGTGACAATTGCTTTGAAACGACTTCGGCAATTTTTGGATCTAACAAATAATGGTAACTGTATACGATAATATGTGCATTATTAATGGCATAACGTGCTGTAAAATATGGACACCAATTTCGATCGCGTCCATACTGTTTCAAATCATCCAAATTATAAATGCCAACTGGTAAAAATGATTCGCGTCCTTCAATATCAAAACCTTCATAATATTGACAAATTGGCACGGTGTCATCTGTTTTACTTCTCTCCCGTACATGTCCAGCTGTTAATCCATAACATTTTCCATCGACTGCTTTTCCTTCACGTTCTTTGCTCACTTCCGGGTGAATGCACATATTCTTACGTGAACTCAATACTAAACCAGTCATATTGGGTTGCACTGATGCATGTTTTTCGTAATAATTCATCAAGGTTTTCAATTCTTCAATGACTTTTTCGATTTCCGGCACAGTACGTGAACAGTAAATCAATTTACGAATTACATTTGGATTTTCAATCATATACGCAACAATGAATGACAGCAGTGTAGCTGTTTTGCCTGTACCTGAAGGCATTTCAAGCAAACAATGACCCTACACAAATGAGAGAAAAAATTAGTTTTTTTTTCTTTCTCTTCAATTATTCGAATCTTCACTTACCTTTGCATCAAGTGTTCGCTTAAGCTCCAGCATGTACTCATATTGTTCTGGATAAATGTATTCATATGGAAAATACACCAACAAACCATCAACGCTCAACCTTTTTTGCACAATGAAAAAAATAAAATGTCTCAATGTCAAACCATATTATTTTTAGGAAAATTTAATGTAAAATCCACTTACTTCATTTTTAATGTGTTAATTTTTCCACACAGTCCTTTGAATTACATTTGTTTTTTAAATTATACTTTGTTTCTCTGTTAATTTCGTTGAATTTTTAATGCTATTGCGATGGAACCGGCACCAATCATCAAGCGAATAAATTTAAATGTCAAAACGAATGCATGTGTCAAATGTGGGATATTTTGACATCGATACCACAGATTCATAGATGACACAACATATCAACATAGTGTTTTGATTAACTTTGTTGAGGTGGATGATGTTTGACAAATTCAACCACTGATTGTGCATTATTAATTTTTTATATTTTTTCCCCATTTGAATGAAAGCTAGAGCTATTTTTACTACGTTCGTTTGATAAATTCGTTGATAAATTGCATTCCATTGAAATTTTACTCGATTTATACAATAGATATTTAGTTAAAATTTAATATATTGAAATAACAGAAGCAAAACCATGTCGCTGACTCGCCCACGAACCAGTATTTTAGATAAGCCACTAAGCAGAGGAAAAGGGGAAGTTTCATTGAGCAGTTTTGCATTGCTATTTTCTGAACTCGTTCAATACAGTCAAAGTCGAGTATTAACTGTACCAGAAATGCAAAATCGGTAAATATTTCGACTATAGAAATAACACAATTAAATCAGGCCAAATTGTAATAACAATAATTTCTGTTCCATAAATAGATTACATGAACTCGGCAGAGATGTGGGAACGCGTGTGATTGATTTGTATTTTGTTCGAGAACGGAATTCAAAACGTGAAACAAAACTAATCAATATGCTACTGTTCATAAAGACAACATTGTGGAAAAATCTATTTGGAAAGGAAGCTGAAAAACTGGAGCATGCAAATGATGATGACCGAACATATTATATAATTGAAAAAGATCCATTGGTGAATAAATTCATTAGTGTTCCAAAAGATAAGGGTTCACTAAACTGCGCCATATTTTCTGCTGGAATCATCGAAGCAGTTCTCAGTAATTGTGGATTTGTAAGTATTTTAGGATGAAATTGCATTAAACAAAAATATTTTACATTCAATTGATAATCGAAATGTATTATTTACAATTTCAGACATGCAAAGTGACTGCTCACTGGCACAAGGGAACAACATATATGGTGAAATTTGAAGATCATGTCATTTCAAGAGATCGACAATTGGAAGAAAAATAAAAACCCATTTTATTCATATAATATTAGCCTAAAATAAATGGATTTTGTAATTTAAGCACCAAAAAACCATCATTTCTGTTTTCTTTTTGAATATGAATTTTATTAAATCTCGGTTTTGAATATCATTTAAATTTTTTACACTACGACCCGAAATTTGGTCATTGATTGATTAGGTTTGTAGACACAATGACACATGGATGATGATTGCATTTTAGACGAATTTAAATTGACGATCAGCATAAGAAATTTCACCATTGCGATATTGACGTTCTCTTCCATCACGGTCCATCTTTGCAAGAGTGAACAGAATGCTAACTGGAACAACCAAAAGTGCAAAACCCCAGAAAGCTGCTTTAGTTGATGGTTTGAAATTTTCTATGTGCGAAACTCTCATTGCTTGAAAACGCATTAATGCTGGATCAAACTAAATGTAAAAATGAACAATGAAGAAGAAAAATCAATAATTTTCCTTCATTTTTTCAATCAATTTCAATTTCGATACTTTGTTAAATACTGGACAAAGTATATTTACAATTAAATTGATGACATAACAGAGACACACAAACAAGACGTGAGGTTATGTGTTTGTTGATTTTTTCTTACCAAATGTCCACCTTCGCCAGAACCATGTTGATTTGGATCGGTCATATTTTTCCAAAACTGTGCACGAAGTTCCATGCGCCGTTGATACTTTAGCATCTCAAGACGCCGTTGTTCTTGATTTAGTTCATAATTTTGAAACTTTCCCATGGCTGCTGATTGAGAAAATCTTTTCTTTACGATAGAAACTGAGCGTTTGACAGATCAAAGTTTTTTTTTATTCTTTTCTCATGACTTCACATCTGTCATGCAATTCGTTTTACTCATTGAGCAAAATTGCTCAATATGGGCTATTGATGAATGTATGTAAATTGTGGGAATTTTTCGGTTGAATACAAGAAGTGTAAAGATATATCAGTTTTAATTTATAAATAAACAAAATGAAAATTATCATAGATTTTTTCGAATATCAATCGCATTTTTTAAATTGTTAAACTTTTTTTCTCCTTTCATATGTCAATATAATTTGTTAGGTCAGTAGTATGAAAATAGCGGTTATTGGGACATTTCTTAGTATTAGTGTACACGTACACACATACACACACATACACACACGTACACACATACACACACGTACACACATACACACACATACACACACACACACACATACACACACACACACACACATACATACACACATACACACACACACACACAAAGGAGGGAGGGGCATACATAGCATACATACATACATTTTCTCTCTTCTCTTCTCAAAACCGGTTTTGACCACACCTCCGCATAGAGAGAAAAGGAGAGAGAGAGAGAGAGAGAGAGAGAGAGAGAGCGAGAGAGAGAGAGAGAGAGAATATGTCCAATTCAATTACGAAGTAGAAACACATATACTATTTCTCACTTTCACTCTCTCTATCTCTTTCACTCACTCACTCACTCACTCTTCAATATTGTCGAGCATATTGAGAGAAACAACGAAAACGCGTCTGAATGGTATGATCAATCAGATGAAACTGATCGTGTTTCATATGTGATGTATGCACTAGTTTTTTGTTGTCAATTGTGGTGTGAGTGATATTCAAACAAATACATATAAAGTATAGAGTGGACTAAAAGAAAAAAAGAGAGCATTGTATATACTGTGCATATGCTGTGCTCTCTTTTTTTCTTTTCTAACTGATCATGATCATCCGTATCTGATATGGCAACAGACCTCGTTGCCATGTATTTTGTTTTTGGAATCGAAGTGAGTGTACTATTGTTTTCATGCATTCAAAGTGAAAAAACTACCAAGCTTTCCAAATGTAAACAAAAGATCAAAAATGCGTCAAGTCTTTTTCCATACAATGAATGAGAAACTTAATTCTAAAGGTCGTATTGAATCCATGCATATTTTAGTGAGGAAAATAAGGTAAACAATTCTAGTTTTTCTGTCAATATATATAGAATGATCATTCTCAAAGATTTTACCTTTGAAAGCTTAGCAACACACTCTCTGAATTCATGCAATCTTAAAAAGGTTAACAAAAAATATTTCACATAAAAGAATACCACACACGTGCACAACATATTTCTCCGTCAACCTTTTTCAAATTTAACCATAACCAATTTTAATGGCTTTTTAATAGACTTGCATATATTTAAAATGGTGAAGTGATTGGTAAAATTTATTGCAAAATAAATACAATTGTATACAAAATACAAAAATTGGTTGATTTAGTTTATTTTATTTTTTTCATAAATTTGTGTGAAATTCAAGTTTTTTCCGTATTTAATTTTAATTTTTTGTACAAAATTTGAATTCTTTTTTGTCTCAAATTATCATTTTTTCGTATAAAACTTAAATTTTCAAACAAAAAAATTGAAATTTCCTCAAGCAAAATATGTGTTTTTAGCCTCAAATGTGAACCTTTTTTGAATAAAATTTGAATTTCCTTGTCTAAATTTAATATTTTTTATGCTATTTTCGATTTTTTACATATTTTTGATTTTACATTGAATAAAATTGATGTTTGTGAATAAATTTCAAACTTTTGATATGAAAAAGCGAAAATCCAATACAAAAATCATACCATTTTTCGGTAAAAAGATTCAATTTTGATGAATAGTTGTCCAAAAATCAGACAAATTCAGATGAAAGGTTAATCAAATTTCATCATTTAATATGATAAAACGATGATGACAACGTAAATCAACCACTTATGCAAAGTTTCACATTAAAAACGATCGAATTTAGTCTTTTTTTGTCATGAAAGAGAACAAACTTATTCACTTTGCTCCTTTTTTGGTCGCATTTTCACATACAATCAAGTTGATTGACTTAACTATTCCCGTTCACCACAGCAAAAACAGAATCAAGTCATCACTATCATCATTCCTTGGAATAAATTTACCTCTTCGTTTAACTCTTTGAATGAAAATCGATGTCATTTTCATTGAGAAATCGAATTCACAATGGGAAACATCACGACTGAAAGAGTTTCTTTGTTTGTATTTAGTTTAAGTGCATGGCACCGAATGTTTTTTTAGAAAAAGTTGTCGATAATGCATAAATGTATAAAAATGCATTTTATTTGAATTACCGATGATAAAAACAACCGAAACCAACGAAAAATTCTATGTTTTAATTCTTTTCCAAGTAATTTTTCGTTAGAAAGCAGTAATGTCTGAAAACTTAATGAAAGTGGTTCAAAATTGTTGAATTTGTTCAAAAATCATCAATAATATACAAAATTCTACGGAAAAAATTCAATACTTCTTTCCATTCACAACCATTCATCATCGACAGTGTCCTCTTTGATTGGAGAGTCGGTAAGTGGTTGCTCGATTTCATCTTCCCATTGTAAATCATCCATACCCTCTGGTGTATGTTGTTCACCATTATTCTCTTGTCGTTTCCATTTTCTTTGCTTCACTTTCTCCCGTATCATAATTACAATAATGTGATGATTCAAAATTTGCACATGCATCCAATAGCAACTCTAACATCTCAGTATGTTTATGTAAACATGCTATTCCAATTGCTGTACGTCCACAATGTGCAGTTTGTGTTGGATTTGCTCCTAAATAATAAATTGTCATTGAATTTGATATCGAATTCAATGGCAAATAAAATCGAGAAAGAGAGACACAGAGAGAAAAACACACACACACAACACTAATCTTGATTTAATTCTATTCATTTTATTCTGATTTAACAAAATTTAATTTTTTTTCTTTGATTGTGCGATATTTGCACATCGCAAAAATACCCCTAATTACCTCAAGTCATCTTATGCATATATTTACTTATCAAATCGTCTGTAAAATGGAGTGATTTTATTTGTTTATTTGTTGAAATCCTACTATAGGCGAAAGCCTTTTTTGTCAAGCAACCTCATTTCTTCGCGTCTTCAATTGTTTGAATATTTTCCTTGATTTGATTTATCTTTTTTCTATATTTTTGTAATTTTCTTTTGGTTATTTCTTTCTGTGCTATTTTTACCAATATCGTATTTCTTTGCGCTTGTGCTACTTTTTCATTCGCTTGTGCTACTTTTTCATTCGCTTGTGCTACTTTTTCATTCGCTTGTGCCCAATTGAATCTGGAGATTTTCGTCATCGTATCTTTGTTTTATTTTTTCCTCCAATCTTTTTATTCTATTTCTCAATAGTTTTATACTTTCTTTTTCATCCAGTTGTGTTTCTTGGTCAAATGAATCATCAGTCGACGTAATCTGTAATTAATTATGATGTCAAAAAAATCGCAAACAATTTCTAGTCGAAAGCAGAATCGTATTGTGATTACCTGTTGATCTTGAACGGCAGATACCACTCCTTGCCCTTTGGTCGACTGTGCATTTTGGCTGCTATGCATTGATGGGGATTCTAACTGGTCTGGCGATTGCTGTAGAAAAATCAATTTCAATAAGGCATTTCAATTTCAGACGAGTTTAGAAGTAGAAGAAAACGCATTTTATTTACCGATTGATAGTGTTCATCGCTATCAGGAGGTTCGCTCGAACACACTGGTGGTGTTGCGAATGGGTCAAGCTGGTATGGGTGCTCCTCATGCATCACGACAAGTTGGACGTCGAGAGATCCAGATTCAGAGTCGCTATTCGAAATTGTAATGTTTGAATTTTGCTCTGCTAGTTCCGCTGCAGCAACAAGAACAAGTAGGCCCTGGTTTGCATTTGATGTTGGATTAGATGTTAATGGAACTGGTTGCGGAGCATTATTGGATTCACTGGTCAGCATTTCAACATCATTATTTTTATTTTCCGATTGTTTATGTGATGAGCTCTGTGCTCCCAAAACTCGTATCGGTTTTGAATTTGTTTCCTCCGATGATGAATTTCGGACTGGTATCTCCCCTTTGTTGTCTGAATTTGGCGATACATTATTTTCGTCGTTACGGCGGCTACGTTGGAATTTGTATCCATGTTGGACAGGATCAGAATTTTCACGTTTCATATTTTTACGTTCCATATCCTTTAAATATCAAGCATGGATAATTTATGACAATTTTCGTTTTGTGTATAAGAAATGTGTAATTTTATACCGAGATGCTACTAATGCGGAAAAATCAGAAACGTCAAACAGTTTTGTTTTTTCAATACGTCATTATCTCATCGTAAGCCAATATACTTTGAATAGGCCTGTTTTACAAATAGGCCCTTGAATAGGCCTGTTTTTATGAGCAAATTCAGACGTTTGAAATTTGAACATTTTAAAATGAATTGAATGCAAATGACAACAAATTTGATGAAAATTATTACCAAACATAAGACCAACAAGTTTATTCAAAATTCCGGATGACACCAAAAAAAAATTTTGTGCTATCTTCTAAAGAACACCATGACTCACCACCGAGAATTCTCTACTTTGACTTTTGCATACATTTGCTGTGTAAACATACAACAATACATACAAACCCTATTGTCAAAGTGACTTTCTTATGCGTCATTGATGAAAGTGTTTTCACCACTCGTGGTTAAATATGTATTAAATTCAAATAATGTTTGCATCGAATTTCATGTGCATATTTTTATATTAAATGGAATTACGCATTAATTTGCCCAAAATCATCATGTGTTGACAAAGTAATTTTCACATGCGCCACTGCCGATGCTTTGGAAGTGTTAAAAAGTGGGGCCGCCATGCAATTGTTGTGTGCGACGTATATGGAATGAAACATATGTAATATAGGAATACACATATGATTACATATATGATTATTCAATATGAGGTAAAAGCCGTTATATTCTTATGTGAAATAACAATTCCGCAATCTTTTTTTTATTTTTATGGATATTTCAAACGCATTGTAGAAATATTGAATGTCGAATGAAAATATGCTCCGTATTATCTGTTCACCACGATTTTTTTTTTCAATATTTTTATAGAAAAATAAGAATTTCATCTTTGAATGTGCATCTTTTTTCTAAATAAACACTTTATATAAAAAAGTTCAATTGCATGAGTGATAATTTAAAAAAAAGCCGACATAATTATGATTTTCAAATGTATGTTGCACTTGAAAATGATTTCGCTATATTATGCAGTGCATATTGCATTGACATATCAATTTTTTCACCATTGCATTGAAGCTTATCATAACCACCCTCATTTTTGAATAATTACTTCGCAGAAGCATCATCATCTGATAATGATTCAGAATGATGTGAAACAATCAAAAGCCGTCAATATTACATTTAATAAATGTTTTGTTATTTGATTTTGATGTATGTATGCTATGTATGCCCCTCCTTTTGTGTGTGTGTGTGTGTGTGTGTGTGTGTGTGTGTGTGTGTGTGTGTGTGTGTGTGTGTGTGTGTGTGTGTGTGTGTGTGTGTGTGTGTGTGTGTGTGTGTGTGTGTGTGTGTGTGTGTGTGTGTGTATGTGTGTGTATGTGTGTGTATGTGTGTACGTGTACACTAATACTAAGAAATGTCCCAATAACCGCTACTTTCATACTACTTAGGTCAAATTCCCTATTGAGTAAACTAAGTGAAATCATAGTTTCCTCGAAACGTTATTCGATATGCATAGGTTTATTTTCAAATCAAAGAATACATTGAAATGCACCATTAAAAACGATTGTTTTCTTGAATGGTTTCAAACTTTCATAACTATTAAGTAATTCAATATGACAAACTGAAAGAAAGGCAATAAAAAAGCAAACAGGGAAGGAACAAAATGTGAAAAATAACTTCTTCTTTGAAATCGTTTCTCTAAATCTCGAAAAAAAAAAGAAAATTCTTTCAGCCAATGTAAACTCGGCTTTTTTTTTCAATTTGAAATCGTTTAAAGTTATTGCTTCTTTTGAAAGTGTCAATTCAATATTTCCACAAAGTATTGAAACTTCCAAAAGTGTTATTCGTATCAGTATATTTCCAAGAAAAAAAGTTACCTTGAATATTTCCCCAGGTGATCGAAAAAAAAAACAATTGAACGCAATGAATAGAAACACGACATTTTTTGCCTTTTTTTGTTGTTTTTTTTCATATTTATTGTTATTCAATATTATTATTATTAAATTTACCTCGATAATATTTAAATAATATTACATTGTTTCTGTGAATGTGGGTGTGTGTTTTATGATTTCTGCTTTTCAATGAAACAAATTTCCTCAAATTTTGTAGCGGATGCATGCTCTAGTATCTCGGTCTTTAGCTCAATATCTACTAATAAATGAACTCATTCAGTATCTTTTTTTTTTCCTTCATCATCATCATCATCTTTGCTGTTACTTAATTTCTAGACTTTTTGAATGTTGTAAGAAAGAAAAAAAAGAGTACACATGGTTTTTCTTTAAAATTTTATTTCCACTGTGCGAAAAGAAAAGCATTTGCTTTCATTTGTTTCTTTAATTTTTGTGAAAAGTGAAATTGAAAGTAAATTTTCAACTAAAAGAGAGACACTAACTTTTGGAAGCGATATGAGGACATCAAATGATTTCGAATTGGCCAAATTTTGATTGGAGAAATATGAGCACAGCAATGGAGATCTATCTGTATTGAATCGAGATCTAGAATATAATTCGATATATATGTGCCGATTTCCCAATTCAATGCCATGAACCGTTTCCAAAAAGTGTTTTTTTTCTGTCTTGACAAATACGAATGAAACGAATTTTCAAATCTCATGTTAAAATTACTTGTCCGTCTGATATCATGATCTAGATAAAGTGTATAAATATCTATATATTTAAGCTGCATTCAAGGTGTTTCAAAAGCACACCAAAAATCTACACTCAGAAATTTTCGTCGAAGGAAGAGGGGAAAAACGTTCAAACAGAATATATAAAGGAATTTTTGTTTGTTTTTTTTTCTTTTTCTTTTTTGCTTCACTTTTAATAATATAATTCAAAAATAAAATCAACAAAAAATGCGCGATTTTTGTTTTGTTTACAAGAGAAAAAAAAATAATAATAAATGAGTTTTTGTTTTGTTTGTATTGTGTGTGTGTGTGTGTGTGTGTGTGTGTGTGGCAAATTTGTGAGGAGTTTTTTGTGATTTGGTTGCATGAATGATGGGCTGAATGGCAATCAGACAACACATAAAAGCGTCGGTTAGCTAGCCCTAGTTGAAAAAGAACAAAAAAGGTTCAATGAAGTGTGTTTATATGTGTTTGTGTGTCCCAATGGTTGCACCATTGGTTTACAATAAAAACAAACGTCAAATGGAATTTCAATGCAGAAAAATGCATTAAACATTGACTTAATTGTAATATGGGCCATTAAGAGTTTCTTTCATTTACGGAAATATTTATTGCCTACTGCTGCCATTTCTGCACGTGTAAAATGGTGTCTATACTGTAGTTCTATGTTTTTTTTTTCTCAAAAATTTTTTTTCTTCATTTTTTTTTTCTTTTCAACTCTTTTACTGACAAAACAATACATAAGTAATCATAATTTATGTTTACCTTAGCTTATATATTCTTTCATTTTTTTTTTTTCATTTTGTTTTAATTACTTTCCTTAAAATTAATGCTTCTCTTTTTTTTACTTTTCACACACGCTTCACAATGTAAATAATCGTTATTAATATTTTTTGTGATTTTTTTTAAATGATTTTTCTTTGTTCTTAATCCTTTTCATTTTTTGTGTTTTTTTTTTTTCATTTTTGTGTTGCTTTTGATGTAGAGAAAATCGAAAAAAAAATTGTTTAATTGTTTTACTATGCTTTTTTGTATGGTTTTATTTTGAAAACGTTTTTTTTTTTTGTTTTATTTTGATAGTTCAATCCGTGTTTACTTCATTTTTTTCTTCTTTTGAGTTACTAAACGCTCTTAAATGATTGGTTTACTTTTGCTGAACTTGTGTTGAAAATTGTTGTGAAGAGGATGTGTGTTTCTTGTTTACTGTTTAGATGAGGATAGTTGTGTAAATTATGATACATCTTGGTCTTCTACATCTTGAATTTGTTCCTTTTGTTCACCTTCACCTGAAAATATTAATAAAAATTCATTAATCAAAAAAGGAAATTTTGACGGTCAATGATTAACATAAATTGTGAATGAAAATTTAATGTTTTCAGATAATGCATATTTAAAACATGAGATCAGTGTCAAAAGATTTAAAGAAATTATTCATTCGCTTTAGTTTGAATACATACCATCGCCTTGCATATCGGATGTCCATAATGTGAGATTATCTCTTAGCAATTGCATGATGAGGGTGGAGTCTTTGTAGCTTTCTTCACTTAGTGTATCTAACTCAGCGATGGCGTCATCGAATGCTGCTTTAGCTAATCGGCAGGCACGGTCCGGAGAGTTCAAGATTTCATAGTAGAATACCTATTGTTTCAAAAAGAAAATAAATATTCATGAGTCAACAATTTTGTGGTAAAAAAAAAAACATTCGCAATTTAAATTCAAAAATGTAAAATATAAAAAGAAAAATTGTATCCTTACCGAGAAATTGAGAGCAAGACCAAGCCGAATTGGGTGTGTTGGTGGAAGATCAGTCATCGCAATATCGCTAGCAGCTTTGTATGCAACTAGTGAATTTTCGGCCGCATCCTTGCGGTCAGTGCCGGTTGCGAATTCAGCCAAATAACGATGATAATCGCCTTTCATTTTATAGTAAAAGACTTTACTTTCGCCAGTTCCAGCGCATGGGATCAAATGTTTTTCCAAAACATTTAAAATGTCTGAGCAGATATCGCGCAATTCTTTTTCTACTTGACCACGATAGTTTTTAATCATTTCAATTTTCTCTTCAGCACCCTATTCCATAAATTGAAAAACAATGACGAAGAAACAGGCAATATTCAAACAACCAATTAGTTGATAGAAAAAAAACATTTTCAAGTATTTGTATAACAAATTGTTTGTTGGCAATTGTACAAACCTTGTTCTCTTCTTTTTGTTCAATGGATGAAATGATTCTCCATGATGCACGACGAGCACCGATGACATTTTTGTAGGCTACCGACAAGAGGTTTCGCTCTTCAACTGTCAATTCCACGTCGAGTGAAGCAACCTTTTTCATGGCTTCAACCATTTCTATATGGAGCAAAGAAGATAAAAAATGGAAAGAAAAATCATTAATTTTGTGATATCATGTTTACAAAGAAATTCTGAAAAAAAAAAAAAAAAAAAAATATAATAAATTCCATCAAACAAGCGAAGCGAATATAAAGAAAGATGATAGCAAATTATGGGAAATATTTTCGACAAAGTTCGAAAAACTTATCGTTTCTGTGGTGAATAATAATATAAAGGGGGTATCGAGGAGCTTGAGACAAAAATATCAAAAGTGACATCAAATAAAAATAAAACTGTCATTAACACAATAATAATTGGTAATGAATCTATAAATATGTGCATAAAAATGTGATGTTGTTTCGTTGAGCAAATACGACAAACAAAAAAATAAAAATAATTTGTTTTCATTGATTTTCTATATTTCATGCTATTGGTGTATTTAAAAATGTGGCTAACCATCAACTTGCTAGTCATTATCACACAAACGTGTACAAGTGCTGCTTGTAAACAGGACAACAATAATCTATGTGGTTGTTTGTAATAAATGTTGACCGTGACATGCACGACGTGTATCATCACGCGAGAGCAAGAGTGAGGGCGCTCATTGAACGAAAAAAGATAACCGAACCAATGATGATTCAGTGAAAGATAAAGAGCGCGTGTGCACATATTAACGCTTCGAAATTCGTTTAAATAAGAGAACGAGAGAAAATAAAAGTTTTTTTTTCTTTTTCTGCACGTTGCTTACTGAAAAGTGTACAGACAACGTGAAGTATTCAAATTAACATAATCTTTGCAAGTATTAAAAAGTTTCAGCCAATTGAGAATGAAAGAGAAAAAGACGGGGAATTTTTGAATAAACTTTTTTATTCCAATTTTTATGCATTCTATTAGATCATCATGAGTTCAACCATTAGAACATAAACAAATGAGCATAGAATAGACAGATGAAGCGAAAATTCCGAATAAATTCAGCGCGGTAGATTGCATGCTTACTTGCTTGCTTACTTGCTTGAGTTGTATTTTCATTGAAATTTCGTATATTTGTCTATGGGAAATCAAAGGAACAACAAAACACGAAACACCGAATCTAATGAACAAAGCGAAGTTGAAGCTGTAATTCAAGTTAGTGCGCCAACTCAATGTTGAATATGGGTTCTCTTGTCGCTAAGCGAAACAAATACACACATAAATTCCAACCATAGCTCCAACCATAACGATGATGTGCATGTATGTGCGTGTTGCTGCTGCTGCTGTTGCTGTCGCTACAATTTTTTTTTTATCATATTCTCATTCCTTTTCTTCTTTTGTATGCTTTGCAAGTTGTTGTTTTTTGTTTTTTTTTTTTTTTGCTTCGTTCGTTATTTCGTTCGCTTTCTTTCGCTCTTCTTGTTGCTCGTACTCCTCTTCCCCGCATTACACTTGTTCGCAAAAGTCATTTCGTTGTATCTAATACACATTTTATTTGTGTGTGAAATTGTCGCGAACGCGGCGCTCATTCCCTTCTTCATCTCTCACTCTCCATCACCTCCCTCCCCATTTCGCTCTTTTTCTTACTCCAATTTTATTTCTTTTTCTCAACGAGCTATTTTTCTGTTATTTTGCACTTATTTCTTCTCTTGTAAGTTTTTTTTTCTTTCTTGTCGTCATCGTCGTTCATTTTCACGGAGCGCGTTTTTTTGAGTCAGTGAAAATGATAAGCGTTTTTGCTCTTAGTCATGTCTCTACGTACGGACCCGCAATGAAGCGACGCAAACAATACTCATCTCTTTATATGCGATTCTATGAGATGATGCTGTGTGTATTATTTAAGCGACACACGAAGATGGCATTTCATTTAAAAAGTTATTATTAGTTGGTTTATATAAATGATTGCAAAGTATAACGTCCTTAGCACTGAATAAATATATGCAAATTAAAACAGATAGATACAATGCAATGGAAAACAAGAGAGAGAAAGAAATACACTGAATCATATTTCAACTGTACGATGATTTTTTTCTCTTCATCGTTCGTACGCGGTCGAGTTATTTTTTTTTTTCGTATTCTGCTGGTTGCATGAGTATGTTCTATTCGAACAATTGCGAGTCATTTATCGTCGTTTCAGTTGGCCAAGTTTTCCAGTGGCTCTTGCAAACGGACAATGTATTTTATGGTAACGCAAATGCAATAAATATGTTTCATAAGTGACAGAACAGCATATACAAGTGAACTCCGACCGCGCAATTTTTCTCTTTTTATTGTTTTAACTGGTTTTTCTTCAATTCTCAGTCTGCCCCCCCTCTCTCTCTCTCTCTCTATATATATATATATATATATTCTCTCTTTCACATTTTTCAAACTCTTTTTTTCCCACTTGGCCACTCGTGCTTTGAAAATGTGTGGCTTATATACAATGAATCGTGTGGTTTTGCTTATTCGTTCTATTATATTAACTTTGCTGTCGTTGCATCTTTAGCTGTATCAATTTTCTATTCTCTTTTTTTTCTTCTTCAGTATATAAAAGTAAGACAAAGGAAAAGAGATAGAGAGTGAGAGAGAGTGAGTGAGAGAGAGAGAGAGAGAGAGGAGTGAGTGTGAGAGAGAGAGACAATGAAAGAAAAATAGTGAAAAATTGAGTAAAAGATGAAGCCTGGTGCTTATGAGCCGTCTCGTTGTCACACTTTGTGAACGCTGTGCTTGATAAACTCAAAATTGCCTTGACTATTCAATTAGAAATATTTGCCAAAGAGAGTTTCCTTTTTGTTTTACTGTGTGATAAATAGAGACAAATTCCATGCTCACAGAACAAATAGACCTTGAAGCTACACATCGCCGCACATCGACACTCTCTTCTCTGTATCTCTTCATCGAATTATAAATGTCTTTATGTAAATTAATTAAGTGACAGCGTTGAACGACAAGCTGAGACAATGCTTCTTCCCTTTGTATATGTATGGGTTTTTTGTTGTTGTTGTTGTTGTTATTGTAGTTATTTTCTTCTCTCAACTATTTTCTATTCGCAGAGAATGAGGCAAATTGTTATATTATTATTTGTTTAGAAATGAAGATGAAATGTATGTATCAAATATGGCAAACATTGTTGTTGGAAATGATACTTGTAGAGCGCCACTTCACACACACACACGCATTGTGCTCACGGGCAAAGTATCTTCTATCTGACACAAGTCATTTACTTATCATATCTAAAATGCGTCAACCATGCTTGTTTCATCAAAGCCATAAATCTTTGTTCCATTCTTTACATAGCCAAATATACAAAATACTTGCGCTCGTGTAACAACAAAGGACAATTGCAAATGACTATGATTATATATATGTTTGTGTATGTGTTAGTAAAAGTTTTTGTCAAAAGACAAGTGAAAATTTTGATTCGCACAAATTGTTTCAAAAGACGCATTCAGGTGAGAAATAAATAATTATTATTATCAGTACAAAAACTGTTAGAATGTATAATGAAATGTTGAAGATTTTCGACACACACAATTATTTCATAATTTTGTGCTCATTTTCTCAACACTGATTAAAATCATTGTTGGTGCCTGAATGGAATGGAATACATTACGGAGCAGATCGTTTTTCTCAACAAGAACATCATCTTTCTTCTGCAGTAATTAAAATGGGAAATTTTCATGCGGACTTTATTTTGGACCACAAAAATATCGATGCGCTAAAAACATCATCAGCTCACACCATTTTGACGTAAAATCACACTTAAATTTACATTTGGATGTAATTAAAATGATGTAAATATTGTTTGACACAAATGTCTTGGTGAATTGTTTGTGGTTGATTTTTGAATTCAATATGATTTCGAATTGAAATTTGTCGGTTTGGCGAATTGAAAGAAGACTTTTCAATGTTTTGTGCACCAGTTTGATGCTTGAATGGATTCATTTGTTAATCAAGTATTCAAAAAGTTGAATACGATGAACCATTTTTGTTCGAATTGTATGCAAAATATTCATGCAACGCAATATATTTCCGGTTATTGTAGTGTTTCATTTGGTATCATCCCTTGTTGATGTGAAATTTTATGTAAAGAACGTATATTGAAAGCAACATATTTGCGAAATGGAACTTAAATGGTTATTTTTAGCTTGAGGCAAGATTGCTTTTTGGATCAACGGAGGCAAATAAGAAAATGCAAAAGAGAGACGAACAACGGTCGTTAGGCGTCTTTTATATTTTACTACCATTTTTTTCGATAGGAAATTGAATAAAGTTCGAAGGAAATTTATGGGGCTTTCTGTGAATCAATGTAGCCACATCAATCGCAATTCATCAAAGTACCCCAATGATGAGTTTATTGATTTTTAGTGGGAGAGAAAAAAAAACAAGAAAAGAATGATTCAATGACTGATAACGAAAGTTTTTCTTCAATATCAAATATTCAAAAAGGGTCTTGTGACCAAAAAGATGACAGATTTTTATGTAATTTTTTTTTTTTTTTTTTTTAAACAAGCAAACCTTTTGACGCACAAAGCACTTGGAGGTTTCGAGAGGGAAAAAACTTTTTGTGCGCTTAAAATCAAAGCAATGCAGAAGAAATTAAGAAACATTCCACCGGAGAAAAAATGGAAAGTATCTTTTAAATCAACACAAATACAATTGAAATATATAATCCGGCAAAAATTTGCAACGCAATGTTAAATTATTCAATATTTGAACTGATTATATATCAAATCCAATTGGTTGTGCACGAATTAGCATATACGATGTGACCGCGAATAGGTGTATGGCCGGTTTCAAAAAATCGAACAAATTACGCTTGACTTACTTTGCATTTGGTATAATGCCGTGTTCGTTGTTATGTGATTTAATTTTTTTTTGTTTGTTTTCTATGTTCATTTTGTTGTGTTTCCAGTTAAATATTTGATCATTACTTGTGCATGCAATGCAAATGTCACTCATAATTCGATAATTCAAAGTATTTTTTTTTTTTCGTGTGTGAATGCATGTGTGACATTGATTGCAATGGCAGCTGCTCGCACAATTAACCAAAATGAATGACAAAAAAAAAACACATCATTCTCTTATCAATGTATTTCGTTCATACATTTGCTGTGTTCGTCAACTTATAATCCGCCACTTTGAACCGAAACACAGAGAAAGAGAGAGGAAAGAGAAAGAGGGAGAGAGGGAGAGAGAGAGACAGAGAGAGAGAGAGAGAGAGAGAGAGAGAGAGAGAGAGAGAGAAAAGAACAACATGAATGTTATTTGAAAGGGTATGACTGAATTACTAGTGATTTAATCGCGCACATGCACGCGCTTCACATGGCGCATAAATCACGCGCGACAAACTAATAAAAGCTTAAAAATGGATAAAAGTATAATAAAGTATCAAGTCAAGTTAAGTTATAATTTCATCATGAACACACACACAACCTTTGCAATGCGACATGGAAAAAAGTGAGAGAAAAACACACGGGTCGATAATTGCTGACTTTTACTACAAGCGCCATATTCTCTTTTAATTCTTTTATAGATTTTACATAATCGCTGTGTTCTAAATATGAAAAGAAAAGCATTTATTTTTTTGTACACATTTTTACCATAAGCAAATTCATCTTCAGTCATTTTAATATATTTGCATTCATCTGTATTATACATTTATAAAGCAATTGCGGTAACATGCTGACGTAAAAAATGGTCTACTGAGCTAACTGTTAAGTATGCGTTGGAATAATATGTTGCGTCATAAATGTTAGTTACTAAGTGGTAGCGGTTGATCGGTCTGTCTGTTGTGGTAGTGGATGTTTGATAAATAATTCAGAAATTTCTTTGGCCACTTGTTTGTCTGTGTATGCGTTGTTCATTTTTATGCGCTAATTAACTGGTTGAGTTACGATTTTAGCTCATTAGTAAATGAACATTGGCGAATAAATGTGCGATATTAATTAAAATAAACGAATCATATAATCGAAATTTAATCGATTGATTGCCACTCAATTAGTCGAAAATGAAAATGGAATGAATGAGAGAAAGCGAGAAAGATAGATAAACACAAAATTGAGCGAGCAATGGGAATTGATAATTTGTTGGTCTCCATTCAGTGTGATGCGCCCATTATATATTGTGGACGCAGCAATGGTTTAGAGTCCATTTGATTTGGCACCTGTTTTGATTCAACTAGACATTGATTAGCTAAATTGCTAATCTAGCCGAACAAGTTACGGTGCGAGTGATATCAATTGAGGTCAAAAACGAATTGTAAAGGTTGTTGGCAAAAAAACTTGAAAATGAATACCAATTGAATTCGGTTTTTTTTTCTGAAAAAAAAAAAACGAAAAAAATACGAACGTCGATTTAGTGAGGTCATCGACCATTTTTGATATTGATTTTTCTTCCACTCCGTTCATTCTGTATGCCATGCGATAAATTACTTTGTTCACCTTTAGTTTTTCTTTTTCGAATATCATAGAATTGTTTTTTCCATTCTCCTTGGCGTGTATAAGCCATACGCCCGTTGTGGAAAATTACTGTCGTACTCTAATCAGTGTGGTACACCAATGGAAATAGTGGTGCAGCAATGGTTGAGAGTTCGGTTGTATAACTTAATCTAGCACTTTTGCATATTCGACGTTTAGATAGTAAAATTATTGACCAAAAGTCGAACAAGTATAAGTGCAATCCCGTTGACAATAAGATTAGTTTTTAAATTGATCAAACATTTAATTAACAATTTTGTTATTTATTTTCGCATATTGCGGAAATTCTATTTATTTGCAAATAAAAAAGAAAAAGAAGAAAAATGAATACAAAATTACATATAATTTTGGTTTAGAACGATCATATCGCGTTCTCCCATTTGATTTAATTTTTTTCATATTCATACAGATATATGGAACGAAAAGAGTTTGTTTGTGTATTTTTTTGCGTGAGAAATAATTGTTTGCGATAAAATTGAAGACCTAATTCCACAATGTCGTTCAATTACGCAATTGATTTGCGTACACAGACAACTTGCGAATGACAACAACAGAATAAAACGTACAGCGAAAAACATGTAATGACACAAAACAAAAGAAGAAGAAGAAGAAGCAGGATAGAGAGAACAAATAAACGAAAGAAAAAATTATTGCGCGCCAACAAATGAGAACGGCACACTGACTCCACCTGATATATATCACACGTTCATTATCAATATATATTATAGGCATGTGTATTTGTCAACAGTTTTCTATTAAATTTGAAACGGCCAATTATTTTATTTTTGTTTTTGTTTTGTGTGCTGGAATTCAGTACGTGAATTTTCTGTTGAATGCCATTGGAATTAAAACAAAAATATATACTAATCAACTATCCCATCGAAAACAATTTAACGTTTTGTTTATAGGTTTTCAGTTTACCATTTCGATGTTAGTAATATTATTGATATTATGTCCGTGAGCTTTGTAATCATAATGGAAATGCTAAAGAGAAAATGCGCTTATTTAGAAAATGGGAAATGAGCAGGAAAAGCACGTAATAGCCATTCAACGTGTAAAATACAATCGATTTATAGGCTATGAAATTCAATGATAGCAACACCAGCAGTAGCAATAACAAATAATAAGAGAGAAAAGAAAGAAATCAAAGAAAAAAAAAAACTAACACAATTTACGATGGTATCCATAAACACACGTTCAATCGGAACTAACGGATGTTTAAAGCAGTACATGTGAAACAGAATGAAAAAAAAAAGAAATTTGTTGTGTTTTTTGTTTCTTTATGATTTGTTTGAAGTTGGCTTTTCGAATGTCATTGAAATGATTGACATCACGGCTTGCTTTTTATATTTCCACCTTTGGCCACAGAATAACCCGACCGAAGCAAACATAATTTTTCGCCACATACTGTTATATATCAGAACATGTGAAGAACATGTCACGCAATGTTTGCCGAGAAAAGTGCTGTGTTTGTCGTCAGTTTAGCAGTAAAGTAAAAAACAGAGAAATTCCCTTCGTATTTCTTTTTCTTTCTCTCACTCTCTCTCTCTCTCTCTCTCTCTCTCTCACTCTCTCTGTCTCTTTACTTTTTATGTATACTCGTCATTTGCAGAACTGCGTACTACATAATCAATTTTTCTCGTTTTTATTTATGCTCATGCGGTAAACATTTTTATTCGCCAGTGTGTGGTGGCATGACACAATTCAAAAACAATGATGAATGTAAACTTTTCAGAAATAAATTCATTCAAGTCAACAAATTAATATTTCATAATGTTCATTTGGATGTGCTTAACAATTGTGTTTATATTTTGTATTGGAATGTGCATTGTTTGCATTCGAATCTATAAAATCAATTTAAAAAAATGAAAATGAAAAATATTGTCAATAATAATGATGAGTCACTGAACCACCACAATCTACAGGTTAGTCCATAAAATGCAATAATTTCCAAGCAATTTAATATTGTGCCCTTCATTTAAAAACTCATTAATGTTTTATCCATTGAAAACAAGCGAACGAATGTCAAAACCAAACACAATTGTGTGTCTGGATATTGTAATTATCAATATTTGCACAACTTTTAATTTCAATTTTCCATTTCGTTTTCAATTGAGAGCAAACTTTTTAATAGATTTTAAATTGATCGTGAATAGTTGAAAAGTCTGAACTGTTCGAATCACGTATCACGAGACGTTTTTATTTTTGTCAAATGGAAAAAGTTCATTGTTCTCTTAAACGAGCGAAACATGTGTAACTTTTTTTTTCTACTCTCATTTGGCAGCACATAAATTAAACAGGGCAACCTACACATCCATGCCAATAAACACTTGAAAAAAAATGTCGCGCGTGTGTTTGTGAATGGGACACGAGCGAACCAAAAAAAAAAAAAAAAAAAAACAATAATCACAACAAAAATTGATGAGTGACCCATCTTTCCGCATCATTTATTATTACTACTTTACTGTCATTTTTGCGGAAATTTATTTGATTTTCTCTGTCGACAACTTTATGTACCGCATTGAAAGTTGTTCAGTTGCCAATTGAGCGGCGTTTGCCACGAACATTTTATCCAAAAAAACTCGCTGCCAATCGATTTATGCTGCGTATTTTCAGATTATCTTTTCATTTTAAATGAAAACGACGGACACTTTTTTTTTTTGCTCATTTCCTCTCACTATGTACTTTTCCTTTTCACGTTCACTCACCCCATTTCTCTTTCTCTATCACTTTCTTCCTCTCTCGCTCTCTCTCTCTCTCTCTCTCCCTCTCTCCCCCTCTCTCCCTCTTCCTCTCATATTCCCCTTCATCCTTTCTTTTTCACACTTTTTCCCATCTTTCATATGTTTTATTTTCACAAAATGTGAACCAATAGAATGTTACGCACAAACGAATTTGCTATTATGTCATTAGACGAACCGAAAATAAATATTGATTCGGGGATCTCTTGAAGCCTATATATTATTGTATGTGACCAAATTCGTATTGGTGAGTGTTCACATTTCATTCATTTTGTGCTGAATAAAAACAAAAAGTACAAAGTTGCAAATGAGATTTAAAAATAGGCAAGAACAATTTTTTTATTATCTCTCTCTCCTTTGTCTCTTTCTTGCATTATCTCGATTGGTTTGTTCGAAAACAAACAGAAATGACAACAAAAAAGGAATAAATAGGTTTTACTCTCTTTTTGAAATATTTCCACTCGACCGTATCAAAAAGATACGTTTTTTTCCCATCCAAAGTGATATTGAATCGATAGAACAATTGTGACGATAAAATGATTTTGAGAGATGAAGAGAAAACGAAAAACAAAAAAAAAAATTGTGATCGAAAACAAGTTTCAGGCCCGCGTCAAATAAAATTATTACAATGACAATTTAGTGAGTGTCATTGAAGCATTACTTCCATAACATTTATTTGAAACAGTTTTTTTGTTTGTTTTTGACTCTTGAGGTGTGCGCCAAAGCACGAATTTCAGTTAACTTTTATTGAAAAAGACCGGCGAATTTGTTTGCGCATCATTGCGCACATTTGCATAGAGTAGCGGTGATACAAAATTTGATTGACAGCACTGTTAAGTGACATAAGCTAAGCAGTTTTTTTTTTTAAATTTTCATTATACATTCGAAATGCAATTACATTGAAGCGATGGAGAGAGGACATTGAAGCGATGGAGAGAGCAAAAAAATGTGTTTGAACATCGTGGAAGGTAACATGGATTTAAAAAAAATAATTTCAGAGCATTGTAATGAATTTAAACAATTGAATAAACACGTTCGAGGCTGTTGCTAAGCAACTATAATCACTATTGGTCGTTTGCACTTTGCATCTATGTTTTGTTGAATTTATCATTTAAATTCATTTGGCTGCATCATAAACTGTTACTTTATATTCACGGACCATATTTGCCATTTTTCTACATCTTCTTCTTCTCATCATTCCACTAACATAACAATGCTGACGTGAAAAGAAATATGGGATTCTTTTTGGAACGTCAACATTTTTATTGCCTTTTTGCGATTTTAATCGCACAAATCGTAGACAGAATTGTCGAAGCGAGACCTTTTGTTACTTCAAACAAAATTGTTTGCATTTTTTTTTAACATTCTCGAGAAAAAAAAAAAGTCGAAAATCATTCGAACCATAACAGTCTGATTGCTGCCAGTTTTTGATGGTTGACAAACGATAGATCAAAATCGAAACGCAATTTAGTTAATGTTTTCGATGTTTTTTTTTTCTTTTTCTTTTCCTTGGCTGTTCTATTCTTGATAATTATTCCAATCATTTTGTCGGCTCATATTTCGACTGAAAGTGAATGTCTACCATTGGGAATTGGGTATCGAATATCCGTTGATTTGTTATGGTAAATGATCCGTTGTCGATATTCGAAAGAATGAATTGAAAAATAAATTGCCACATAAATCAAGACCATTGTCGTAAATCAAACGGGTAATTCTGAATTGGCAGATTTCGGTTACTTTGGATCTGTCATAATTTTTTTTTTTTTTTCACTTTTCATATAAAGATCGAAAGTGTTTTTTGCAGAAATGTCGTCTGCATCATTTTTGTTTTGTTTCGGTTTTTCATTTTTTAAAAGGATTATTTAATTTTCAGGTTGAACAAAACGAGATGGAACCTATTCAATTTGGTTGATATTAAATTCTTTTGCCTTTGTCAAATGTATGTGCAGAGTTTAAATGTAAACCTCTTAAAGTCTCTTATATTCCATTTTGTGTAAATAGCGCTTTATTTGATTTAGTAAACGAAAGACGAGAAAGCGCATTTTCCAAAGGAAAATGTTTATTGTAGAAAAGGCGATAATAGAAACGACAGCAACAGCAATAGCAATATAGTAACAGCCATTATCAATATATATATATTTTCAGCTATTGCGCACAAGCATGGATTCAGAGAGTTTTTTTTTTTTTTGTACACAATTTTTCCGATGCCATATAGGAATGAATCCATAGTGTATGTATATAGATTTGTGTGATGTAAATTGTTAAAGTATGAGCTTCTTCTACTCCAATGCTGATAGTCTCGGTTCAACGTATTTTGTGCAACGAATAGCAAAATGGCATTACACATTATAAACAACTCTATCGATGTAGCAACGATAGAATGCCGCCGACAACCGATTTTAATATGTATTTCGAACTTGGGAATTGTGTGTACACTTGTACACTCGATCTCTGCACTCATTTATTGATTTTATTTTCATTCACTTTAAAAGCGATCACATCAAACACACTTCATGCCAAATTTGATTTTTTTCTTTCTTTCTCTCTCTCTCTCTTACCTTTAATGTCTCTTTCTCGCTTTTTGCATTTTGGCCATATTTTCATCGCGTTTTTTGGTCTTTTTTATCAGTCACTTGGCAACGCCATCGAACCTCATTAGTGAAACTTATTATATTGGAAATTTCATCGTCGTCGTCGTCGTCGTCTATCCGTTTCTTATCATAAAACGCAAATCAAATTGCGTTGCGAGTTTATATTTGATAAAACGGTATTTAGCTTATCGGCTCATTTTCTAAGAGGTAATTCAATCGCTTTAATTCAGTTGATTTTCCACGAAACGTTGTGGTGTTACAATCCTTTTGTTACACAAAATCATGAAGTAAAAAGTGTTTTGGACAGCAAAAAAAAGTGAAACAAAATGTATACCGCATCCATTTAGCGAAATGGAGCGAATATATCATGCTAAATCAGCAGGAGGTAATGAATATATCAATTGATGAATGGCGTGGGATATTTGATGAAAAAAAAAAATCGGATGGAAAAATCATGTCGATGGTTGACAATAATGGATAAACAATATTGAACATATTATATGATTGTGTGATAAAGCAAACATTGGCAACGCAAATCAATCGATTAAAATGCGTATATTTTTAGATGCCGCTTGACCGCTAAACTCTGCTATCTTTATGCTTAATACCGCCCGCTTCATTTTAACCAGACCAACAATTCTGATGATTGCTCGCTTGTGTTCTTCATTTTTTTTCTTCTTTTGAGTGACAAAACGCTGCGCAAATTGGTTATGGTGTATCGTTACCATCGAAACAACATTACATTCATTGTTGAAGCATGTTCGGCCATTTGGCAAATTTCAACACACAGTATTAGTCATGTGTGTCTCTTTCTCTCTCTCTCTCTCTCTCTCTCTCTCTCTCTCTCTCTCTCTTTGTGTGTGTGCAAATCTTGCGCACAAACACATATTTACATCCACATCAATAGTTTCGTTGAAATATAATGGAATTCTTGACACGATATGACACATACCAAATCCCAATCAAAATTTGCAATTTTCAAATAGCATCACTAGATCTTTTCTCCCATTCTCTCTCTCTCTTTCTTTCTCTTTCTGTCTTTCAAAATTGAAAGATTCGACCGAACTGTTGTTCCCAATGCAAACAAAATGAAGAATTGAAACAACCGCAACAGCGATCGTAAGTCGATGCACAAACACAACCAGAAAGAGATGGATACACAAGACTCATTTCATTTCTTATGCGAATAATATTATCATTGAATGTGTGTTTTCGTTTGCATTATAATATTTCAGAATCGATTTAACCGAATGACTCTTTTGTGTGCTTGTGTATGTATGTATTGGCTTTGCGGAAAATGCTAGAATTGCGCGATTCACAAAACTCATCGAATGTTGAACTCGCTCACTCGTTCGCTTTGCTTGTGGTGGTAGAGACGCTTTACAAGTTTTGTTCGTGTGTATTTTCTTTTGACACAAGGCGGAATGAGTGTCTGTGTGTGTATTTTTGTGAGAGTGTGATTGCTAGACGACTATAGTGAGAAACACCAACACACGAGAATAAACCAACATACACACACACACCGTTTCAGTAGAATTTTGAAAGCATATACACGGCGTATGTGCAAAACTCGCATGTGCACGGTGACGTTTGTTCATATATTCTTTCTTTTTTATCTCAATTTTCGATTATACAATTCGTTTATTCTTTCTCATTCTTTCTGATTGTCTGTGTGTTTGTGTTTGTGATTGTGCGTTTTATTCGCATATTTATTTCAAAGTATCACGTAAAGGTGATATTAGTAAAAACCACGTAGAAAATTCGTTATTTCTGAATTTCAAAACGTGCATATGGTTGTAGTGGTGAGCCAAAGAAACATATTCTCTTCTTCTTCCTCTGCTTCTTCTTGATTCGATTTAAATTGCATGACAGAGTATGTGTTAGGCGATAATATTGTATGTGACACGATGAAACCAAAAAGTTGAACAGAAGCAAAAAGCATCAGAACAAGTAAAATAAGAAGAAGACCACAAAAAGAAAAGAGTCGAAACGACTTGGAATTTCTCAAACACCAAATACCCGAACGTGATAAAAACATACATTGAAAGCACGATCACTCACATCGATATCGTACACGCCTTTTTTACTTTTTTTTTTTTCTTCTTTCTACACACAATTACACCATTTCGGTGATGATTGCCGCTCGTTTTTTCCATTTAGCCAAATAAAAGCAGAAAAATGATGAGTAAGACAAATACAAAACCAATAAATGGAAATCTACAATACGAATATGATATATTGTAATTGCTTGATTTGTTTTTTAAAATGTGTTGATTGACAATAACAACAACCATGCCAAAAAAAAATACGGAATGAAAAAATAAAAATAAATTTGAATAGCAATTTTCACATGGCAGTGCCAGAATTGAATGACATTTACATATAGAATAAGCCGACCAATTCAATGTGCTTTTTCAAACAAGTGCATGCGACATACAAAGACAGAGAAAGAGCAATTTTTTTTATCAATGAATTTTCATGAACCGGTTTTTATTTGACTGTCAATGGATTCAAAGCCAAGCGAATCGCCTTTCGGCAATACAATATAAAAATAATGATTTTTCATGATTCTGGGTGGTTGAACTGACAAATGTTAGCCGTCAATTCTCAATTCTCGTGAAAAAAAAAAACAATATAAATTCCGAGATCAATTATAAAATGTACACTATTCCACTTGGAATATTGACGTTTGTTTTTTTTTTTTATCTTGTCGTATTATATGACTAAGCTGACATTTGATTATTTGTCGCACACACATGTGTGTGACGTAGGCGTTTGGATTTTTTTTTTCGCTTGATTACTGCAACTTTCTATCAGAAATTATATTGGTAAAAATAGAAGGAAGAAATAAAAAAAAAACAAGAAAAGAATGAACAACAAATGGCCGAGAGTAAAAAGCAAGCACGCATGAAATGACATGTAATACATCTTAATGTAATGACCAGCATCAATGACAATGAATCAAAACATCTATCCTTATTTGGCAAACAAGATGATTCTAAATCATCATTTATTCGATATTTGGGATCGCATCGATAATTGTATGTTGATATATTCGCAAATAGCATCATGTCGATATATATATCTTCACCTAATGCGTAATGAACATTGTAAATATTAAGTTTTTGCTTATACGATTGCTATTTATTTCATTTTTTTTTTTGCTCTCGTTGTTCTTCATCAAGCATTCAAAATATTAAAACAAATAGTTTATGATGACAAGAGAGTGCGAGAGTAGATGAGCGAGAGGGAAAAAAAAAAGAAATATGGTCGCTGTGCAACTGTATGAGTATGCATTGCGCAGTAGAGTATTCATAAAATATGATGGAGTGCCGACTGAAAAACACATGAAAAAGAAAGAAAATGCAAAAAGCTACAATAAAAGTAATATTTATGGCAAATAATGCAACAAGATGACTTGAGAAAGAATAAAAAGACCGATATAGAAAAATGGAAAGAGAGAAATGGAGAGAGAGAGAGAGAGAGAGAGAGAGAGAGAGAGAGAGAGAGAGAGAGAGAGAGTGGAAAAAACGGCACCCATCATCGTTAAACGTAATGTGCGAAAGACATTTAACCAAATGTAAAAATCGAAAACGATTTTTCATGTCGAATGCTTGATATTTGCCACGGGCACAACGACGCACATCATTTACCATTGGCCCAGCAACAATCGTGCATCACACAATGAGCACAGGAAGATGCTTTGTGATGCGAATGTAATTCAATTTATTCGCCAAAAAGAGGAAAATTAATTGAATCTACAATGTATGTTGTGTGGTATATGGCGAGAGACAGAGAGAGAGAGAGAGAGAGAGAGAGAGAGAGAGAGAGAGAAGGGAGAAAGAGTGAATGAGTCTATGTGGAATTTGTAGATGGAAAAGCGAAAATGCGATTTTTAAGCTCGCCACCGCTTTGCCGCTTCATCATAGCAAATATATTGTGGTATGGAATGTACATTGATGAGTTTGACTAAATGTATATAGTTGAACAAAAGCCATTATTAAAATGGATCAAGCGACAAAAGGTGAAATTGTGTGCACCTAACAACGGCTACTCAATATGCGCTTCTATTCACAACAAAAGCCGCGAAAGAATGAAAAAAAAAACATACACACAATCTCTCATATGAATAAGCATTTGAATTTGGCTTTTTGTTTGTCAATGATTGTTTTCAATACATTGCAGAATTGTCAACAGATTTTAGTTATCTTTATTTCTATTTACGAACGAGATCTTCACTATTTGACTTTGGTTTTGATGGATTCTCGAAGTGGGATTCAAACCAAGTAGACGTTGAACGACCACGGGCGTTTTTTTTCTTCTCTTCTCTATTCTCTCATCTCTCATCTCTTTGCCACTATTCCCATTGTATTCTCCATGCACATCGTTATATTTCACGTGAATTTGATTCAGTTAGGAAAAATATGGCAGCAGCAAAAAACATGTATGCATACATATAGAATAGAGTTGTATGTATGGCGCATCGATCGTCCCTATATGTTATATTCATTCTGTGTTCTTTGGAGTAAGCGGCAATGCCATCCAACTTTTAACTAACACGCTCACACAAATCAACGCATACAATCCCATACGCCTTAAAGCAATTCATAGCGACGGTGTATGCTTTCTTCCTCCTTAGTTTTTCTTTTCATTTCTTTTTTTTTTTTTTTTCTTTTTTGATTTTGTTACTTTGAGTTTTTTTCTTGATTAATTTTCTATAGAATCGATTCATGATAAAAATTGAAAAATAATTATAATAGAATTTCATTAAAAATGCATTTCAACAGAGTGATGTGATTGCAAAAATGTCAATGATTCGACGTAATAAATATAAAATACATGCATATGTATATGCGGTTTGACTTGTTAGTCAGCGAGATATGTCTATGTCTGCGAAATCAATAAATAATCGAAGAATTGAACAATTGATTGTCATTTTTCACAGCTAAATCAATCAAAATCGATTGTTTAAACTTGTTTTAAATGCATTTTCATTTTCATTTAAAAATGAAATTATCGCCTTTTTTTTGGGTTGAAATTAACACTCATTTCCAGACGGCAACAACAAAATCATCGGTGTGATTGTAGTTGTGAACAAAGTCACGAAAGAAGAAGAAGCAGAGAAACTATACATACAAATGAACGAATAAAAAAAAAAGTTTGTACAGCACCGCCGCCATTTACAACCATTTTAGCATCATTCCAATCGTACGTTATTCTTTAACATTTTTTTTCGTCGCATTTTTCAGTTTGAATTTTTTTTTTTTCTTTTTTGCTTTTCGTTAACGTTTATTTCTCACACTCACACTATCAACAATCTTTTCAGCGAATTTTGCACAATAATAGCAAGCTAATCCAAGACAAAAAAAAAATTTAATTTTTTTTTTGGCACTTGGTAGAGAGGGAAAAATAATTTAGCGGCTTTTTTATGACACCAAATTGTATGGAAAACCCAAAGCATCACCAATCATCGATTCATGTTTCGTATTTTTAGAAAAATGCTATCATCGAATATTCAAGAAATGGATTTTTTTTCGCTTTGCTTTTTCCTGCTTGAATTTTTTTTTTTTTTTTTGATTGAGGGAACGAAGCGCGAACAATTGTTCCCATGGTTGCGTTTGCATCATTTTTGACGCACCAAAAAAAAACGATACAACAAAAAAATTGATTTTTCGCTTGTTTGATCTTTTAACGCGATTTTCACGAAAACTACACAAAATTTTCAAAAAATATCAACTCACCATCGTAACGTTCAGCTTGTTCAGCCAATTTAGCTTTGTAAACATTATTTTCACGTTCCGACATCGTTGATGTTTTCCGATTTAAAAATTGTAACCACGAAAGAAAAAAATGTTATCCAGACAATGGGCACAGCACAATCTGTTTCTTAACACAACAGCGATGTATACCGAATTGAAATTGCTTTGAAATAAAATATGCTACTCACTGAAACACACAGTGCGCGAGAGAGAGCGATTTGAATGGTTGACGACTGTGTTCTACACTGTTCAACGTTTGTATCTCGTATTTCGGATTTGCTTGTTCCCTTTTGTGTTGCATTACACAGTGAAACATATACAAAGACAATACATAGACACCGACCACATTGATATTAATGGCTTCATATTAAGGTGGTGCGCTTGTATTCGTTATTCCCTCGATACATACGTACATAACAGAGAAATGTACGCCTTACGTTGATGACTCACAGTCTACGATTGTCTTTGTCTATGTCTGTGTGATTGGCTTTCTGTAAAATCAATATGAATGTTCGTCACGTTCTCTTCTTTGCACGGCAACACCGTTCCTTTTCTCTATTCTATCCACATTTTGTCTGTTTTTTTTTTTTTTTTCATTTTGCGCATACACGGTGCAAATGTATTTGTTGCCATATAAAAACTCTTGAACATGGACACATTCATTTTTTTCACAGCTTGTGATACTAGAAATTGGGCGCGCGCATGCTTTTATCTCTTGACAATTTGCATCGGACAAGAATTTCAATTTTTGTTTCCTTAGCGCGTCCAACTAAAACATTCACAATGAAGAAGAAGAAATGAAGAAAGAAAAAAAAAATGTGCCGATCCAAGTCACTACATTTGACATAAGTATTCCCTATCGGAAAACTCTCTAATAAATGAACGAGAATCCAGTATTCTTTTGAATTTTTAAATGTTTTAAACAAAAATGCAGTTTTTCTTATGTTTTAAATGAAAAATGACATTTATTTTAAATGTTGATAGTCTTGATACAATTGAAGTAAAAAAATCGTTTCATCCATTCCAATTTCGGCATACATAAGATTTTTACATCGAGTATTTATGTTTTCCAGTAACTCCTTTTCGGGTGGTGTCATTGTTTCGTAAATTTCTTGAATATACTCTTCTGATTCGCCTCTCTCTTTCATTGCTTGAACAATCATATCAAGTCGTTGTGCTTTTTCAATAAGTCTTCGTCCTTCTGATTTAATGTGATCGGCTCGTGTCAAGCAATTGAATAATGCTTTGTAACAATGTTCAAGTAGCATAGATACGATTTGTTGTTGATCGACTTGAAATAAACAAAATGATTTAGCAGCACCACCACCACCAGCACCTGATTTTCGAATTGTTTTAATTTGAAAGAAATTCTCTTCGACTAATTTATATGTAAATAATTTAGCTTCTTTTGACGGTATCATCGCCTCTTTCTGTATATCATCTTGATCACAGAATTTTTGAAATCGAACTATGCGAAAAATGCGAGCCGCTTTCTTTCCAAAACGTTCCTCAACAATATTCTCAATACATGTCCATGTTAATTGTTCAATTGCATGTTTCATTTGAATCACATACTGACCACCCATTGCCTCACCAAATTTCCCAACAAATTTCATTTTATCCTCGCATATAACGCTAATATATTGATCCAATTGCCGTACAAGTTTTATATTTGATTTCCATTTCTGTGATTTTTCAATTTTGTGTCGAATTTCTGAATATGAAACGGGATTTGTTACGGCTTGCCAAGCAGCTGTTCGATCGTACATCAATTCTAACATACATCGCAAACATTCGGCTGCCGTTGAATCAATTGTTCGTTCAATTGCACCGACCATTATCAAATCACGAAATTCCTGATGCAAACGATCAATATTTACAAACCAATAGATTCCTTGATCGGTTGGCTCAATCGCTTCGGAATTTTTCAATCTTATCAATGTAGCTACATCAAGATCGGGCTCTAAAAAGAAACTATGCTCATCAATATTAAATTCTGGTATTAAGGCCGGTTCATTTGTTTTAACCAATGCTGGTGCTCGCATTACGTATTTGTTTTGCACCAAACCCAAAAATTCATTTCGCAATTCATACAGTTTATCTCGAGCGATATCTGTGTTTGTACATCTGATAATCAAATTGGTGGCTATGTCACTTCCAACACGCTGTAATTCATTGATTAATAATCCAGACAATTCACCATAATTTTCACGAATATATTGAACATATTTTGCATATCGAACAAGTAAGTACACTTTATCCGGTTTAATTGAATATTCCACTGCGGTTCCAGATGCATTTGATGAAAATTTCACTAAACGAAATCGAATTAGCGATGCCAATGCAGCTGATACTTCATTCTTTGTTAAACCCGTTGTTTTAATTATCGTTGATAATGGACGAGATTGAACTGCCGAAAATAAACAATCACCAACAATTTGCGCATTTACACCGAAATGTTCACGTAATAAAATTGAATTCAATTTCCCCAAAATCAATGACATCGTAATATTGTGATGTGAAAAAAAATGAACTGAAACTCAAACAAAAACAAAATATTGAATAGCATCCACGCGTTAGGCATTTAAATGTCAACTAATTTATCTGTCACATTTTTAAGTTCTTACCAAATGTCATTTTTCAGAATCAAATACTCTCTATTCAATTATATATTCAATACAAATTTTGTCAATTGTATTGCCTTATTTATTGAAAATATTCAATAGCGTTCACAATTTCCGATGAACGATTTTTTTTTTTCAACGAAAAATACATTTTTTCCGAACACCTCAAAATAACCGCTCATATTTCATTTCCATTGAACGTAGAACGTATTCATTTTTTGAATATGGCAACGTCCATTGTATGCAAGAGAACAAGCTTTAACATATGAAGTGTCAACAGAATGTAAGATTTGAACAAAAATTATTATGCTAAATGAATTTATTTGATTGAAAAGAGACAGTGCAGTTTAAAACAAAAGAAAAAGAAGAAGCAACTATGCCGAAATAGATACACGAATGGCGCATACACCGTTACGGAATGCAAACGACAAATCTCTTTGCCATTTCCGTTGGTATAGTTAGTAATACTAACTTAGTATACATTGATAAATCGTTTAGAGTTCGTCAATGTTTTGAAATCAAAGATTTTCACATGTAAAAATATTCAACGAATATCACATCTGGAAAAAATTAATGTTATTCGTTTTTCAATTCTCCATGCACTTGAATTTCATTCCATTGTGACGGTCCCATCGTGAATTACTGAACAACTAACTACTCCTTATTCAGAATATTGAAAATACATCTAGCTCTGAAAGTTCAAAAAGCCCAACACAGAGTGCGAAATTCAATGTTCCAGGTTTTTTTGGAGTTTCTGCTATTCTTGAAGCTGCCGCTTTCATTGAAGGTGCTGCTAACGTTGAATTAGATGAAGCAAATGCAGGATTGGCCAAAGCTAATGAAATGTCAAATGAAATCGATGAGAAAATAGCTGCAAATACAACACACATAAAGCCAACCACTATTCTAACTCTGGCCAAAATAAAGGCTAAAGCCGAAGCCAAAGTTCAAATGGCTAAAATTAAGGCCAGAGTGGAATTATGCCAAAAGTTAGGAATTGCCAGATTAATAAACAATAAATCTGCTGCTTTCAATTTTTCAAGCTCATTTTAACATTCGATTTTCATTTTTATCTTGAGTTAGGATATTTATTAGTTAAAAGACTTGATCATAATTTCTTATGAAATAAGTATCGATTGAGTTGATATATTGTATTGATAATCTTTATTCTGCAACAAATGTGCTCTTTTTTACAAACAAAAAGACTTAGTGTAACAAGGATTTAATTTTAGTATTCATTAATGAATTTTCTATCTCCAATTTAAAATAAACTAATTTAAAAATTTAAATCTTAAAATATAATTGTGTGAATTTAATAGAAGTTAACTTTCTGAATCTACTTTGTCATTATCCTGATCACCGTCATAGAACTCATTCCTTGGTTCAACCATGCGATCTTCATCTGATTGACTGATTCGAACATCTGGATCCGGTTCGTCTTGTGTTCGCTCATCTTCAGGTGGTAGCAAATCTTCGGGTATATCAAACATTTGAACACTTGGTGCATGCTGACACATTTTCAAATTATCATACACATAACGATTGATCATTTCAAGATATTGTTTACTGTTTGCATTCTCTTGTCGTGATGGAATTTCCGGATGTAATGTAAAATCGGGTGCAAAAAATTCTAAATAATCATTCATTGGTAATTCATTTGATATTTGCTCATCAACAAGCAGTGATGTTTCATAAACCCAGCATCGGGCTACATTTCTTGGTGTATAACCGCCACCACCAACAACAAGTGTGGGTACATTAAAATCTTTTACAAAATTAACGCATTCACCATGACCTTTACTACTGAGTGAAAAGCAACCTAAACGATCACCGGCCAATGAATCGGCACCACATTGCAATACAATTGCCGTTGGCCGATAAAATTCCATAACATTCGATATAACCGGTTTGAATACTTGATAGTAGCTTTGATCATCGATTCCTTCTTTTAATGGTACATTTACCGAATAATAACGACCCGTTTCGGCACCAATTTCATACATATCACCTGTGCCAGGGAAAAACCAATTTCCATATTTGTGAAATGAAACGGTCATCACACGATCTGTTAAATAGAATGCTTCTTGAACACCGTCGCCATGGTGAACATCAATATCAATGTATAAAACACGCGGATGATATTTTAACAATTCTAATATTCCAATGACAATGTCATTTACATAACAGAAACCAGACGCTTCAAATTTTTTCGCATGATGCAAACCACCAGACCAATTAATGCAAATGTCACTGTGTTCATGATTCAATTTTTGAGCACCTTCCAATGATGCGCCGGTATACTAGGTAAATATAGAAATGGAATCGAATTTAAATCAATTAGTAAAGAACAAAACAGCCTTTAATATTTCATTGTTGTCTTACCAAAGCGCAAAAGTCGAATAAACCATCAAATACGGGACAATCATCGCCAACGCTAAAGTGAGACAAATATTTTGTGTAGCCAACCGTTTGAATGTTTTGCGGTGTTACTCGTTGTAAGAATTCAACATATTCTTCACTGTGAAATCTGAGCATATCTTGAGCGCTAGCTCTGAATTGGTAAAAAAATTCAATTAGTGATTCGAATCCAAATATTCCCATCCAAATTTACATGCAATACTTACTTGTATGGACGGTAGATTTTCATCTTTTTATGCAGGCCGTAATTCATGACCAAGCTGTGAGTCATCTGTAATGGCAAAATTCAATTACAAATGTTAATAAACATGAAAATGATTTATATAATTAAATAATTATAAATTTATTTGATGATACATTTTTACATGCTAAGACAAAGAAGTGTTCAATTTATAGCAAATTTTTTCAACATACCGATAGTCGATGCGGTTTCATTGGATGACCAGGACCATAATGAAAGTTGCCCACTTCTGGATGGTAAAAGTATGAAACTTTACGCGACATTTTTTCACGTTAAATCGTTAAATCGCTTAACTCAATTTCAATATCAAATTAAAATATAATTCTAATCTTCTAAGTCGTCACTTTGGAACAAAATATTATATTTCAACCAGTAAATGATAAACAATACAAAAACAATCCACAAAAGTCGTTTCGTTAACGAGAAATCCAATTGTTTATCTTGCAAAAGTTTTATCATCAGTGCAAGTGAATAAGATGAAATTTTGTCGACGATTTTATTATGTGAAACACTTCACAATGGTTCCAAAAAGCAGAACAATGCTTATTTGGATACAATTCTTAATATTCGACTAAAAATTTTGCTATTTGACTTTAATCATTTTGAATCCAATTAATGCCTTTGTGTAAATAAACGTTCAATTAAAAATTTTCCAAATTTTCTATCACGAAAATAATAACAATTGAGTTTAAAAACGTATTTCCATTTGGTAAACGTGCGATAAAGTGTACGGCTGTAGACAATACAATTGTTAAACAATTATTGCTGAAAAGCGTCTTAATGAGCTGTCACTTGCAAAATGGATGCGTTTAATCCAAATGAATGTGGTTGAAATGAACGATTTGACAGTATCGTCAAACCCGGCCGGTGACAACACTTTTTATTTTTTTTTTTTTAATTTAACAGTATTCAGAATGTTTTTGTTTTGATGAAAATATGCTTGAGAAATTTCGCGGTACACTTTATGGTGTTTTAGTGGGCGATTGTTTTGGTGCATTATTTCAAGAAAGTTCTATTTTATCGAAAGGTTCACGTTTGGTGCTACGCAATTTTTTGGACAGCTTGGAGAAGGGCAATGGAACTGCAGGTATAATAAAAATATAAAAAAGTGAGTAAAAAATGTCAAAAAAAGAATTATTTTTTCGATTTATTTTTAGGTCTACGCAAATCGTACACCGATGATACAGCGCTCACTTTAGCCATCACACGAACGATTAATTCTTGTAAACAAATCGGTATGCTTGCAATTTTTTGGAATGCATCGGAATTTGTATTTTTTTTTTTTATCAATTTTCTTGGATTCTGTTTTCAGATCAAAAGACATTGGCCATAAACTTTGTAGATGAATTTTACAAAAATGTTTATCGCGGTTTCAATGCCACCACAATGGAAATATTTGCCAAACTCAAGCATACAAATTTTGATGATATTTTATATCCAGCTAAACAAGTGTTTAACAATGATTCGGGCGATAATGGTTGTGCTATTTATATCGCACCATTGGCATTAGTCTGTGCCAAAAATCAAGCGATAAATTTAAACGACGAAGTTCAAAAGGCAACTGCCATAACTCATGTCAATGAGGCGGCTATTAACGGTGCTATTCTTCATGCAAATTCTATCAAGTATCTCGTTAAATCTGAACAAGATTTGGATATTGATACATTTTTGGAATCGATTTTAAATTTGGCCAATTTAAACGCATCAAAATCCAAAGGAGACAAGAGCCTCCAAAGTCCTTCATTCGAACAGCAGATTAACGAAGTCAAGAAACTTTTGAAGGTAGTCAATCCATCGGAGGAAAGAGTGATAAATGTTCTTGGACACAGTTCACAAGCTTTATATTCAATACCAACGGCCGTTTACTGCTTCCTACGCAGTTTGAAGTATCAAAATGAAGTAGGTTTTATCTCATTTTCAGTGATCAAATATAACAAAATTAACGGTTCAAAAATTCACTGACCGCATCTTATTTCGTCTAGAAAAATCCATTTCGAGAAGCTATTGAGTATGCAATTACGTTGGGCGGTCATGCCAATACGATAACAAGTATGACGGGTGCTTTGTGTGGTGCTTATTATGGTGAATCAGTTATACTAGAACAAATGTTAAAGCAATGCGAAGGATTTGATGAAATCAAAGCAATTTGTGAAAATTTGTATAAAAATGCATAAAATGAAGAACCAGTTTTTAGTCATTTTTACATTGATTGTAAATTTTATTTTTAAAAAAAATCTTTAATGCAAATTGCTAAAAAAAAGTTTAAAAAACGTATTTCATTTTATATAAAAAAAATTGCAGTGATGAAAAATTGTTCCCAAGTTTGAATAAGAAAACATAAATTCGTTGATTAAATCCATACATCTTCGATATAACGTCCGCTTTTGACAAGTTCATCAACAATTTGTTTGGCATCTTCGATTGCACTACATTTATCGGCTTTTAAAAGACTCTCCTGAATTGCCGTTCGTACATCCATCGACATTTGTTTATTTCCACAAATGAACACTTTACTCATTTGTCCATTTTCATCGTCAATCAATAGTTTTGATATTTTCATCGCTTCATTGCGAATACAATCTTGAACGTATTTGATTTTTGCATCAAAATCTTTAGAAAAGCATTCGGTAAATTTCGATAATGTACCATCCTTGACAAATTCATTCAATTGATTGCAACATAATTGTTTTTTCTTATAACGACATCCAAATATGAGCCATGTGAATGGTGGATTTTTGGTATGTTTATGTTTTCGTTGCTGTTGAATGTGTTCCAAGAAACCAATAAACGGTGCAATACCAGTACCAATTGCAATCATAATTAATGGCCGATCTAAATCATCATCAGTCAAATGGAAGCGATTACTTTGGCGAATGTAAATATTCACAAATTGGTCACGAGTGTCAAGTTTAAGTGTGTATTCAACTTCGTATTTGAAGATTAATTGTTGTAGCATGCGTGTTGTTATTCCCGGTGGATTATTCAATGAAAAAATCACCTTTAAAATTGTTGATTTTGGATCATAATCATCCATGAATTCAGTAGCCATTGGACTATTTGCAATTGAATATGGACGTGTCATAAGTCTTGGCAAATGTTACAGCAAAATGCCAACATACAGTGCTAGTTAATATCGATAACCATAACGATATCGCTAAATTGCAAAATTAATTGAAATAGCTAATTTCAAAATTATACACAATCACAGCTGGTTGTTGAATAATAAATTTAATTTAAAAGGCGAATCAAATTGAAATAAGAATAATTTTATGAAAAGAGCAAAATCAATTCATCTATAATATCTTTTTCTTATCTTAGACTCTTCTTGTTTTGACGTTAGATAAGCAAATAATTGTTCTTTTGCCAGCTGAGTAATCAAACAAATTAAGTTCTTAACATATCTGAACCTACATATTGCACAAATATTTATCAGACACTAATAAAAAGTACATAATCAAAATTGAAATGCTTTAGCTACAACTGATTCTATTATCGCTGAATGATGAACATGAAATATCAATTCTTGTCTTGAAATACACAAAAATCGGAACAGACGACAATAAATATATGAATAAATTTTCGTTTTTGCCACCATTCTTTAATGATAGTGGTATTAAACGGTTTTCTTATCAGGGCGTATTTTATCACAATTATGACATTTCACTAAAAAATATGGGTACTTTTGTTGAAAAAATGTAGGAGCTGGCATTTTAGTTGAATGGATTTCACATTAATCCAATCTTGGACGCTTTGATGGCGAAAGCGTTTCGATGGTATCCACTATGCCTGAATTGTAGCGTTTGAGTTTCATGTATCCATCGGTTTTTTTCACTTCTTCCAAATTCCTGCATTGAATTAAAATGCATTATAAATTATTATAATGAAGACATAATTATAAATTTTGGGTATTTACTTCGAGATAAATGTCGTTGCTGTTGCCTTCAATTGTGATGCATTATGTTCGTCAGCTAATATGAGATATTCACAAGCGGTTTTGACTTTAATTTTTTCTGCACGAATGATGTATTTTTCGCAACTTTTTAGTAATCCACCAATACCGTACTTTTATACAAAAAATTAATTACAAATAAATAGTTAATAATATTTTAAATAAAATATCCCATAAATAGTTTCCGTGCAGATTTTTGAACATACCAAATTAGCAGCTTTGATCAAGTCAACGGAATATTTTTTCATTTTTTCCGTCCAATTTAACAATCGGCCTTTGTAAATGAATTCCAGCATAATATCGAAGATTTCATGTTCAACATTAGATATTTGGATTTTGTTTTCTTTTCCTTCTTTCCAATTGCTGAACATTGAATCAAAGTAATCAATTCTCGATAAAATATTTTTGTGAGCACAATATTCCAAGCCGTTTACGACAAACGTAACATCAGAATACTTTTTCGTATCAAAAAGCGTACAAATATATTTTTTAACCTCATCTCCCCCTTCCAGAACTTCTGGTGAATTTGAGTCTTCAGACATAAAACTAAAATCCGACATGGCTGTGGTTTTTACCAAAAATCAAACTTCATATGAAAAGAAATTGTGTTTGTTTGCTAGAAGTGACGCAGAAGATATGAAAAGGAAAACAATGCATAGTTTGACACTTCGCACTGAAATTGGGCGTGATATTTCAAACTTGTTATTCAAAGTTGAAAATGATGACATTGAGATGGCGCCACCTGAAGCCATCAATTTAAATTTCGATGGTTTTTAAATGAATAAAGAAAAGTGTTGCTGTATTCAGCTTCGGCCAATGGAACAAAACAAAACAAAGAAGAAAAAAATCAAAACTAAACTCCTATATAAATCGTTGAATTTAAATTTAAATATATATTAAGAAAAACCATCTTCAGAGGTAACCAAAGTTAACGTATTGTTTGATATTTGATATAACATTAAAAACATCATCACAAAAGTGTAGTAATTTTATTCCGAGCATGGTGCTGGTACATAACCTTACGACACACACATACAACGATTAGACGTCACGTCGTCTTTTTTAAAAAAAAACCGCGGACAGTCGATTCTTTCCGGGGAGGAGAGTATATACGCATAATACATCTCTGAAATGTTATATATTCAAAAGCACATATTAAGCAACTCATATCGTTGAAAATATAATACTAGCTCACTAATGTAGAACGAATTGTTATATTGAGCAAACATCAAAAATTCAATTATTTGATGATAGTTGTGGATTCGTTCATTAACGAATTTGAGAAGCTAATTAAATGTCAACCAATAATTAGAAAACCAATAAGCAAATTCTGCACATATAAATTTGATATAGAGCATAAACAGCAACAATCATTCCAAATCATAATCTTAAAATCATTAGGAGCATCAGGTAATAACATATTTCATTGCTATTGGATAATATTTTTCAGTTAATACATACAGATGTACAATGTACATTCAGTTCAAAATTCTAACAATTATTTGAACTAAAATGATCATATTAAACGACCGGGAACGATCGATTTTAAACCATGAAGAGAGTTAATATCGATAACAATAACGATATCGCTAAATTGCAAAATTAATTGAAATAGCTAATTTCAAAATTATACACAGTCACAGCTGGTTGTTAAATAATGGATTTAATTGAAAAGGCGAATCAAATTGAAATAAGAATAATTTTATAAAAAGAACAAAATCAATTACAATATTTGTACATTCGAAATATCAAACACTTTATCAAAATTCACAATATAAATAACTTAAAATAAAGCACATAGTGCATGAATCAAAACTTTGCAGCCATACATGCGCGAGGGGGGGTTATTTTTTATGGATTGGAAAACTACATATCGCTCGCTGAAAATGTGATCCTGATTTTGTGACATTTCTATGGGAACTTTTTACGCTCTATCGATCTGCATCATTATTTTTTGCCCCTGACCACCCCCCGACCTTTTTTCGGGGGCTTTTCCCAGATTTTTCACCCAAAATCAATATCGACGCCGATTTGAGTGCTAAAGAGTGCTCAAACCACCGCTACATGTATGATGAATCTTGTTCATTATGAAATTATTTATCGTCTGGTATCACTATTTTTCTCCCCTAACCCCCTCTTACTCCCCTAAGGGAGCATTTTGCTCGCGCATATTCAAACCTCGCTCTAAGGTCACTTCGGTGCCAATTCCCCTATCGATTGGCATCATTGGATTTTTGGACCACCCCCCTTAGCGCCCCTTTGCAGAGGTTTGATTTTTTGGTGCCGAAAAAAAATTTCAAACCCTGATTTGAGGGTTAAGGAGTCGGTTAAGCCCCCCCTAACTTTTCTACCCCCTAAACATGAAGCTTTTGAGACGCTCTATAGATTGTTGCCATAAAATTGGCCCCTTGACCCCTCCCTTAGGGGTTGGGCGTCTCCCGCCCTGAGGGCGGCGCCCTCTATTTTTTATTTTCTGATCCGAAAACCAAAAATTCGGATTCAGCATGCCGAAAAACTTAAGGATCCATATTTTTCATAATGAATGTTAATTCCATTCTCCCAACAATGAGAGCCCCCTCTTTGGGGTCAAATACCATAAAGTCAATTTTCAACACAATTAAGCTGAAATTTTATACGTAAATGTATGACCGACTATATTTTTTTTTTTTTTTGTGTGAATTGTTTTTTTTGTTTTAATTTTTTGCTATTTTTTTGAGCACATTTCATTTTTTGTTAGAGATCACCCCCCTCCTACCACCCCCTGGTGGGTCTCCCATACAAAAATACTGAAAAAATGGGAATATTCAGAAAAATCAGAGTCTGGGGAGAATTCAAAACGATTTTGAAAGAATGGGAGTGAGGGCTGAGGGCACTATGGATATTTCTCACGAAGTATAGGAATATGTGATCATTTTGATGTTTCAACTGCATTGCAATCACAATTTGTGTGAATATTCCTATTTTTTCAGTATTTTTGTATGGGAGAACCCCCAAAGGGGTGATAAGAGGGGGTGATCTCTAACAAAAATAACAAGTGATTAAAAAATGTGAAAAAAAGAATAATTTTTTCGATTTATTTTTAGGTCTACGCAAATCGTACACCGATGATACAGCGCTCACTTTAGCCATCATACGAATGATTAATTCTTGTAAACAAATCGGTATGCTTGCAATTTTTTGGAATGCATCGGAATTTGTATTTTTTTTTTTATCAATTTTCTTGGATTCTGTTTTCAGATCAAAAGACATTGGCCATAAACTTTGTAGATGAATTTTACAAGAATGTTTATCGAGGTTTCAATGCCACCACAATGGAAATATTCGCCAAACTCAATACAAATTTTGATGATATTTTATATCCAGCTAAACAAGTGTTTAACAATGATTCGGGCGATAATGGTTGTGCTATTTATATCGCACCATTGGCATTAGTCTGTGCCAAAAATCAAGCGATAAATTTAAACGACGAAGTTCAAAAGGCAACTGCCATAACTCATGTCAATGAGACGGCTATTAACGGTGCTATTCTTCATGCAAATTCTATCAAGTATCTCGTTAAATCTGAACAAGATTTGGATATTGATGCATTTTTGGAATCGATTTTAAATTTGGCCAATTTAAACGCATCAAAATCCAAAGGAGACCAGAGCCTCCAAAGTCCTTCATTCGAACAGCAGATTAACGAAGTCAAGAAACTTTTGAAGGTAGTCAATCCATCGGAGGAAAGAGTGATAAATGTTCTTGGACACAGTTCACAAGCTTTATATTCAATACCAACGGCCGTTTACTGCTTCCTACGCAGTTTGAAGTATCAAAATGAAGTAGGTTTTATCTCATTTTCAGTGATCAAATATAACAAAATTAACGGTTCAAAAATTCACTGACCGCATCTTATTTCGTCTAGAAAAATCCATTTCGAGAAGCTATTGAGTATGCAATTACGTTGGGCGGTCATGCCAATACGATAACAAGTATGACGGGTGCTTTGTGTGGTGCTTATTATGGTGAATCAGTTATACTAGAACAAATGTTAAAGCAATGCGAAGGATTTGATGAAATCAAAGCAATTTGTGAAAATTTGTATAAAAATGCATAAAATGAAGAACCAGTTTTTAGTCATTTTTACATTGATTGTAAATTTTATTTTTAAAAAAAATCTTTAATGTAAATCGCTAAAAAAAAGTCTAAAAAAACGTATTTCATTTTATATAAAAAAAATTGCAGTGATGAAAAATTGTTCCCAAGTTTGAATAAGAAAATATAAATTCGTTGATTAAATCCATACATCTTCGATATAACGTCCACTTTTGACAAGTTCATCAACAATTTGTTTGGCATCTTCGATTGCACTACATTTATCGGCTTTTAAAAGACTCTCCTGAATTGCCGTTCGTACATCCATCGACATTTGTTTATTTCCACAAATGAACACTTTACTCATTTGTCCATTTTCATCGTCAATCAATAGTTTTGATATTTTCATCGCTTCATTGCGAATACAATCTTGAACGTATTTGATTTTTGCATCAAAATCTTTAGAAAAGCATTCGGTAAATTTCGATAATGTACCATCCTTGACAAATTCATTCAATTGATTGCAACATAATTGTTTTTTCTTATAACGACATCCAAATATGAGCCATGTGAATGGTGGATTTTTGGTATGTTTATGTTTTCGTTGCTGTTGAATATGTTCCAAGAAACCAATAAACGGTGCAATACCAGTACCAATTGCAATCATAATTAATGGCCGATCTAAATCATCATCAGTCAATTGGAAGCGATTACTTTGGCGAATGTAAATATTCACAAATTGGTCACGAGTGTCAAGTTTAAGTGTGTATTCAACTTCGTATTTGAAGATTAATTGTTGTAGCATGCGTGTTGTTATTCCCGGTGGATTATTCAATGAAAAAATCACCTTTAAAATTGTTGATTTTGGATCATAATCATCCATGAATTCAGTAGCCATTGGACTATTTGCAATTGAATATGGACGTGGCATAAGTCTTGGCAAATGTTCCAGCAAAATGCTAACATTGTTAATGGTAAAATTCCAGGAATGAAGTCGATTAAGTAAAGTGTAGAATGTTATTTGTTTTTGAAGAATTTCAGTTGTATACAAAGTGGATCCTTCACGTGAGGCCAATATTTCGAAAAAGCGTCGTTCATTTGCATCAATTAGACAGTTATAATTGACTAGAGCCTGTAGAAATGCCTTTTTTGGGAATGCATGCAAATCGACACACTCATGAAATAGTTTATAAATTGACGTTTGACAAACTGGCAAGTAAATTGGCATCTTTGGTATTCTTTTCTGTGTAGCCGCATCGGCAGATATTTTCAAATGAATTGATCGATGACATTTGGCTCTAAGATCGGAATTTTTTTGAAGAATTTTATTCACATCTTCATCTGAATTTTTCGCTAATATTCCTATTGTATCACCTGGCTTGTAGTCAATGACCTCATTCTAAAATACACAAAAAAAAAACAAACACTTTTCCAATAAAGACTAAATATGATAATCAAATAGTAAATTATTTTCATTTAGAGACAGTGGAGAGAGACTTCTTTTTTTTTTGTATTCAATTGATGCCACACTGTTGGATACAAACCTTGATGTACAGCGTGAGCTCATAGACATTTTTAATTGATTCGTCACCATCATTGTTGATTAGTTGTTTTACATCAATGAAATTGGCCGTAAAACATTCGGTACGTGCAAATGGTAATGTTGTTTGAAACTGTGCGTGTTGTTGTGTCTTATGTTCACACTTCTGTTGCATGTAAAATGGAAATTGCGCAATTTATAATTTTATATTAATAAAATGAAATAGATGAACTTGAACTAAAGCGTAGAAAAGTAAAATGAGAAAATGTTAAATGGTATTACCTCGCCATCAAATGTAATTTCAATGTAACGTGTAGTGGCTGGTGGTGGTGTAAGTTTTTTATCGTTGTATTCATCGATCCATTTGTATGTGTCGCGTAAATTTGACATATTATTAAATGTTTTTTTTTCTCGCTTTTTTCTATTCAATTTCGATTAATTCATATATGAATTTACAAAGTTTGACTCAACAGGTGAGAATAATGATAATTTTTTGGAATCAACTATTTTCATCTTGAAAGTACTCAATTTATATCAGAAAAAAAAATTTGATTTGCAAATATTTTAGGTCCTTTTTAATTGGGGAAAAAAACACTTTTGAAAAAAAGACTGGAACCTTACATCGATATCTGCGACCCATTTCAAAGCCACCAAACAAGGAAAGGAAAAATACTTTTTGGTATTATTCGAATTTATTCAGATAAATTTAGACCTTATATAATATTCCAATCTAAAACACGGTAAAAAAAATTAAATTCAAGTGAAATATCTTACTTTCTTTGCCGGTGCGATATTTTTGCTCATTTTGGCTTCGCACATGCATAACAAGCAATGAGCACGAAATGTCAACTTACAAGAGGTTTTTATTGCACAATTTGGTATTACCCGATGCTTTGGGATATATGCTAACAACGTATGATTGCAATAGCGCGAAATTCAAGAATTTTTTTTTTTTTTGCTTTGGTTTACAATTACAGATTTTCGCCCATATGCATATTAAGTAGATAGTTAAACATATTTAAAAAATGCACCATATAGTCAATATTCAATTCATTTTTATGAATAAACAAGCTATAATAGTGATAGAGAATATTAAAATTACAAATATTTATAATATTTACATTATAATATTTATTTTTATTTTCTTCTGTTGTTTTTCCCTAAGGTAAAGTTACCATGTCGAGCTCAAGGACGTCCGAAACCGCGTTTTTATGTTTATTTTATTGGGGAAAGCCCATCGTTCTTACTGTTTTGAGTTTTAAAGTTTTGAAAAAAATCTATAGACATGTTGCAACAAAATTTTTGGACGATTTCACGTGGAATGGTCGATACATCAAATGAAATATCATATTTAAATAATTTATAATATATTATATAACAAGGATCATGAAAAAGAAAAATTGATAAAAACATCATTGATTATTCTAAAAACCATATTCAATCGCATTGTTTCAGGTTTGAACAATAAAGAATTTTCACGTAGTCTCATTATTCGATCTATGTGAATCAAATTTTCACATTACTATATTGAGGCAGAAAATAAATATTATAACGAAAATGAGTTTTGTTATTTTGTAAATAGCGATCTAGATTTAATAGCAACACATTTAGTATTAGATTTGAAAGATTTTTGAATACTCAGTCAGGAGCGTAATGCATTTAATAAATAAATCAACAGATGCGAAATTCAAAAATGTTAATTAAATTAAAAATAGTTTAGACTATTTCTTATCATTTCTCACCATTGTAATTTCTGTTACGTTTGAATTACCATATGTAGAAAGTCATATCAAACTACCATTTAAGCGACAGGGAAACATATTTTTTTTTCTAGTTAAATACTGAATTTCTCAAAGCAATTAATAAGATAAAATGTGACGTTACGTAATGATAATTCTTTCGGACACATATCCAAATATCTGCAATAGATTCGAATTACAAATGATTGGGTTTTCCTAGAGTCATCTCCAGATTTCAAAACAAGTAGTTTTAAATGATAATTTTTTTTTTAATTAAATAAGGGAATCGTGTTTCATAATAATAAAAGATTTACATTCAAAACGCTTTCGCTTCATCAATAATTATTTATTTTAGCTCTGGATTTAATGGTTTAAAGAAATAAGACTGATTTAATTTAACAATTTTGTTTGGAATTATCATACGAATAAAATCGAGTGAAAACTAGGAAAGTAACTCTGAATCATATTATCTAGAGCATCGTGTCTTCTTGGCAAAGGAGCAATCGGTGTGGGAGTGTCCACAGAAATTAAGGTGCATGAGTTGTCAGGTAAATGCTTAATGCGTATCTTCATCGAATCGAATTGGCTTTTGAGCGCTGATATTTCAATAGCAATTGCTTTTACCGCATCCTTTAAACCAATCAGTCGTAACTAAAGAATTACAAAAACAACTATTATAACTTCTGGTTTTATACTAAATTTTTTATATTACCTTTGAATTCAAATATCCCATCAAAGTCAAGCAGGTGTGAATATCTGTTGCAACGTCTTTGATTGTCAACGTGCTTGGAACACAGACAATTGTTTGAATTGTTTCGGCTATACCCAACGGTCCTAACCATTTTTTGCACTCATCATGCCATGAGTGATATATGGAAATTGCATATTGTACATCCCAAGTACAAATATTCGTCATGTTTTTTTGGTTGTAATACGAAAGAATCTGTAACATTTCAAATGAATAATTATTTATCATGCTTAAAATTCTAAATTACTTATTGTATTTGCAGTGATTGTCAACGACACTAATTACCGAATGAAAACATTTTAAAGCTGCACGAATGGCATTATCGTAGCGTTCTTGTATTGTGGTCATATTTAAAATGTGCTAAAAATCAATAGAAAACCAAAATTTTCATTAAGAAATGATGTTTTCGGTTCGTTCATCAATATATACAAAAAAAAAAACCATTGAATATTATATTAGATGATAATATCCGATCACCTGTAACTCTGGTTTGGTTTTGATATCTTCGATTTCAGTTTTAATATCCAAGAAAGAGAACATATTGTGACCGGCGGATATGTCACCAAACTCTTGCTTTATAGTGGTCATAATTCACTGTTATTTTCTGCAAATAATTCAACAGAATGTACCAATTTTTTTTGTTTAATGTTAAAGTTATTATTTATGTTGTGATTATTTATGTCAATTTGACAATTCAATGAATTATTATTACTTGTTGAAACTTTGTGTTACCAGATTTGATTTTCTCATCATAAATGATTATTTGGATGCTATATCTCGCAAAGCAAAAAAAAAAAAACAGAAAATCAGATAAACAAAAGAGTGGAAAAAAAATAAAAATGATTCAATAAAGTAAGATTTACTATAACATTAAGCATTCAATTACAATATTTGAATAAACCAATATTCCGAAGTCCCTTTTAAAATCCATTAAACGATAAACATATTTTAAAAAATTTGCATATGTCTCCATCTGGTGTAGAGTGACTAAATCAGATTCATTACTACATCTAATGACATAAGTACTACCTTTAATTTTGCGTTTACGCGCACATTTCATTTAAAAAGAAAGCACATGAATGGTTTAACCTTTTTGCTTTTTATACAAAAATCAACTCAACCAAACTGGTGCTATCCACATGCACTCAAGCATTGTTCTGACATTTCCATGGCGTAAATGATAGTTCAACAATCGAATTTTGTTTTCAATTACATTTGGTTAAGTATAATTTTTGTTCAGAAGTAAAATTAAAATTTAACATTTCTGTTATTGAAAATTATGGATTTATTGTGGAAAAAAGAATCAAAGAAGTCTGAATTATACATTGATATATTTATAGATGTTTCAAAAGATTTTCGTGATTCGTGTTTGGCCAACATATCGCAATTCATATCGGGAAAAAAGAAATCTGCGCAAAAAAATGATAAAATGTGTGCAATTCATTTTTCAAACGGAAATAAAGCGTTTGAAAGAAATGATTGGTTCGAAGCAATGAAATGTTATAATCCAAGTTTATGTTTTGCGGAAAATAATTCGGAAATTACAAGTTTGATTTTTGCAAATCGATCGAAATGTTTCCTTAAATTAAAAATTAAAAAAAAAAAATGTCTTGTTGACATTGAATTAGCCAAACAACTACCCTGGTAAGCAGTCTATATAGCCCTGTACATTTGTATGTGAGTCTCCCCGTTAAATGCCATCTAAACTCACGAACATAAATTAGATTCACCAACATTTGATACTGAATCTGAATAAAAATTGATTATGTGTAATTATATAAAAATAATTAAATATTTATGTACAATAAAATATTTTTCATTATTAAATTATCGAAATATAAATATTTTTGAAATAAAATAATAAAAACACTTCATTGAGAAATTAAAAATACAACTAAAGCAAAACAAACTATTTATATTAAGTCTCCGCATGTTTATTCGATTGGCGTTTGTTGTACATGTATACATGTATGTATGTGTTTGTTGTAATAATACATGTATGTATGTGTTTGTTGTATACATGTACAACAAACGCCAATCGAACCGATTTATGTGGATTTAATGTTGTGCCTATTTGTCCCTAATTGTGCTAATTATTTATTTGATTTTAGTCTTTGTTTCATTTTACTTATTTCAATGCAGTTTTTGATTCAAAGTTATTTAGTTTAATTGTGATTTTGGTTTTCTTCCTTTTTTTTTCTTCTTAAATTCGATGAAATTTAACACGTTCAGTAATAGAGACTAAAACCAACACACAGAAAATAAATTATAATTTAAGATTTATGAGAATTATAAGAGTGGATAGATTGAAGAGCGATAAAACGTGCTTTTTTATGTTAATTTGAACCAAACATTTCAATTTCAAATTACATGAAAAATATGCAATTTTCTATTCGGTTTTTTTGTGTTAGCTTTGTTTTCGTGCAACTGATCACAAAAATTGATTACCAAAAATGAATGAAGAATGATTTTTTTTAAGTTTAAATAGTGTTCGTTTTCAAACTAAATCGTATGTGTCTATGTTTTTTTGTTTTTCAATAGAAAAATGGCGAATCGTTTCAAGCCATCCATACCAGCGAAGGGAGAAACGAAAGATGAAATTACAACAGTCAAATGTGCATTGAATACAATCATTCGCCCACAATTTCGGGAAGCATTGATTAATAAAATGACGGAATTGAGCTTGCAAGCCACTTCAATTTGCGTCTTGGGGTCATTGCTATTTTTATTTGAGGTGCAGAAGGCGTATGAACATAGGCGTCGAGAATGATGATTTCACATTCTTCGGTGAAAGTGGAGAAGAAAAGATCAAGCTCTGCTTTCAACAAGTGCTATGGCATAACAATCAGCCGCCGAAAGTGAAAAAGTCAAAGTAAAGGTAAAAAACCACGTGGACCACGACCAGAGATGAAACGTATCGACCCTGATTTCAAAGCAATTGTCGAAAGTTTTGACGACTATCATCGTATTGATTGGCCCAATAACAAAGATTTCAGCAATGGCCTCAAGCATTTGACCAATCAATACACAGACAATGTAGTCACTAATTTACATACCCATGGAAAGAAACACATTATTCAGTATTTGAAACTGAAAGTGTTCCAATGGAACACAGTCGTAGAAGATGACTCACAGAAATTTTTGCCAAGTGACATCAATAGTGTTGTGCAATTGATTGTAAAACAAAAAAACATCAGAGTGCCAGTTCGCGATCCACACAAACTGGAACGGTGTAACATTTTGTATGACATGGTGAACAACCTGAATGTGTTTCCAGCATTCAATCTGCATGACCTTACAACTGATCAAGAACACTGGTTTAAGGCTATGCCAATGTACCTATCTATGCAACGAGAGATAGAAGAATACAATTTGACGTGGCCAACATATCCACATCGTCGGAAGAAAAGAAAACGGAAAAAGGCAAAAGGGAAATGGAAATGCAAGCGCAGATAAATGCTTGACAATCCAAATTTTCGGCCAATAATCCGAAATTTAGTTGTGGTGCCGATGTGTAGTTTTCGACGAATGTACTTCAAAGGGGCCATCGCCAAAGGGGCCACACTGGCTGAATTACATCAAGCATCGAGTGAAGATGATGAAGCATGGCATATGCGCTTTCTCCACTGCTAAATACACTCGACTCGCCCTGGACAAACACATCCAAAGCAGTAGTGTCGTCGACAAATGGGTGAACATGGTGACAAAAAAGAAACCAACATTGTTCTTTTTTGGTGCTGATTGCGAAATACCACCTGACAGCCCAATAAGTATCAGGAAACACGTGCGGTGTCCAGGGGTTCGTTTGTCATTGAATGCAATAAAGAAGCACAGAGATTGTTTCATGCAAATGACGGACGAATGGGGAACATCTCAAACAGATGCCAGATGCATGAATCGATTCCAAAACCAGAACAAGGCGGCCAGATTCAAGAGATGCCGATAGTAATTTTCTTTAAATTAAAATTTATCATACATATTCTTGAAGATTTTTAATTGAATGATTTTTTTCATTTAGCATTCCCGACGCCAAAACATTACTGCCATCAGTTATTATGTCAAAGGAGGGCAAGACAGATCTATCGATAAACAGACAGTTGCAACGCGCAATGAACGGAGCAGCATCGGTGGAAACGATGGTTTATACCCAAAAGTAAAAATTTACTCTAAAAACTGGGAATTAAACCAGGAATGCTCTGTGATTTGGCATCGTGACGTCGTGGCTGCAAAGAACATTCTATTGAAAGGTAAGGCTAATTGATTGAAATTGCAATTGAATGATTGCTTAAGACGATTAATTTGTTTGATTGTTTAGGACTATGGACATTGCTGGGACTTCCTATACCGTATGTGATGAATAGTTACAGGCAATCGAAGAATCTGCCTTAGATAATGATGTTGAAATGTTCGAGTACGACCAGCAGCCAGCTGATCATGCTGTCTAATCAGCACAAAACCAACACAAAAAAAAAAAACAAATGTATTATTAGTTATTAAAGCTATCCCGACTATGTGGGTTAGTAGCGTAGCAGCAAGTTCTCTTCCATTTGGTTGATGTGAACTGCGCAGGAGTACTTCAGTGGGTGTTTTAGGTAAGCATTATTCGATTTTGAAAAGAATTCTTTGCTTCGGGAAGTGTGAATATAAATCACAGCCCTGTTTGAATACTATCAATTGACACAGAATTTGTTCATATTTTATTTAAGGCACCCCCTCTTTTCTTTTCCAGATTAGAGGAACACCCTGTGTGTGCACACAACCAAAGAATAGAGGAAAAAAAAAAAATTCAAACATTATTAATTAGAAACATTTCAGCCTTTCGAAAACAAATTAGAAACATTTCAGCCATTTGAATTGTATTCAACCGCATGATGTGACAATAAAGATAACTCCACTGTTTGTATGTTCAACTTGAACTAACTTGTATCACTAGATGTTTGTTATTGAAATAAAATCGAACCTCAAATCAAACTATTTGCATGTATTCGAACCTCAAATCGAACTATTTTCATGAAATCGACCCTCAAATCGAACTATTTTCATGAAATCGCACTATTTGCTTGAAATTGAACCTTTAATCGAACTATTTTACATGAAAGTGAACCTAAAATTAAAGCATTTAGATGGATTTGAGTGCAGTGTGAATGATTGTTTTAAGATTAAAAGAGAAAATGTGTGTGAAATATAGGTAAATTTATACTTTAAAACTTGAATTTCAATGCGAAAAAATTGGAATTGTAGATTTTGTTTGTTGAGCATTGAAGTTCAATATATTGACCAAAATATATGTGTGTATTTTTAATTTCACTAATAGCAACAAAAAAAAAGAAAATGTTCAAAATCCCGACGGAATTATTAGGAGTGTAAGCGTTCTTTGTTGTTTCGACACTCCAAACTGAATATGACGACAGCTTTGACACATGTGAATGCGCAGTTAGTTTGACAATTTACATTTTGCCCAGACATGTGCTCGACACATATGATGTCTAACATGTTGCATATGCAATAAATCTAACATATTGATACACTTGTTGCTCTCAGTTTAAGTCAGATGCAACATGTTGTATGGTCGATATAAAAATACGGAGAATATTAACTCACCTTGGGAAAGCCCAAAGAAGTAAATTACACAAAATCCATCCACCTACATCGCCAAAAATTGCTAATTATGAAGAAACAAATTAGGTTAATGTTGGGCAAGACAAACAACACTTTCTTTACTAATAAATTAGCATTTATTTACACACATACAGAAATATATTTTCAGTTTATGTTTCAGTTAAAGATTTGAACAATTTTCCTTTGGGCGATTAGTGTTTATTGTTTATTGTTTCTTTTCAGAATTGTTTTCATATTCAACAGTTAGATTTGATATAGAATCTATTTATACAATGATTCACATGTAGACAATTTCCAAAAATAGTTTCATTTTTTTTTTCACGTAAAACTCAATAAGTTAGCTGTAAATTTAGTTTTAGAAGATGGAAAAGCCAATGGATTTGTATTTTTTTTATTTTTGTGATTTTCATTTGATTATTATGGCTATTGTTTTTTGTGATGTAGACGTTTAATGTGATTAACATTTGACCTCTTTTCCACATGATATTTCATTTAATACAGAATTTTCACACTTAAATTGGTTTTTCCTTATGAATAAAATATTGATCTGTAGGCCTTTTAACACCCACGCCATATCGAAAAACCGCACTTAAAATCTTGCGGATGAAATGTAACCGTATCACCTGCTCTTATCCATATCCTTTTGAAAAAGGAGCATTTTCAATTCCGTATTCATGCGCTTTGTCTTCCTTTTTTTTTGTCATTGCAAGTATTTTCATCGTTCCGATGCCAACTGTTTTACCTTAAATTTAACCGTTTTTCATTCGTGGAACATGAACACCTGTGCTTTTTGGCACCAATATACTCTTTCAATTTTATGTTGTGTTTTTTTTTTCTTGTGTTATTTCAAGCTTATCATTCTACAGGCAAAATAGAATTCACTAGAAGCATGGAAATAAATTCATCATATTTTCTTTTTAAAATGATTTATACACTTTCTACATAATTAGAGGTTTAGAAATTATTTAAAATATCCCTAGAGTGAAAAGTGATATTATTTTGTTAATCAAATTTATTTATTTTTTTCAATATATTTATTTGATCGTTGTTTTCTTTTTGCACAGAAGTCTTTACTCACCAAAAAAAAGGTCTATAAGATAAAATTCAAAACTGAAAAAATCAACTTCGATTTAATGAAAAAGGCAGTTTCTTTCATTATGCAAAAGTCAAGAAAAAAATCAAATTGAAATAAAAAGAAACAAATTTATGCAATTTAGTTTTTTGTATTGAAATTCATTTAAATAAGTCAAAAAAAAAAAAAACGTACAAAATAAAATAAACATAGGAAATAAATAGTTTGCTTTATCATTGAATCTCTAATAAAATTCTGCTTAAAATACATAAATTATTTAAGTCACAAATACACATTTTTTCGATATCAAAATTTCAATAATATCAAAAGACATATGATAAGAACATAAGCATTAAAAACTAAAAAAAAATGTTTTTTTCCTCGTTGAGCATAAAACTACTCTATAAATAAAAAAACACATTGAAATCAAAAGAAACCATCTACTTGAAAATCGTTTTAAATTGTATTTACATTTGATTTGGAAATGTATGTGTGTGTATTTTGTTCGTGGTTTTCTGTGCAAATGTTCTAACCATTAGAAATCACTCTTGCATTACCTGCACTCGAATTTGTTTTTTTTGTTTTTTTTTTTCATATAATTTGATTTTTTTGTCATTTTATTTTGTTTAATTTACAAATTGTATCATATTTGTTGCATTTTGATTTTAAAATATCTTGTGTAACATTCAATTAACATGAATATATTGACATTTTTCCAACAATGATAGATTCTTAAACATTTTGATATAATAAAGCAATTTGAATATTTTGTTTCCTTTAACAATTTCTATCTTCTTTTTTATCATAGATTTTTTGTTTGTTTGTCACTATCCATTATCACAATCATTTTTAGGCATACTATGGTATTAGTATTGAATTCCATGTCTCTGTTCTATAAATATAAATCTTGATTTTTCACTCTTTTCTCCATTTCAAATTGATTAAAATATTTTTCTGTAGACAATAATAATTTGATGTAAATACTTGTACGTTTCATAATAATGTTTTGTTTGTTTGTGTTTTTTTCTGTATTGACAATTTTTTTTTTTCGTTTTTTTTTTTTTTTTTTTGTTTTCTTTTCTTTGAATTTTCCTTCTAAATATGATCATTTCATATTGATGCATTTAAGTTTGATACATAGATATATATGTTTCACTTATAATCTGTGTAAAGCTAACATTTTGGTAAAAGCGCACATTTAGCAAGAAGTAATAGAGAAAATACATTTAAATGACTTGGCATTTTCTACGGGATCATTTAAAATTCATGATATTTTGTAACTTTGTAATTTTCTTATGAAATAGGAAAGACCAAACGAAAAAAATGAACATTTTTTATGCTAATATCTGATTTGACGAAGCTCTATTGTTGTCCACTTGAAACCATTGAATTGTACATGATGTGACGAGCCCAATTTATGCTCAACTACGACTTTTGTACAAATTTTCTACTTCTTCGAAAAGTTGAAAAAAAAAAAAAAAAAAAAACATTATTGGCCTTTTGCCAGGGCGTTCGATTGTCTGGCGATTTTCATCAAATTACGTAGAAAATGACGCACACGGAACACAAGTCATCACACATTTCGTATAATTTGTTGTTGTTTCTGATTTTACTTGACTTTTTGTATGTTTATCCATTGAAAAATTCTAATTAAAATTGTCTGTTGAAATGCAGTCAGACATGACAGTAAGAACATCCAAATGTAATATGGAATGATGTACAAATTACGATTATGTCTGAAAAATCTTATTTTTACTATTAATACAAATTGACGAAGTAAAAAAAAAAAAAAAAAAATCGCATGAAATTTCCTTGTCACATTGTCAATCATCGGTTCATACTCTTAAATCATTTTTCTCTTTCTTGTTGTGAAAACTAAAAAAGTTAACACAATCGCTAAACATTCAACGATATAATACTTGAATGAAATGAGTAAAACAGAAAAACAAAACACGATGATCATTAATAAAGTAGACCTGGTTTGACCGGTTGAATTGTGTTGGCGTCATTTTTTCTCCTTTTCTCTCAGAAGCATTGTTTGTAGGTTGTTGTTTTTCTATTTTTTTTTTTTCTCTCCTATTTGCCTAATGTTTTGACATGACCGACATGGGAACAGTAGATGAAAATGTAAACGAAAAATTTGCCGTCTAACTTGAGTTGTTGACTGATTGAAATATAATGGCTAAAAGCTTACAGAGGTTAAACTAATACATTTTTGCTACATTTTTTGTTCCCCTTCATTTCACACTGAAAATAATTTCTTTTTTGATTTTTGGTTTCTCTTTTCATCAAGTCATTCACATTGAACATCTTAAGCGATTAATGTTATGGCAGGTTTTTTCATTGCTCTCGCTGTTTTAATCTCTTATCTCGGTTAAACTCTGTCTAAATTTAGCATATAATTTATAAGGTGAATGTAAATGAGATAACGCAGCCGGCATTTATATTACAATTAAATATCAAAATTATGTTTCGATTCTTTCTTTCTATACAAAGCATAGAAATAAATTTGCTTTTGCCTGTATCATAAGTTGAATATTTTTCCATATGCTTAGAAGTCAAATGTCTTTGTGTTTTTTTTTTTTCTTTGTAAAACATTTAATCGCTTAATTAGTTTGCCATTGTATTCAAATGTGTTTAAGGAGAGACGTTTTTTTTCTCGTCTTGTACTACTTTTCAGAAGGATTTTATGAGTATAACCTCATTAACAATAACAGGGTCAAAACGATAAAATTGAAGTATCTAAAAAAAGGTGAGAAAACAAGTGGAGATTTTCATTAAAACATATGTTTTTGTTTCATCATCATCTTGTCTGCATTCTGTTGCATTCATTAGTCGCCGTGTGTGTGTGTGTGTGTGCTTTTCGTTTTTGTTCATTTGCTTAAACATTGACTGGTTTGGTGGGATGATTGCTATCGAAATAAAATGAATGATCTGTGCATGGGCTCGTCGGACTACCACAATTGGTTGGTGACCGTTTTTTTGCCGTGTGCTTGCACACATTTCGTAACAATGAGATCTTTTGCTTAATTACATTTGCACCGGTGGTGGTTGAACCTATGTTACAATTTGTTCCGCGCATCTTATTATTTACAGTTGAAATATTTTTATCCAAACTATTGATCGTATTATTATTATTAATATTATTATTGTTATTATTACTAAGATTTAAGTGAAATGGAATGCGTTTTTGTTGATGATCCGCATTTATAACACCGTTCGCACAATTTATATTATTGACAATGTCCTTAACGTATTTGGCAACAGCTGTATCGTCCACTGTATCACTTTGGTCTCGTTTAGAATTATTACTATTATTCGTACAATTTGAAATGAAATTGATGACATGTGACGAAACGCATCCGTTTATAGAATTGTCATCGTCCTTCGGTTGCGGCATATCAATCGTGTTGCGACATTTGTCGTTGTTAGGAACGGTTTTTGTGCTGCTATTCATTTTTTCGTCCAAATATACAGCACTGTCCATTGGTTTGTTTATCTGCTGTTGTTGCTTTTCTTGTTGTTGTTGTTGTTGTTTTTTTTTTTTTTTTTTTTTTTTTTTTTTTGGTATCGGTGGAAATGGGCTCAGTAAGTGGCACGGGTGTGTATTTTGATTGATCAATTGTACCATTACTGAAACTGGCCGATTTTGTTGTATTTCGATTGATTCGAACGACTTTGGTTTTACGCTTTCGTTCACGACAACTATTTGCACGTAGGTTACCGTGCGCAATCATACGTTGTTTTTGTAAACGTTCATTTGTTTTTGCATCAACACCAAATAAACGACATACACCGCGTCGCACACGACGATTTCGATAGGCAAATATAAATGGTGAAAATAAATTTGCAATAAGCAAAAATAATACACCCAAACATGATGAATTGGCAAAGAATGTGGCACGTCCCTGAAGTAACACCAACAAACCATATGGAAAATATGAAAATAGGAACATAATTACGACTAAAATACTGATTCGGGCTGCACGCGATTCCTCACGATACTTAAATATCGATGATGCATTTGATAAACGATGTCGTATTGATGTCATATAACTAAGAGCTTTTGGCGGTGTATAAATTGATGGGCGTCGTGTCGGTGTTACTGTATTTGCATGGTTAATAATACTGCCACTGCTATGAATTTTTTTATCACTTGAATGCTTTGCATTTCGATGACTGGCCGCCAACATAGATAATTCAGTTTGAATAGATTTTTGTAAATCAGGCGTTGAATGTACCTGACGCAGTTCATTGGCCACATCAGATGTCATTGGATCATAAACAATGCGATGTTCAAACAATAAATGGCGACGTTTATCAGTAGCAACAGTTGATTCATCCGATGATGATACATCGTGTCCATTTAAATCAGTTATTTGATTTTGTTTATGCTTTTTATTCTCCATTTGATGTGAATGATAATTTTGAATTTCATGAAATTTTGGAATTTCCAAGTATCGACGATGAATTGGTGATGGTTGACTATTTATTTTGTGCACCGATGAATGTAATTTATATTGTGCGGTTTTATAATTTGGATCTTTAATGCTAACATGAATGGGGCTTGTTGTTGTTGTTGTTGCTGCCATTGAATTTCGTCGTAATGTAATTTGAATAACATTTGATCGGCTGCTTGCCAAACTGTCAGTCGCATTGTCTGAATCCTCTTCACCAATAACACTGCATGAGTGATCAAGTTGAGTTGTTTGTGGTAAATGTGCTGATGCTGTGACCAAATTTAATGCGCTTTGCAACAGTGGCGATGAACCATTTTGTCTCATACGTAAACCATTTTGACGCGCCTCGGAGAATATTTTCCAGTACATTGCACATACGAGGCAAATTGGAAGCAAAATTATCACAATAAAAAATGTGCATGAATAAATCAAATTATATAAATCATCAAATTCAAGTGAATCTCCAATCATGCTGGTGGTACGATTTGATGGTGTATCCGATGCGATGACATCTCGATCGGTTGAAGCGATTTTATGAAAGGTCGATGTAATTTCTGTTGTAATCAAACGACAATCTCTCCGTAGGGCCGATGCAATGCAAAACAATATGCTCACAAACCATGTAGCCACAATTAAAATCCATGATTTTAAGCCAGATATGCGACTATGATAGCGCAACGGATCCGTAATTGCACACCATGTATCACCCACAACAAGCATCACTGAAAGACCACCTGAAATATAAAAGAAGGAAATTATTTAAAAAAAAACACTCATATCAAATTAGCAGTGCGATTCACACAAATGATCACATTTATTATCGAATAAAAACCAGTTTATCAAGAATGCGATTTTAGCACGAAACAGATGAGAAAAAAAACTGATCCGGATACAAACAGAACAGCAAAAAGAAAAAGAAGAAGAAGTAGAAGAATATAAATCGGCATGACATTAAACAGACAAATCACATAGCAGCATAAATGTGCAAATATTTGATTTATTCAATGATATATTTAATGAATTCTTGGCATAAAGTTCAAGCAGAAGATCGAAATTAATTTATTTCACTTATTCATTTAATAATGGATTCAACATTTACTGTGATATCATTTTCATGTTGATTTCATGTTGAATCGTATGCAAATCAGCATGATGACCATGAAAAATAAGCCCAGCAACAGTCTCCCTCTATCACATTCAATACGATCAAGAATATGCGAAAGAATAAAGAACACACAGTTTTATAGACATAGGAATCAAATTCTCGTCTCAATGTCTGAGAATTTAGCATTTACTGTGCAAATTGTATTGCAATTAATGAGTTTATTTGAATTGCATCCGATATGACCTAATTTGAAAATGGGGAATTTTGTTTTTTGCGTTTTTTTTTTCTTTTTTTTCGTTTCGGTCTCTTGAAAAGGCAAAATGATTTGTGTTATGCGTGTATTTTGATTTGTATACAAAGTAATAGTGCCAAAGTCATTACTAAACAATAACCGATTAACAATATTATTATTAATTAGCACGAACTGATTGCTCTTTAGCTAATTGAATGCATCACAATTTCTAAACAGCAAAATCAAGATTTTAATCGAAATTATTGGCGTTGATGAATTTATTGGTAATGTTTATAGTGCACACAATTTGGTGTATTTTTTTTCAGCGAGAATTTCAATCTGAACATGAAACACACAATCATTCCCAACTATCAACAGTACAAATGTATAGCAGTAGATAAACAGTTGAAAGGAATTTAAACAACAGTTGAACGCAAGCTGTTTTTTATTTTATATATTTAAAGAGGTCACTACGATACATGCATTACAAGCAAACTTTGAAAAAAAAAAAAAAAAAAAAAATTTCAGAAATTTCGTGACTGCAGTTTTTTTCGTCTTTCTCTCTCACTCTTTTTTTTTTGTCTATCTGTCTGTATCACTCTCTCCGCTTATCTCTCTCTCTCTCTCTCTCTCTCTCTCTCTCTCTCTCTCTCTCTCTCTCTCTCTCTCTCTCTCTCTTTTCACTGCATCTCTCATGCCTTTACTCATTCTGATTCTCTCACATTAAATTTCGCACACGGTTATTATTAATTCGCAAACGATTTTGTGAATGCAATCAAATTAGTTAGTTTATATGTCTCGTTACGATTCACGAACTCGCATAGTGTTCAATTGTGTAAATAGCTAGAGCCACACGCGCGATACAATATTGCTCGTGCACAAGTCCAATTTCATTTTAATGTTTTAGATAAATTCCGTAATAAAAACGCAATTCATGTAACTAAATAAATTATAAACCAATGAAAATGATCATCATTTCATTCATTGATGAAAATAAAAATAATTTTTGCAACGCAAACGTGTGGATGCGTCGACAAATTAGCTTTTGAAATACAGTCACGGCGCTTAATTTTTTCCTATGCCATTATGAAATTAACGAAGGGCGAATTTGTGATGTGATGTTATGTGATTCATCAAAATGATGTATGAACATGAGTTGTGACGTGATGAGTGTGTTGAAAAGGGACACATTGAATAGACATTTTAAAAAATTTGTCAAACATTATCAAAATCTGCTTTTAACCACGTCACATTAAAAGGAGCACTAAATATTTGACCACTAATTCAAATTCTTCTCCTTTTCAAATGTGCAATATTTTCGTTTTTTGTTTTTCTTTTAAAAAATGGAAATTTTGCGCAAACAACCATTTGCATTTATCAAACAACGACACATATCGAATCTTATTGACAGATTTTGGATGATGAGAACAACAAAATTGAAACAATTTTCAATTCGTTTATAACTCAAAGTGAAATAAATCGTTACCGTGAATTATTTAACGATCGATTAATTCTGACATTGATCGATTCAGTAACTCGAATGAAAGGAAGAAGAATGAAAAAAAGCCCAAAAAAAAAAACAAAATAATGTTTGCATTTTTAAAATGTTTTGCATCCCATACAGTTTACAATCTGTGAAATTGGCATGTAAACAAGGCATACGTGTGTACAAATCAATTTGTCTTGAGAAACGGTTTATTTGCCAATTTATGTTTGCATATACTTCTAAACAGAACAAGTGATGTTTAAAACATTATTCACATCAAACAAATAAGCATACGCATACACGCTGAGTGAACGCCGATCGAATAATATTCATTGAATACGTATATATATATATATATATATTTGTGTGTGTGTGTGTGTAACATCCATATCATTTGTTGTGATGATAATCCATTTTGTTGGAATTTCATTATCAGAAAACGTGCCATTTGTTTGGCAAAAATCGCATGATATCAATCAAACGAAACACAAAAAATTGTGTCATTTTACGGAGATTTATTTTGATATTTAAAATGTATCGCAAATGGATCTCTCGTACAACATTTTTATCGATGATTGTTTGTCACATCAATGTGAAAAATAGTCATTATTCATTAAAAATTTATACATTCGTGTCTTGATTTTTTTTTTCTTACATTTATATTTAACTAGCACACATCGGTTACGACAAACTCTCTGTAATTTTACCGCTTTTTACACCGGGAGGGAAATTTTATTCATTGATGATGTACATTTTTAATTATAGATTCATCGCAAGCGCCATTTGGTCGTAAATTTGAAAGATAAAAGAGAAAAAAAAAAACGACACACAATTGCAATTTAATGGTTAGAGTGAAAAGAAAATCAATGCTTTTCATGGTTAAATGATTGCTTTTATTGTAGAGAGCTCTCATCAATGTTGACGTGTATGTATATTTTGTGTTGCGCATTATATTTGACGCGTGCTTTCACTTGTGTCTTGCGCAAACAAGTAACAACAAAATGATGAAGAAGAAGTGAAAAAAAGGTCGACCAAAGCAAAAATTAATCAGAAAAGAAAAAAAAAAACTGGCAAAAATGCGAAATAACGGAATTACAATGGGAAGTTAATAGCAATGAAAACAAATGCCGGATTGCCAAATTGTGGTACAATAGTGTTTGTATTGTTCCATGATCGTGAATTGAATGATGCTTAGACAGCTTAATAACATGAATGGAATGACAGTATTTTTTTTTTTTTTTCAGAGACATACTGGAATAAATTGGTTGCTCGAGTCGAAATAGAAAGCCGTAAAAAGCCATGATCTGAATCGATGCAGAACTGAGACCAAATAAAAATAAGCAAACATACCCAGCACTCATGCTTATCATATATTACAGTCCATAGTTTAGTATTCATATTCGGATTAAGAATTAAATTAGTTGTCAAGCCAAAAATGTTTAAGTAGATTAAATATTCAAATGAAAAGTTCAGGAAGAATTATGTGAAGAAGATATATTCAAGTGAGAACGGAAACGTTTCCACATTTCATAGTATTTAAACCGATTCCTAATGCACATGCGTGTTTGTTGATAACATTTTTTTTTTCACTTGAAATATTTCCAAGCCTTTTTCATATGTGTCGATTTTTGTTTTCATCTCGTTTTTTGATAATGTTTTGGGTCTGTGAACTGTCAATACTTCACATTGTATTATGGCATATTCCATTAGCTATTCAATTATGGTGGTCGGCTGATACAAAAAAAAAAACCCCTCATTGCAAAATTTAGACATATATTAAATTCAATGTTTCGAGGAAGTACTTTGTTTGTGTATATTTGTTATGTGACAACAATCACACAATGCTTGTGCACGCTTTCGATGACTTTGTCAACAAATGAAGAAAAACACACACACAAATTCCCCCGCATACCCACAGAGCAATAGATAAAACATGAAAATTTCATGCTATTAAAGACTTGATTGAGCATAGCTTGACTTGTTGCATATTTCACAAAATGAAATTTAAATTAATTTGACATGTCGCGCCAACATCAATTTTACCACACAAAACAACAAATGCAAAAAGTATTAGAAGAATCAATGAGTTCAACATAGTGGAACAAAGTAAAGCGATTGCATAAAATGTAATAAGGAAACCAAGTGCACATCCACATCTTTTACTGTGGTTACAGACAATTTTCACTGTAATCGAGAGCAATCTGATGTTAATATACGAACAGGAAACACGTTCTTAATCGAACCGAATATTTTTGCAATGAGCTGCTGAAATTGTTTCGGGCACGTGCAAGTCATCAATTTGAGATGTGTACTCTTTGTTCCCATTGTATTCCACATTACGTACACACACACACACACACACGCACACGCACACGCACACACACTTTACATTTAATACCGTTTTGACTGTATGTTGTTGTTTCAACTTTCTCATTTGATACTCTTATAGTGAGTAGATAGAGATTTGTGTTTATTTGAAAATCATGTGCAATGTTTGTAGCCACTATCGTTTTATTTTAGCGCGATGGCGTCTCTCATTGAGAAAATTTTCCTTTTGATATTTTTGTTTTTGTTTTTGTTTTTATTTTTATTTATTCTGTCAATTCTTCCATAGTGTTAAACTATACTGTGCGTGTTTTTATGCTATGTATTACTATCATCAATTGAGTCACTAACAAAGTGGAACTGTTTGTGTGATGCAGTAAAAATAAACAAAATGGTTTGCATCGACACACATTACAGAACCAAAACGAAGAAGAAGAAGAAAAAAATATAAAAATGTAAACGGAGTAAACGAAGTTTTTCAGGAAGAAGAAAGTCTAGATGAAACAACTGTTGAAAGATAGAATGACAAGTAGTACATAGTACACAAGTTTTTTTTCTTTTTTGATAAGAACCGCCAACAACTTGCATTTATACAGGGTGTTTCATTTTTTATACATTTTCAATAAAATGAACATGCTAAATAGCTCAATAAATCACACATAGACATGTTAAAATACAAATAAGACGACACAAATTGTGCTATAATCAATTTTACAAACACTTGAACATTGATCATGGACAATCTAATCTCAATGAAAATGCACCAGGGGGAAAAAATAGAATTAAAAATCAAAAACAAAACGGTCGGTGATAACAACACCTATTGACGATTGTTAGCTTTCTTTTTTACAAAGAAAAAAAAAAATGATTAGAATGTAAAAATGATAATAAAATTCACATGCAAACAATGTGATATATATTGCATTTGATTTCATCTTTTTTTTTTCATTAAATGCTGTGTGAATGGTGTTTATCACATGAAATCTTGAATAGGGGCTTGAAGTGTGTTTACATTTATCATTTGCAACAATAACAATGAAAATCAGAAACTTTTGTATTGATTAATTGAATTGAACATTGAATACCACAATGTTGACATGTGGTATCGTCATCGCTAATCATTATCACATTGACTTTAAAATGCCATGCAGTTTTTTTTTTATTTTAATTTATTTTCTTCTTCATTTCTTTACTTTATTTTTCTGATGCGATAAAAACACACTCTAATTTTCGTTAAGAATTGATAGCCCTGGATTAATTTTCGAAAATAATGAAGAAAAAAAAAATAGAAATTAATTGATGATAAGGGGTGAACTTACCCAATGCAGCAACAAGATCAAAACCCCAAAATCGTGTACAGTCAGAATATTGAATATTTCTGGTGGGCGGCCGAGTTTTATTGGACCCAGAATAGCTATTGTTTGTATGATTGTTGTTGGCCAGATGGTTGATCATTTGATTATTATTATTCGTTTCATTGTTATTGATTGTTTGATTTGAATTGGTTTGATTGTTCGTTTGTTCATCATTGCGAATATTGGCGGAAATTTGGATGTCATCATTTTGTTGAACTATTTCAAAAACAATGGCTGGTTTCACGGTTGAACCATATTCGATGTTATTTTGTATTGTATTCAATGGCGTGCTGGTGAATGTATCATCATTATCGTAAATTGGTTGAATTTCACTATGAAATGGTTGGGGCATAAGGCCGCCATGAAGCCACAATGCCGGTGCTAAGGCCAAACAACCCACAATATTCACAATCAGCAAATTGATTACAAAACGATTAGCTGTTGTTCGTAAACCGGGCGTTATCCAAAATGAACCAAGCGCTAATACATTTACAGCTGCCGATAGTAATTGAAGAGCGCCAATAATGTAATCGATTGCCATTTTTTGTACATCATTTAATCGGTTTTTGTTTTTGTTTTTCCTTCTGGTACTTTTTTTTTTTAAATAAAAATTTTTCGTTTTGTTTCAATTGTCCAAATTTCTCTTTTTTTCTCTCCCTCTCTCTCTCTCTTGTGTTTTTTTCTTTTTTTTTGCGGTTGTTTGTTTTTGTTCAACCTTTCGCACGAAATGCGAATGTACGAATCACTAAATTTTGATGTGGTCAATTAAATAAAGAATGTTCATGTCACAACTGTTGCCACTTGACTTTAGCTGTGGTCGATGTAATTCGCGTTGATTTCACTGCAACAAAATAGAAAAAGAAAAAAAAAAAAAAACAGAAATGACAAAATTAATTTAACATGAGTTAAGTTGATAATTATTTAAAAATAAAAAATAAATTTTTTTTTTTCATTTGAAATTGTGGAATTCCATGAAAATTGTATGTCAAAGTTAAATATTTGTTACATGAATGTAAATTGTCTACATTCAAAAATTGTTGTACAGCATTCATTCAAAGCAATCATATGAACATTCATTGGCAAACCAACAACAAGAAGAATATTGTAAATCTTTGCGCGTAATGATCTGTTTCGACCTCGATGCTCTGAAGCAAACGAGCACACCGAACCGCATAAAGGGAAAAAACAAACTAAAAAATCATTCGTTTTGGTTTTTCAACGCTTTTTTTTTTGTTTTATTTGAGTCAGCCAACAGTCAACATGCATATAGACAGAAACATCGAAAGGGGGCCGCCATCATAGCATATGATTTTGACCCTGAGCGCAGGTATCAAACAACATTTCGATCATAATAAGATCTGTTTTGTAAAAGAGAAGAAGAAAAAATGAATTCAATCGCCTGATTTTTGTCTATCTCTCTAGTCTAATTCGCTTTAACCAATAATTTCAATTTGCCCGTCTGATTCTTTGTTACTATGTAGCTAATTCTATTGTGAACAGATTTTGAGAACGATAGATGTCGATATAAAGAAGATGGAAAAAAAAACCAAGAATAGAAGAAAAAAAAAAACTTTCAAAAGAAAAAATGAGTCACTGTGAATCACAATATTTGTGCATTCTCAAAATAATCGTATTTCCTTTGAAGATAGACATTTTTTTTCGTTCTCTCTCTCTCTCTCTCTTAAAATACCGAATGGATTCAAAGTGATTTTAATCTTTCATTGAAATGAATCGAATGTCACAATCCAATTTCAATCAAATGCACCGAATCGATTGAAAAGAGTTATTTATGATTTTTTCTCTCTCTCTTTTCTCTTGTAAGAATTTTCAATACAAAAACATCTCTGTGACTTTTTCCATCTTGTTCTTCTGTGCTTGGATACTAAGCGATTGCGTTGCAAAGTTTAAATATTTCAAATTGATGCTCAACAATGCAAAAGAAATCAAATGAAAACACACATTCATAATATTCCCACACTTTTTGTTTACGGTTGAGTAATTTTATTAGCGATATTATTCTGGTATGTAATCTTGCAAGATTGTATTGATTATATATAAAATACGATGCTATATGCTGATGCACTGTGTCGAAGGTGCAGAGGTTAAGAAATGAAGATAGGGAGAGGGAGAGGGAGAGAGAGAGAGAGAGAGAGAGAGAGAGAGAGAGAGAGAGAGAGATAGAATAACTAATGATTTGATCGCACACCGTTTTGTATAACATTGTGTATATTGTCTATCATTTAATGAGAGTTTAAAACAAGCAAAAGAGAAGAGAGAAAGAGAAAGAAAAAAAAAATAATGAACCCGCGAAACGTCTTTGAACATCACCGTAACAAATTGTTTCACACACAAATCAAATATGTGAAATCAATTGAAATGCGCAATCTTCCAAATGTCTTTGACATCAAATGGCCATCAGACGAGATAAATTCTAATAGTGTGTTTTTTTTCGGGTTTGTTTTAAATGCAATGGAGTTCATGCGCAACAATTTAGAGCCGCAGACGACACAATGTGATCGAAGGTGTGCGACGAATGTATGAATTCCGGACGATGGTCGATTATTAACGTCTTTAATTGAAACCAGTTTTGTAATAACAATCCATAATTTAGTATGTTAGGTGTCATTAGTTCGTCAAGCATTCAATATCAATCAAATCATTAAATTGTAAATTTTTCACGCTCACATATACATATAAGAGCTTGTATAAAGTTCTTTACGCGCATCTAGTGCCATTTTCTACAAAAATGGTTTCATCGCCAATTTCAATCAGTCTGTTAATGTTAACAAGTCTCGCCTCCAATCTCCATCTAAACAGATCATTCCCACATTGAGTGAATGTTCTGATTAATGTATCGTTTTCGATATGCTCACAAAAAATATATATATATATATATATGTGTGTGTGTGTGTGCGTGTGTGTGTGTGTGTGTGTGTCTCATTTTTGAAATGGTTCATTTTATACTTTCTTGCAAAATATCACTGCAAATATAAACAATCTCTTTCACTCTATTTCAACCACATTGATTAATTAGTATGCGAACTTTGCATACTAACGTTAACAAAATATAATAAAAATAAAATCAAATCTCTTAGCGTATGATTTTTGTTTTGCAACGATATGATTTCAAAAGATAACATCAACAACATTCTATGCATCCAATTTGTGTGCACTTGTTTTGTGTGATTCAGTTCAGTTTTTTCCCATGATTCTCATTTGCTTGAAATTGAGAAATGAACATAAAAGAAAGAAAAAAAAAATCGTTTTATCTGTTGGATATTGGAATGCGACGTTACGGTAGGTCATTGGTCGCAACAAAAACGTTTTTTTTAAAGATACCATGATATCGTGAGAACTAAGATTCAACCACGGAAGAATCGGTCTTCGACTTTGTATTTTGTATTTTTTTTCCATTCTTTCTTTCATTGTATTCACAAAAAGGGAAGAAAAAAAAAAGCAATCTCTTCTTATGGATTTCGTGTGATTGTCGTTTCAAACTGATCTTCACACTGCAACTATTCACAGTAAAACACGATATTCTTTTTTAGTTGTTGTTGTTATTTTCTTATTTGTATGATCACACAGTGTTGTTGTTAAAAGTGTGTGTGTTTTTCATTTCTTATTTTGAAATTCGTTTTTCGCTTGTTCTTCTCCGACTTCTTTGTTCTGATATGGTTTGGATGAAATTCATGAAACGAAAAAAAAAAAAAAAAAAAAAAAAAACAAAGAAGAGCTACATATATGCATGCATTAAATGTGTTTATGTTGTCGACCTTTTTTTCGTAGTTATGTGTAATTTAACTTGTTGGTCGATGTTTTTTTCATACATTTATAATAGCAAACAACAACATAATATCGTTTTTCTCATGCGCTTGCACTTCAAAAATATATTCCGTAAATAATATAGTCGAGCAACCGTTTGATGCACTATTTTTGCTCTTCATTGGTTTTTATGTAAAACACAAAAACCGTAGGAAAAATGCATAAATTTTGTCGTTCGGTACAAAATGTTTCGTTATGTTTTGGATTCGCAACACAACACAAAACAAAACAAATTTAGTTTTTCTTTTTGTGTATTTTTGTACAATAATGCGTTTGATTTACTGATGCCATTTTACGATGGATTTTAACATAAAAACACTTTACAGAAATGAGACTTTCAATCGTCTAGAAAACCTACATTCAATCCCATGAAGACGATCGACACATTCCAAAGGCAAGCAAGAGTTTTGTTCATATTTTTTTTTATTTGTTGCTTCGATGTCGGTCTTTCGTTATTTTTCATTTGATTCAGTTTCAACACAAAATAACTCAATAACATTCACAAACGCACTCGATTCTCTTGACACAAGCATTCCATTTCGAAATGTAGCTATTTTTCTTGTTCAAGTTTTCATTTTTTTCCACTTTTCTTTATTCTTTGCGTGTCCGATAGTGATAATTTTTCACTCGTTTAATTTTCTTTTTTCATTAATTTTTCACCTTTTATTTTTTTTTTTCTCTTTTTTGTTTGTTTGTTTTTTTTTCTATCGTTTTTCAATTTGTATTTATTTCAGGTATGTTATTACTATTCAAAGTATGTGCTACAATTTCAGTTACAAATTGAACACAAGTTCAAATGTATTTACACAGAAATAAAAAGAAAGATGCGTGTGCAGTAATAGCGAACGAATGTGCAACCATTCGCTTCCAATTTCGCCACGAAACTGAAATTCTCACTCATTTTGAAATTGATTTGGAGTCGAGAGTGTTGCGTTTATGAAACGGAATTTTCGTTTGGTTTGCGATATGATAGACATACAGTATGTGAAGGAGCGCAAACGCCACATTCGTTTCTCAATACCGTTCTGGTATATACTCATAATGATAAAAGAAAAGAAACGGTCGTACGTCCAACAGTTGATCGTTAGTCAAACGCAAGCAAAACAGATGATTTCGATGCGGCGTTTATGATACGTATCTACTTTGAAATCTATATATGTATACAATCATCCATTTATGATTCTATGCATGGCGACTATTCATGTCATTTGCCTGCATGATTAGCTGTATATGTGCGTTTTGCTTTTTTTTTCTTCTTCTTTTTTTGCTTTTCAACACGCTTTAAACCACTTTTCGAACTCAATGCTCTCCGATCATTTTATTATTTGCAAAACATACAATCGAAAAAATGTTCTCCATTCGTTCATTTGTTCGTTTGCAATTTCTGACCCATTCATACACATATCACACAAATATGTGTATGTTTTTCTCTCTATCATTCGGACTATGATACTTCAGTACATTTTTACTCAATTCCATTCTGAAGGTCTTATTTGAAACCAGCACGCTGCGATTCAGTTGGCGTCAGCGACATAATTTCAATTTTTTTTTTGTCGTGATTTTTTTTTTCTCTTCTTTTTCATTTTTCTCTCTTTTGTCAAAAATATAAACATACAAATAACCGTTTTGTCGTGCACAGTTTCGCAATGCAACATACATTGGCGTGCAAACGAATCTATTCAGCCTCTTTCGCACACTTATCGCATGCAAACCAGCCAGATTCGATTTGCTCATTACTGTCAAAATATTTAACAAACATTTTGAACGATATTATTCGTTTGAAAAGCAAATAAAGACTTTTTTTTATGATCGGAAAATTCTAAATATGTTTTATTTTTTCATATGAAAAACCAACTGAAAAATTTCAAACAAAAATTCGAATTATGAAAACGATATGAATAGATATGAAATGTGTATTTATTTTGCTGACTTTTTTTTTCATCTCTTTTGCTTTGTTTTTTTTCTTCTCTAAGAGCGTTTAAAAAAAAAACTCGTTGACTAAAATGCAAACAGGAAATACAGATTCCAATCATGTGTCAAAAATAATCCATTGGTAAAAAGAGCACGAGTAACGTCATCAGCTTTCAAAATATATCGGTCGAACAATAATAGTATTTGAATTCAATTTACTAATTGATATTCGTTAGCTAGTCTTGGAAACAATTACAACAAATTTAGCGGCAAATATTCGATTAGATACCATCTGTTCATCACTTGTGTGTTTCTTCTCATTCTTAGTCTTGTTCTTTAGTGTTTTAGCAACAACAACAACACCAAAACTAAATGTTTCACATGCAAAATGAGAGGGGGAATTTGATGGAAAAACCAGAACTATTGTACTTATGGTTTCCTGACTCTTGTGATAACTGTACATGAAATTAGCTTTGTAAATTGGTGGTTATCACTTTGTTTGAAGCATATCAACAATTTCAAATTTATAAACAACATACGCAATGCACGCAACAGCCTAAAGCGATGCGATTAAAGATTTTAACGGAACGAAATGATGACGTAAAAGCATTTTCTAAGAATTAACTTAAAATCAATGTAAATTCCTGCAAAACACTTTGTCGAGTGAAATTGTTGATTGACTATGTTGGTGTTTACACATATATATAATCTGGGCTTTAATAATTAATGATGCGTTTGTGAGCTTCATTAAAATGATGTAATGATAAACCATTCTGGAAATTACAACCTCATCTTTCCAAAAGAAAATACCAAAATCTTTTATAACTAGTGGCAATTTCCAAGAATCATTGTAAATGGATTGTTTTCACATCAGAGTTTACGTAATAATAAAATTACCGTCACCGATTCGAAATTCAATCAGTTTGTTTTTGTCTTCAGAAACCACATAGAATGTTGAACACCAACGCAAATCAAATCGAAAATAGATTACATTTAATTGATACAATAGTCAACATCTACAATTATTTCTTACGTAATCTGTTAAAATCTTAAAAAAATACACATTATTGAAAAGCTGCAGGTGGATTTAAGTCAATAATTATTATGTTGTGATCATATAATTCCAATGGAGAAAAATTATTTCACATTCTATGACCTAATTTCAACCGTTAGAATTCTGTGAATTACGGGAATCAAGAAGTTAATCTTCTGCTAATGATAAACAAAGAACTAAAAACAGCAACCAAACAGACAGAATCAGAGTGCATTTCGAGGTATGAAATTAGAAAGAGGAAGAGAAGAAGAGAAGAAGAGAGAGAGAGAGAGAGAGAGAGAGAGAGAGAGAGAGAGAGAGAAAAGCAATGATACAAATTATCCACGTGAGATAAATTTTTGCAAATTATCAGACGATATATTTGACCTTGAAAGGCATTGGACCATTCCATTTTGATGATATTTGATAACATCAAAAAAAAAAAAAATAAATAAAAAATAAAAATGTGTGAATCATTCGTTATTTAAATAATTTTTTTTTTTTTTCAATAATAGACACTATTCAAGTGTATTTAATAAAATTGATATTCGCTGCTCATGAAACCAGTTATGCGATTGTTATTTCAATATTCAATTCGTTGCGACAATCGGTCGGAAATATATGGAAACGGAATTTAGATATATTTGTTAGTTTTATCATCAGTTTTGAATAATATGTAACGAGCACGTGCCATTTCACTATTGCATTCAATTACAATTATTTTGTCCATTGTTTTATAAATACAATGTTGATTGCTTTTATTTGTTTTAGCATTTACATTTCAGAGTTTCAAAGTGAAAATCATGTCAACAAGCAATAGTGTAATTTATGTATTTATTTTGTTTGGCATTTTGCAATGAATATGATTTAAATGAAGACACTCTTGCCAAATGACTCTATAGACTGGGAAAAGAGAGAGAACGAGAGAGAGAGAGAGAAAGAGAAAGAAAAAGAGAACGAGAGAGAAAAAGGGAGAGAAATTGTCACGGAACTCTTGAGCAAATACTGAATTTTGTTTACATCCTCCTATGCAGGTACGAAAGGGACTGTGAAAACCCGTTGAATGCAAATAGTCGACAACATTTATTGTCCAATTTAAAAACCAGTCCGTTAATTCAATTCTGTATTATATAAATAGAATTTGTTGAGAGAGTGTGTTCAAAAATTTGCAATTTTCGGTAGAATGTTTGGCTATGGATATTTTTAAAGGTGTTTTGTCATTTTGGTTGCATGACATACCACTTATCATGATGATATTTTGATTTTTGGCTCTGTTTTTGCAATTCATTCGCAAATTCCAGGCGCTCTGAATAGACAAGTGTATATCATCACACGTTTTGTTTTTCCCTATCTCATCACTTTGCATTAAAGATTTACTTTATGTGTCACATTTTATTTATTCAAAAGTGTTCGACGACGTGTGTTTGATTTTGTTTATCATTGATACATAGAGTTTTTCTTGTGCGTGTGTGTGTGTGTGTGTGTGTGTGTGCGTGTTAGTGCAATTCTGTGGAATGAATGAATGAATCTATTTTTAAAACTTTTGCTTAATCGGACCCAAGGCACATTCACAAAACACAGAGAGTTTATTATTAAAATAATAACCATTTTTATTTGTAATCCGTGTCTAGTTGTGTAAATATTTGACTACTTGACTTGACTGCTCCAAAATAATGTGTGCCAAAATGTGTGTACTAGAATGTGTTTGCTTATCAATTTTTCAGGTGATTTTGATTTGATTTATCGTATTGCATGATTTATGTGAGATGCGACACAGTGTCGCTTATTCGAATATTTATGATAAAATATGAAAAACCGCTGTAAATTCATTTAAAATTCTAACAAATAAATTAGATTGAATTCGATAACAATTGCTTTTAAATTACATTATTCACTTAGATGCTTTTATTTTAACATACAATTGATTCTATAGTAGCATATTTGAACAAGACATTTGCCATGCTATTTAATATTAATATATTAAAATATGGAAATTATCGGTTAATTGCTCTTTAAACGAAAGACAGATGAATTTCAATACATTTTAGCGGGATAATTTTTCTCCAAACCAAATGTACACTATAATACACACAGTTCAAATTACTAATTTATTTAAACAAAAAACCACAATTTGAAAATCATGCATCGATACGCTGTCACGGGATGGAAAACAATAGTTTAAATACGGATAGATGCAAATTGTGTTTTGTGTTTTTGTGGTTGCGAGTGCAATTGAAGACTATAATTACATATTCATTAGGTCGAAACAAAAAAAAAAGTGTTTTTTTTTTTCATTTTCCCGCTTAGTGTTTCATTCGATCTATTGCGTTTAGAAGACTGCTGGCAAGCGTTGTGACGCCGAATTATTATTGTTGAACAATTACTTACATGAAATTCAAACTCTCTGTTGACGGAACTATTTTCAATTTAATTACCCACGAAAATTGCGTTGCTTTGAGAAAACCGCAAATGAAACCAAAGCATGTATTAAAGCCACAAAGGTAGACAAAAACGGATGCATAAAATTATCACAATAAATGGCATTTTTGATAGTATATTTGTTCACAAGTTCGTTTTTTTTTTTTTTTTTTTTTTTGGAATAAACTTTTATGTGTAAAAGAAATAATTGCGTGGGCAACTAAATCAAAACAATTGATGAACATTGTTGTCAGGAAGTTGGTCATACAAAGTATGAATAATTGGAATGTTAAACATTTGGTTGGAAATAACAAAAGATCAAACGATGCATTTAATTCGATTAAAAGGAAAATTAAATTTTTGTCAAAATGCCAACAAAACCGCCTGGTCGCCCCATTTAATATAGATAGACATTGGGCGCCTCATTTTCATATTTATTTTCATCGAACCATATTTTAATGCATTTAAATTGATCGAATAGCAAAATAAATCAAATCATCAAACTCACTCTCTTGTTCTTTTCAAAAATTGGGTGCGATTTTGTGCCGAAGCGACGATTCGTCCAATCTATTAATAAATTATTATTATAAATGAAAAACCCAAAGACAGTGAAATAGAAATAAATGGCCAAATGAAACGTCAATTTAACGTTTGTTATGCGGTCTTGGTTAGGGTAAATAGGCAATTTTAAATCTTGAACTATGGCATATTTATTTTCTATTTATTTTTTAAGTTTTAAAAATTAATATGAAATGTTTGATATTGCGTGGGTGGTGGTACTATCTATTCTTCCGGAAAATATTTAAATATGCAAATTTTCCAAGTGAATAACATTAACATGAATGAATTTTAAATGACAATTCCGCGGATTATCACACTTCAGATGTTTCATTCGGAACGAAATCAAAAACTAGTCACTCTTATTCTCAATCATTTTTGTTTAGACACGTCAATCGCAATTCCGCGTATGATAAAAATAGATTTGGCAAAAAACTAATAAATCATCAATTTGTTCATGTATTTTTTTTTTTCTTTATCGAAACGAATGGAATTCGGTATTTCGGCACAAAACTCTCCTACAATATATAACTGGTTACTGACTGATTATAGCACAAATGAATGTTGGCATTTTTTCGCGTCGCGGCGGGATTTTTTCATGCCGTTTTTTTTATCTCTTTTTTTTTGCGTTAATTTAATTGCACTGTCATTAATTTGCCTGCTTACATTGGTTATACGCTTGGTCGCTCCTCTCATGTGATGCTATGCACTGTGCATTTTGCACTGTGATTCATAATTCTAAACACAAGTAATTGCTAACCAGATGGTCTCATACACACATCTGGAAATAGAGCAATTGAATGGCGATGTTAACATAATGAAATCGAAATTGATGCCAATATCTAATTGAATTAGTTTGGCGTGCAAAAGTGACAGTGGCCCGACTATTGACGTGCAATTTTTATTCAATCACATGAGATTGGTAATAAATCGTGACGCGTGCAATGAACGAAATTCGATTAGTTGCACACACATAAATATAAATATAACTATTTTAAATTATGTGCATTTTTTATTGATGGTATCGAAACGATCTCATCGTTCAATGGGTTTTGTGGCTATCTATTTTGATTTTAGAACTATATTTATTTTTATGAAGTTACATATTGTAGGTTCTTGTGGCGCGCGTGTGTCTTTTGAAATTCTCTACTTTTTTCCAATAGTTTCTATTCATCCTTTTCGATACAATGTTGGAATTTTTTATGCGCATTTTAAACGATCTTTTAGTTTATTAACGATGTTAAATCTACGACGCTATCAAATCACAGCTTAATGATCAATTCATTTCGAAATGCGATGCAGCTTGCAATTTGGCTTTTACAAGCAAATAAGTTTTAGCTCACGAAATAATTTAGCAATATAAAATGCGGGTATTTCCCTCATCAAGTCAATTTCGCTTTTAGTTAACTTAAAAGTAAACAAGTTTTATCCCAACTTGCAAAACAGTCCAAAGTTTTACGCTTGAATTATTGTCTGAGTGTGTTGTTTTTTTTTTGTCGTTTCGAAAGATTTCGTGAGATTCCATAAGTTATGACGTAGAGAATAATTACAATTATGTATCATCATGTTCGCAAACGAAGCAAACTTGTGATCCAGATGAAAGTAAACCAAAGAAAGCATGATGAAATGTTTTAAATAGTTTACTTAAGAATTAAAAATGATGATGGTATAAAATGATATTCATGATGAATAGGATGTATCCGGATGGGATGAAAATGATAATGTTGTGTACAAAGTTAATTTGATAAAAGTTAGATATGACTAAAAAAAAACCAAAAAATGACAATATTTTTTTTTTTTTCGATTGTTCAACTCAAGTGAACGTACACCTCTTGATATTGCGCAGCATGCAAGCGATGTTTCTTCGGTTAAATATCAAGATAACACATATGCCATTCTATATTATCGTCTTAACATGTAAAACGGAAAGGAATGACTGATAATGATAATGTTGTTATTTATGCATAACAGAAGTTCATGTTTTGTAGTAAAATTCAAACTGTAACATAAATTGAATCTTAACTGCAAGTCTGAAAATTGCAAGCTTCAATTCTAAAACGATATAATGTCGGAACAGACAAATACAATGGATGAATGAGAAGAACTATTTCAAGTCGATGGAAAAATTAAAAAAAAAAAAATGAACATTTTGAATGCCATTTTTTTCTTGAAATTTCCACGAAGCGTTATTACTTATCAATTGTGAAGGACGTATTGTATTCACTTTGCGTGCATTTTCGCAACGTTTCATTCCACACCAGCTCAATTACTCAATCATCGCGAAGGAGGCGCGTCGTGCATTCAAACTTGCGGTGAATATATAATTGTCATCTGACACAAACCTTGTTATCAATTGCTTGCACAAAGATAGATATTCGTGCGCGTTCAAATTGTTCATCGAGTTTCATATGTCATGCAACCTTTTGTTTGCCATAATATGACAGTTGATATTTGCCCAAAACCAAAAAAAAAAAGAAAAAAAAATCGGTTGCATGCACATGAAAATAGAACAGAGCTATTTTGCCAATTGTTTACTGCATGGAATCACAACAAATCTATTTTTTCGCCCATTTTATTTCGGTGAAATATCAATAATAAGGAAGTTTCGCAGCATATCGATTTAATGAGTTTACGAGTCACGTCAATTGCTTTGGTTTCTTGTATCATCAAAGCAAGCATAATCACATTTCATTTGTTCTCCAATAACGAATATATGTAAAATGAAACTCACGTTCTTATATTAGCATAATGAGAATCCATTTGACATTGACACCGCATGACTCTTTCCTTTCGATACTACTCATATCGACTGTGGAAATTTCTTTGCATTCACAGAGCGAAAGAGACTGAGACAATGTCAGAGAGAACGAAATAGAGTGAAAAAAAAATCAAGTTATTTATATTGAAAAAAACAAGAAAATGTTCTGAAATTGTCACCAACAGCTACACCATACCAAAGCTATTTAGATTCATTATAAGGGTGTCAGGGTGTCAAATTGTGGCACATGATTATAAGCTTTCGATCCAATGCTGATGGATTTTTGAATCCCTTAAAACAATCTCTGGTGCATTGATTAAACCGTTTTTAATTTGAAACCAATTTTACTTTTTCTTTTTGTAAAATGTTAAAATTGATTGAATTTTTGCATGGGAAAACGTTTTTATTGTTAGATTTTAACAATTATTTTCCAGTCTGCTTCATTCTTATAGTCGATTTTCCACATCGATCACATTAAATGGAAGCATTTTAATGCATTTTCAATAAGTGCCATTACATTGTGAATATTCGTTGAGAAAATTGTTTTCGTTTTTTTTTTTCTTTTTTTTTATTCATACACCACACAATAACGCGCGAACTTGAGCCATTCCATGAATGGCGTTAAAATTATAAGTGTTTTCTCCCTCTATCACTCTATCACTTTTATTCACTGAAAATAACGGGACTTTGTGCCCGAAAAAAGAGCGTTCTGTTGTCTACTCGTTATATTTGATATTAAGTGTTTAATGTTGTATACACTCCTGAATTCTGAGTAAATGATTGAGAATTGTGGTTTGTGCGTTTTCAGCTTTTGTGCGATTATGAATGTAATACAAGTCTGTTGTCGCGAGTCCTCGAACGTGTCACATTTTGTGACATATAAATCTTATCCATTTGCTTTATTTCTCCTTGTGTTTTTTTTTTTTTTTTTTTTTGTATTTCATTTCTTTTTATTTTCATGAGAAAAATATAAACACCTAGACGTCTTGAGTTTCAGTAACAATTCCATGAATCCAAACGGATTCAATTCTTATAAAATAGAAAAGTTAGACTATTGTAATCAATTCAATGTAATGAATTAGAGCAACAAGAATAAAAATAAAAATAATTTCCAAATGAAAAAGATGAAAAAAAAACAAGAGAAAACAAAATGATGAAATTCAAAATGAAGGGACAAATATGCATTTCATTTTGCGTATGCTTCATTTGTTATGCGATTTTGAATACTGATTATCATCGCCGACAAATAGATAAAACCGAAGTGTTATCAAAGTATAAAAACATAAAATACTGTTTATATAGTGAAATAGAAAGAAAACCTATAATCCTACATCGTACATTTTTCAATTGACGTGAAGGTTTTTGTTTCTATTTGTAACGTCTAGACTAAACATATAGGATTGCAAAAAAAAAAAAAAAAATAAAAACTGACGAGAAAAAAATGAGAGCGACTGGAAGAGAGCGCGTGTGTCATAGAGAGACTTCTTAATAAAGCGGCAATGATTTTCAAATGTGCAACTCGTTGAAATGTTATTATTTTCATATTTCTCTTCGAAGCTCTATTCCATTGCGTAAATAAATCACCATCGCGACAGCACATAAGTGTCGACAATATCGCTATAATACTGTTTTGCATATCTACAAAGTGCATAAGAACTGAAATGATTGTTTTTATTATAACGTACACAAACAAAAGAATCGTTCGGTCGTTTACGCTTCATTTTAAATGCTTTTATGGTTTGGCCCTCTCTATCTCTTCTTTTTTATAATATCGTCACATTTTTTTTTTGTTCTCTCTATGTTTTTATTATTATGATAGGTTTTTGTTTTCATGAGTGTCATATGAAAATAATTGTTTTCAATTGTCGCTTTGATCGTATATTCTTTTTTTTTCGTCACCATTTTATCAGTTATGATACAGCTACTATCGGTTGTTAGGCACTGAAACTGTAAATTAAAACCCATTTGCAAAATGTTCAACAAAAACGAGCTAACATATTGCAATTCACCAGACAAAATCATATTTATTATAAGCTATACAACTAACAAATTGAATGCTTTATTTTCATGTTTATTTAGGCTATCGTATGTTTCGCATGAAATTAATCATGTTACACACAGTGACCACATGACTATTTTTTTTTTCTCTTTTTTCGTTGTAAATAAATGCATATCACAATGACTCAAGCATTACGTACTTGGGCCAGTCGATAAGAAACATATTAAATTCTTTTTCGTCATTGTGTCATTTCCAGATAGGTTTTTCTGATTTTTAATGGATTTTCTCTGTTGATCCGTTCATATTATTAATTGTGCTAGTAGATCAGTTTGAATTATTTATGCCGGAACATGTGATAAAAAAAAAGCCTTCATTCAACGGTTTATTTTTGAAACTATTAAAACAAAAATATTTGTCAGTATGAAATTGACGTGGATTACTGTTTGCTTGGATTAAATATGACTGAGATAAAAATAGCAAAATAGGAAAGATCGAAAATGTGCCGTGTATTGGTTTCAATTATTTATATTGTCTAATTGTTAATTCATCAGCCCATTCACCTCGAGCTGTGGGGCACCCCTCGGAGGGAAGAGGATGAGCGCCTATTGATGATATTGTTTCGCATGACCAATAAATAAACCAACTCTTCAATCGCTTGGATTATATAATAACAATAGATGAACAAAAGTACTTATCATCTCATATCAAACAATCGTTGAAATACAGTCAATACTTTGTCATCAGTTTATATTTTTCTCTTCAATTCGTTTATATTTTTGTCCATTTGTTTTTTTTTTCTCGTATATTTTGAATTTGATCAAGCGATTCGCACGTGCCTATATGCTTTGTTTACATTCGTTTTGTCCAACATCTAAATAACTTATTTGAAATAAACAAACCGCATTTGTACTATAATGGTTTTTATCACTCTTCTGTTCGGAATCAATTACTGCAAACGTCATGAAGATGAAACGATATGTGAAGATGAGACGAGAGTGAAAGAGAGGGAGAGAGAGAGAGAGAGAATATAAACAGTAAAATCATCAAAATTGTGCATTGAGACGTTTGTTTAGTCTCCATTATTTCAATCATGCCTGCTACATATGGGTGATAGCCAGCACTTAGATAACATGTCTCTATAAAACAATGACTATTAAATGAGGAAAAGATAATGCAATCTTTGTAATTTCGGCAAAGTGAAAAAAAAAAAATTCAATTTGCTTTTTCATTGAAATTACTTTCACCATACACCAAAGCTCTCAATAAATACTTGAATTAACAACCATGCAATCATATTATTTTTATTTTCATTTAAGATGATTTAATGATTGAGGATTGTGTACCTTAAACATAATAGAAATTTTATGTCTTTTTCTCATGATTGTCGACAAAAATGTTATAATAGACACGTTATCGCTATCTTTACCGCTAATTTTCCGGGATGTTTACTCTTTTTGATACATACCGATAGAAAAAACAAAAATCTGTCAAATTCATTTATCTAAATTAAAATATTTAAATATTTGATATTGACGTAGACTAGTTGGAACCCTTTTTTTCCTAATCAAATTAAATCTGTCAACAAAATATTGAGCGAAAAACATTCATTTCATAAAACAAACACTTTTTACTGAAAATTATTTTTAAAATTTGTTTGCCCATATAATTATATCGGTCGTAAAAATTTCGAAAAAATCAAAATGACTTTCAATATCATTTCAATCTTTTATATCTAAGCTCTTTAACAATTTCAAGATAACATAAAGTGATTTCATTTCTCAACCCAAAACAAAAGTTTAGAAGGTTTTTACTCATTCACACATTTATAATGAACGAACTGACAATCGACCCGGTTCTTTTTTTGTCTTTATCTCGGTAAAAAAAAAAAAAACAGAAGAACAGAAAAAAAAGAGATTCAGATGAAAACTCATTAGAAATGGAATCAGCATGACACATTGGATGGTTTAATCAAATTGAAATTACTTTGTGAATGATGCCGAAAACATTTTCACATTTTGCCAAGTAGCAACCGTTACCAAATTGGATTCATAAAATCCAAATGGATTAAAGATACGATACGAAGTAATCGTTAAAGGACGACAAATGATCCGAAGTCGAAATTTACTGTCAAACAGTAAATTATTAAAAAGCAATAGCAAGAGGCATAGAGAGGGTGTGTGTGTAAAAAAAACGTGTTGAAAAAATTGTATCTGTTCAGATAAAGCGGGTTTCTCAATGAATCAATACTTGATGCAGAATAATACAATAAAAAAAATACTGAATAAAAACAGACTGTCAATTTCAACGGACCAGATAACAAAATAACTGAAATTTTAGTGGGGTATTAATGATAATTTAAATTTTTCAATGGAATACTGCAAATGTACTTAATTTGCGATTAAATTTCATTTTAATTTCGTCACTTGATTGACATCACATTTGCATTTTACGCATTTAAAATGGTACGCCCCATAACTTGTACTTTTACAAATTTAACAACTATATAATTTATACACTGGAATGATGACGTTCATCTCAATTGGAATACAAAGTTGACGTATTTCTCTGAAATCATCTTATGAGAAAAACACAAAATTCCCAACAAAATTGTATCTCAAGCGATTTATACGAAAACAAAACCGAATTTTTTTTTTTCGATTGTTTTCAACGAATGACTCAATTAAAAACATGAAGAAATATGCCAATATATCGGATATTGGGAATATTAAATTTTTGGTTACATTAAAATATTACGAATAGAAGCAAAAGCTTTAATAAAATTGCGGAATGTTTAAATCTTCATAAAGATGTTTCATCTTTTTGAATTTATTGCCATTCTGCTTATTATATTTATGATGTAAATTTCTCTTCCTAGAAAAATGATGGTGTTTATAATAATGGTTTATGCCATTGGTTTACGCTGTAAAAAAAAATTAGGTCATTACATCGACCATTAAAAACATTACTGTTCAGTACGATGGTTGTTATGAATCATAAACGTATTTATGTCGACGAAATGCGTGTCAGAACAGAAAAAAAAAAAAAAGAACACATTCAGATTGTGATTTGAAAGAAAAAGTATATAATACCTGATTACAAATAAAATTCATAATTCACTTTAAAAGAAATGTTTCTCGTTAAAATAGAATGTGAAACGGCTACAAAAATTAATTTGTAATTACATTCAAAGTTTCAAGATAATTTCTTATTGCTGGGGAGTTTATGTTCAGAAACAATTTGAAGCCAGCCGGAGCTTAAGAGCTATCACAAGAAGGAAAATTAATTTTTATGTTGACGAAAGGACATCGTCTTTCGATATATATTTTCTTATCAACGAAATGGATCATTTCTCACTGAATTATTGAATGAGTCAGAAGACATTTTGTTTGGATGAAAAGTTTTTTTTTTATGCAACATTATTCAAAACATTCAACGCCGTTAGCAACAAATGATGTAACAAAAGGAAATTTATTTAGGGAATTTCGACAAAACTGAGACTGAAAAAAAAAGTTAGAAGTAAAGAGAAAAAAAAAAAAAAAAATTATGGCAAAATTTTGTATTTTGTCGAAAGAGTAATTCTTTTTCATTTTCACGGAAAACCATCGCAAAGAATGTCAATAAATCCGTTTAACAATCAAATGGAAAATTTAACGATAGGCATCTAAACCCGTACATGCCAGTTGTTGGTGTCATCTTGATACAATGTGTTTGATTTCACTGGCGCGTAATATGTCGTAGGTTTGAATTGAAAAAAAAAAGTATAATATACACATACACATCTGATGACATCATAAAAAAAAGACATGTATTGGCATATGTCAATCCTTAAATCGTCTAAACATGTGTCAGTTGTGTCGTCTTAATTTAAGTGTATTGAAATTCTCATTCATATTTTCCTTTCTGAAGTATGATGCTGTGTGTGTGAGTGTGTGTGTGTGAGTGTGTGTGTGATAGTGAGAGTGTGAGAGAGAGAAACGCCCAGCAAATGTTCAAATGAATATGTTCCATATCCTTCGCATTGTACTTGAAATATTCAATAATAAACATTTTTTTCCTCTGTATTTTCCATTGAAAGCGGTGAATAGAAGCAATTTCCGAGAGCTTAAACAATCTGCCTTTCTAATACAAACAATAAGAGGCTCGTTTTGATGTTTCGCATTCTTGAAAACCAGAATAAACAGATCTCTCTCTCTCTTTTTTTCTCTTTTTACAAATAATTCACAAGTGAAAAACATTTGCAAAATTACAAACGTGCATAAGATGTTATTTTTATCATAAAAAAAAGACATTTAATGTTGTTTACGTTATGTGACTCTATTTATTATCATTATTTTGGCAATTGAAAAATGCTCTCTATTTACTGGTCTCATTTGAGTCACACTAGCTGTATGTTATCTCAGCGGGATAATTATACTAATGAATGTTATTTTTCTATTCCTCCTGAAAATATTGATAATTGTGTCACGAAAAGTGATTATTAAATAGCTTTCAAGTTCAAAGTAATGAAAAACAAAAAAGAAAAAAACAAAAATGAATTGAATTGGAATCAATAAAATCGACGTTAAATGCATTGTTGAAATGTCTATAGCACAATTGGTTGATTCTTTTCGTTTTGCTATTTAGAGAATAAATATTGACTTGAAGTTTCCGCGACGCGGTAATTTCTATTAATTCCCGTTATTTGATCAATAATCGGAAAATGTTTCCCTCGACGATATTTTCAATGATCGCCTTGCCATTGGTCTCACGCTATTAAAAAAAGACATTTCATTTCCAACAAAAATAAACTCACAAACCATTTAACAGAAATTCATTCGCATTTCGTATGCTATAAATGTGTTTGTCATACAATTTTTATGTCGCATTTAAAATCCCATGCAATCAGCCAAATACAACAACAAAACCGTTCGCTATCATAATATTTTATGCGTTTTTAAAACAGTTACCAAGTGGCTTGTTGTTCCTGAATGTTTAAATGAAAGTTTGAGTTGAATGAACTTTTTAGCGAAGAACACCCCGAGCCGCACAAAATTAACGCCCAATCAATTTTAATAGAGTCAACAATGAAATTCTATTAGAATAGAAGCGGATGCTTTGAAAAAACGTGAAATGATAATAATGGCAGAATGTAATCGAAAAACATTGATGAAAATGGTAAAAAATTGGTCGTTGTGCCAAGAATGGTGCTTCATTCCGGTTTGTTCTTTTTTATTTTTTTTGTTTTCCTCAACAAAAATGGATAATTTCAAAGTAATTATTCATTTTGTCGCACGTGCTTACCGGTTTCATATCATTTCTGTTATTGTTAACCGCATTCACATGAACATTGGCCATTGATGATAATAATTTTATTCTTCTGCCAAGTCAAACACTACTAAAGGGCTATTTTGTATATTTACCGAAACAGTATTTTATATAGCATCGTGAATGCGGTTGCGGTGTGTTAACATGTTTAACAATGACCCGGGTCATTTCAACAAAATGATAACCGAATAATTATCATTGTCGATGACATCACTTTAATGATTAATTTGCACATTAATTTTCTATAAATGAATACCAAATAAACCGAAAATTGGTTAAAGGAATTTCATCAAAAACCCAATTCCATCATGTTTTCATTTGTAGGTATTTTATCTTTTTGTTGTTTTTTCACTTGATATGTGTTGGTTCCGTTAGAATTTGATGAATTTCAATGAAGTAAAACCGAACCTACTGTGATGAAATCGAAAGCAAATCACTGGGTAGAGAAATTAATGCGATCAAATGACCGTCAATCATATTGATACTGTGCATTGGCAACAGGTTTTTCTTGATTTAAATTTCAAATGCTTGTCTACATGTACAAACATTATTCAAAATCAAAACAAATGAAAATATCATTCTCATGTTTGTTTTATGGATTTGATCACGAAATGAAAAGCGCGTTGACAAAATCAGGTTATATTCACAAATCCCTTTAGATTCTTACCGCGCATAATCATAATCTATTCGCTAGCCAGATAAGAATATAAAAACAAGATTTATGAATATATGCATTCGATTGATGTTTAATTGACTTTGTGAGAAATGTTTGAGGATCCGTCTTCTATTTGTTTGTTGTTTTTTGTTTTTTATTGTTGTGATTTTTGGCACGTATACCAAAAAGTTCAATAAATGAACTTCAGTTTTAGCTTCATCAGTTTTATGGCAAATTCTTTATTGTTTAATAGAACCATTCAAACAGGCAAGACGTAAATGTCAATCGTTTATTTAAATTCCAAGAAAGAACCTTTAGAGCATGACCAAATATTCTAGCATACTAATCGATATTAGCAATTTGATTTGCACATTTTAAATGTTCACATTTTTTTGTGTGAACATTTAAAAAAAAAAAATTCAAAAATTCGCAAACAATGACACGGTGAATTAACTCATAAATGAGCAGTAATTCGGACAAACAAAAAGAATTCTTTTTTTTTATTTCGGAAGAATCTTTTGCAGTCGAATTGTTGAAAAAAAATTATTTGGGTTTTTGTGTGAAAAAATTAAATTTCAAAACGTAAACAAACAAGTGAAAAAAGCAAGTTCAGAAAGTAAACAAACTCGATTTACCGCAAATGATATTTATCATCATTATTTTCCATCAGATTTCTTGAAATAAAAGAGAATAAGTAGAAGTCACATTAGATGTCATATCGAATGATTTATCAATAAATATTGAATGAAGTGCGAAATTCCATAAACGCGTTAATAAATACCGTACATAGAATAAGTCATCAACTAAGAGCATCATCATAATATTGTGCGTCACAATCGGTACAACATCAATTGACCATAGAGATCAACATGTTTTAGCCGCCAAACACATTCCATTTTCATTATTAATTCTATATTTAATGATTTTGCACCATTTTGGCTGCAAAGCGCACCATTTTCATTTAGCTTTCAGATGAGGGTCACTATGTCTATGTACATATTGAGTCAATGAGAATGTGGAACAAGTTATTTGAAGTATATTCCAGTCAGAACTTGTTTCTTCACAGAATTCTTCAAAAATCTCATCATCATCATCATCGTCACCATCATTGTTATTGGCGAAATATTGTTTGTATTAATTACAATTTATTAAAAAAATTTTATGTTCATTACGCTGGTTGTCGAAAATGGGCAACGTCTGTTTGTTTAATAATTAAGATGTTGTGCATACATGGAATCAAAATTCAATAATGAACGAATCGCAAAAATTTACTGAATCAAAATTAAATGCTCTTATTTCACAATTTAATCAGAAAAGTTTATAAACTTTGTTTTACTACTGTGCGGTTATTTAAAATATTTTTGATTGGCGCCCTTCGTTTTTGCAAGTTAAACGATGTGTTAATGATTGAGTGGGGCAGAAAATGGACAGAAAATAACATTAACAAACAAACAAACAAAAAAATATGGCATATTTAAACTTTTGTAAATGTTAACATCATCATCGACGAAATTAACCTGCAGCATTTTGACAGTGTAACATTAGCAAAGGTGGTAACGTTAGCATCATGTTTCTACTTCAAAATGTTTAATGATTCAAATTTCATGAAAACTCCATTTTAACTCCACCCGCATATGGAATGAATTGAGAATTTAGATTATACGATGGACGGGCTGCGTAAAATGCTTTATTTTGGAATGAACTTACTAAATGTTTTGTAGAGAAGCTTTGAGAGAATTAAGCAAAGCCCACATTTTAAAAGCATGTGCGAGACAAGGAGAAGGGAGAGTGGGAGTAAAAGTGTGAGTGAGAGTGTGAGTGAGACATATAAAGAAGGAGTGAAAAAGAGCGAGAGAGAGAGATAGAGAAAGAGAGAGAGCGACAAATGGAGCAGGAGCAAGAGACGAAGCGAAAGACCGAAAGAGATCTAAAGAGGGAGAGAGCAAGAAAGAAAGAAAAAAAAAAATCGAAAACAAGTCAATGTGAACTAAACGCAAATGAAAATTAACTAAGTAAGGCGACGATATAATCTGTCAGATTGGAATTAGATGCGCTAATGTAAGTGCTATTAATGTCGATCTTGTTCTACTATTTCGCCAAGCAAATAAATTTCAATCACATGCATGTCTCCGTTTTCTCAAATTTTTTTTTTTTTTTTTGTTTTGTTTCTTGTCGTCGCCATCAAAGTGCGCCAAATGTATAAACTGAGAACGGATTTATCTTCTTTAAGTTTCGTCGACACTTTAATGGATATATGTATTTGTAAGCACGTGTGCGTCCAAAATGTGTTAATTATACTCAAAAACATTAGCTCGTATTAGAAATGCTCTTTGCCAAATCATCATTCTTGAAGCACTTTAATTAGTCACATGCATCAGTGAATGTGGTAAAATCAATTCAATTTCATGATGGTATTTTCCATATATTTATATATATATATGTGTGTGTGTGTGTGTGTGTGTGTGTGCGAAAATGTCCACTATTTGAACGCAATTGGAGCGCAATATCGTTTGATTGAGCAGACCAAACAAAATTTATTTAAATTTATAGTAATCATAATAATGATTTTGCTGTTGTGTGTTTGGGTCCACCTAATATAAGAATGGAAAATTTTTTCATCATGTTTTATGCATGAGGGCAAAGTTTATTATTATTTTTCGCGTACAATTATTGCAAACACGTGCTATTTCCGGTAATACACAACATTTTGTGAATGAGGTGTTGAATTTTAAACAAGTGTTTGGTCTATAAACATATCATGTATTTATGATGAGATATTTCAAACTGAGAAAATTGCGGGGAAAAAACACATTTTTCGTTGCTGAAATGCTCTAATTGGATATCCGCTTCCATCACAATTTTTATTTCCCAAAAAATTTTGAGGTATGTCACCCAAAATCTAAATAAAAGTGATTGGACGAATAATGATTTTATAAAAATGTTGATGAGTTTGGCTCACCATCATCGCATCTCAACATCGAAAATTAACAAACATTGTTGATTACGTGGAAATAATATCTTTTCATGAAATTGTGATTTATGAATTCATCAGTGTGGAGACTCTTATCATAACAAATGTCTCATTGGAATTCATCGCATTTCCTGGTCATTTTTTTCATTTTCATAAAGAGTGAAATGGAATCTAATTGGGTGGCGTGAATTTGTTATCTGTTTGAATTCATTTATCATTTCAGGTGTTTTTCATTTTATTAGGTTATCTGAGTAATGGTTCAATCAACTGATGAAATCCGAAGGCACCACTTTATCATAATTATCAAAAGTGTACAATCGGAAGTAAATGTATTATTTATGATTTTGATGAGAACAAATGATTTCAGTGCCTACACAATTGACCGAATTTGAATGATCGGAAGCAAGCAATCACACCTACATGACCAAATATGGTAATTTTATCGATTATTTTTTTTGGTGCCCATTTTTGCGCCAAAATGATGATCGAACGAATTCATAAACAAAACATTTGATGACTTCATTTTAATAATGTTAAATGCGTCCATTCAATAAACAGAATACTATGACAATGACCTAAGCGCGACCGTATGATCGTTGAGATGAACTAAATGACTGTATTGGTTGTGGTTTTGTTAGTAAACAAGTTGGCTAGCAGGCCAGAATACATGCATCATATGATTTTATTTTTTTTTTTATTTTTTTTTTCTTACATCACACCCTACCACACCACATCGTGTCAGCTGATTTGTTATTGAAACTGATTTATTTTCATTCCAAAAATGGGAATACACAATTATTGCGGCGATGAAGGCGTTCTTAATAAAAAAAAAATGGTTTTAAATTTAGATCTTATCGAATTGATCTAATCGACAAAGACCAATTGAAATCATGTATTTTTAGCACATGCATGTAAACTTGTAAGCACTTGAAGAATACATGAATTGTGTGAATCGAAAAGAAAAAAAATGCCAAAACAACAATTATGCCAACCGAATAAGCAGAAGTGAAGAAAAAAAAAATCGAAAACTCTCACCTGAATGCAAATTAGTTGTTGCGAAAAATAGAATAGTTGCACAATTGCACCAAAGTGTCTGATAAGCGTAAATCTATATTTAGTTGTAGTTTTGACTTTCCGATGGTATGCTCTAGTTTCATATTCTGTAATGAAAACTTAAAACGCGCATGCAAAATGTTAATTATATGCACGCATACATATACATAGAACAATGTTTGCACAATGCACAGCGCACACGGAATGACCTTCGTTTATATTCTCATACATTTCTGAATAGTTGATTTGTTTACGATGTTTCGGATTCTCTTATCAAGTTTGTTTTACTTTCAAATTAGAACAAAAGTATCGAATCTGATATGGTTTGTTTGAAAATTGTGTAATAAAACCAAAAACCGAAACATTTATATCCATTTATTGTGTGGCTAAGTCTACAATCCTTGAATAACCAACATCTATTAACTTTATTAATTTGACGCTATAATGGAGACGGCGGCTACTAATTTTAATTTTTTGTTTGGCTTCATTCGGAATCGACATCAATTCCATTCCATAACATTTTCACTCAATGAATTACCAAACAAAGTTTATAAATAGAAGCTCATTATTGGGAACGAATTATGGTAACAGTCTTTCTCTCTTTCTCTCTCTTTCGCACGCTCGTTTTGACACAAATTAAGAGAAAATCATTCAATAAAATTACTGCATGAAATTGGGCTAAATTTACTGGAAATCAACCAGAACGTTAAATTTTAGCACATTTCATTCACAATGTGAACAACATTATTTATTTGCGACTCGAATAACACAACTGGTTGTTCAATTCTGTGTGAAAATTAATTTGTGCCATTTGATTCTCATTCTCATAATTCCGAGTCAGACAATATTTTCGCAAAATGTTTATCAAAAAGACATTCTAATTTATTTATTATGGAATTTTGGTTTAGTGCAAAGCATTGTGCGGACTGTTGACTTTTGTTTATTTTCCAGCCAAAAAAATCGCACACATCATGTCGAACAATCGTTTGGATTTATTATAGTGAAATGCGGATTTTACCAGAAAATGTTCACACATTTTCGATCGTGTAATATCAATGTTAAATAAACAATTTTAATAATCACAACATCAACAAATGCTAATCTCATTCTATTGGATTGTGAATATAATTCTAAAACTTATTGCTCAGTGAGTGCAATTAAATTGCGATATATTTAATCGTCTGTTAATATAAATTACAACAACTTGTGTCGTTTACTTATCGATAAATCACACTTGTTGATATGAAACTAAGCTGGGATTTGTTTTCGCTTGAAAAATGAAATAACAAAAAACTAAGCCAAACAATCAAAAAGAAATGCGAATCTGGAGTCAGCATGTTGATATTATTTAATTTTTCTTTTTCCAGTAAATATTGAATTGGTAAATATTTTCATTTTAAGGGAGACTTTAGTGCTTAAACAGTTTTAAAGGGAACTTAGCAAAGATTCAAGATGTCTTTCTCATAGGAAAATGTTCTCTCTCTCTCTCTCTCTCTCTCTCTCTCTCTCTCCTCGATTGAAACATGAAAATAAATGTTCATATTCATATTCATGTTCAACTGTCACGTTCAGATGATTAAATTTGAATCTATCTTCGTTTCAACATTCAACGCTAATAAATCTTTTAATGAATTTTTAATGCGAATCGTAAATGTGAATAAAAAGAAAAAAAAAACAACAAAAATGAATAAACATAGAAATGTTAAAGGACGACCGACTATGTAAATGTCAATAAGACAAAATATTCTTTGAAAGGTGAATGAAACTTTCATTTGAGAATCACAACACTCACTCAGCAACAGAATAACACATTTCCCACTTTCGATATCAAAATGTGTTCTGAAGTATGCCAAACGATGATGCGCATTGACAGTTCGATTTACATTACAACATCAATACAAGCAACACGTTTCAACCAACAAAGTGAACATTTTCTAAAAGTAGAAAATTCGACGCATTCAAATAAAAAATCAAACTGAATTGTCACTTTTTCTGACTATACTCCGTAGTAGAAATAAATTTGTCAGAGTTAACGAAACCACATTGAAATCAAATTGTATATTTACAAATTGAGCGTCTATTTTTAGGCAATTTATTTTGGAATTAAGAATTCAGCAAATCTGGATTCGACCAAATGTAAGGGCAACCAACCAACCACCTAATCGATTTAACTATGTGAATAACAAAAATCGATCATTTTTAATTTATTTTTCATCGCTGTTTATATTATTATAGGTTTTATTGTTTTTGTTATCTTTTCGTTTTATACAATGTTTTGCATTCATTTGGGAGTTAAAACAACCGCAGAGATTTATTCTATTTATAACATTTGGAATTTATTTTTTTTCATAATTTTTTTCGTGCCGCGATAGAACCAATAATATGCCGATGAATATGGAATAATTCAACAACAATTCACTGATGAAACAATTTCAATACGAAAAATCCCATATGAAATTATGAAGCAAACAATTTATTAACAATTTTATGAAACGTGGTAATTTGAAACAAACAAATCAATGTCATTGAATGATTTGAAATCATTCACAACTTGTAAATTACAAGAGAATCCATGCGACATATTTGTGATAATAAACTAGGAATTTTTCTGAAAAAATGTCAAAAAAAGTAATTTACAACAAATTAACAAACTCATAGAAATAAGTAAAAGATTGTTTTGTTAAAATTCCAGACATAATTTGAAAATGCAATTATCATGATTACATTGAAAACAAATTACCAGTATACTGAATAACCGTAATTTGCATAAAATTGTGTCGGAAAAATCGATCGATTTGAGCTACAAGTCGCAAGTAGCAATACATTTCAAAGATACATTGTCACATCGTCATCATGAAAAATTACTTTTGTCTTGACTGCACGATTTCAATGTTCGACAAAAATACATATAAATCGAACGGTAACGAGATTCTTTTGATTTGAGTATTATCGAGTGGGCGAACTTCGGACGCTTGTTTTGCATTTCGATCAGCAGTTTTATAGGTGTAAATATTTGCAATGCGGTTTATTACATGTCTGCTGTGTTACTGTGGAAATGAAGAAGAGCCAACGACAGGAGAAAAAAGAAAAAAAGATGAAAAAACTGTACATAAATTATGTGTGCGTTTTCGGTACTGTCAGACATATAAGAGAGGTAGCCAGTGGTATTTTGCTCAAAGCAATGCAAATATACGCTCATCGAATAAGCAAATTATTCGATATGAGTTTATTGGTCTTGTTCAGTGCGGTTTCAGTCAAAACAAATTCACTCAACGTTCGTTGGCCGGCCGAAATTCAACAATAACAATGTTGCAGTTAAATGCGCTGCTTAAGCAAACATATTTTCAGTTCATTCACGTAGATAATTGAAATATATATATATATATATATAAGTGTGTGTGTGTGTGTGTGTGTGTGTGTTGTGTGTGTGTGTTTGTGTGTTTTAATTCAAAATTCTCCACTTGCTCCGGAGCAAGCACAACGAAAAGCCTAGAACCACATGATGTGCCATCAAAATCCGATTACATCTTGAATTGAATATATTTGTTTTCTTAGAAAGACATTTGTTGTTTACGCAAAATTTCCATAGAAATGAGAATAAACAACGGTTTTCTTTCTCTCGATTTTACATTGTTTTTGTTTTAACATTTAATAAAATAAAAAATAAGATGGAAAAAAAGAACAAATGTTATTGGTATTGACAAATTCATGCTGACACATCAGAATGGTATTGATAACGGAAAGAATGAGACGACAAAGAGGAATCGAATCAAAAGAGCAGAGCATATTTTGGGTCAGTTGGCTAAAGAAGTTTACGTGGAAAACTTTTTCGTTGATTCAATTATTAGTTGGTTGTCATCATCGTCTTTGTCGTCATCTGAACAGGCCAAATAACAACAACAAAAATATCATATTTATGTGCATATATTTTGATAGCGCTTGCGTCATATATCAAATGAAATTAAAAAATACGGATGAACAACAACTTTTGTTCTTCCTCAATTTTATCAATACAAAACTTACAACTCATGATTGATCCTTTTTCGATGAGACATTTAAGTGTGGGGTGGAGGAAAAATACGATATTATCAATTTAATTTGTTGTTGAAAATCGTCGGAAACTATTTTGGTCGGGTGCACATGGTCTTGAACCACTCGTTCAAAATGTTTGGGCTGATTCAAGCCAACGATTCTTTTTTTAGTTCTGCTCTATCGCTTTTTTTTTGCAGTCGAAAAGTTTTCTTTTTTTTTTTTGTGTTCAAGGAATTCAATTCAATTTATTTCTCGTAAAACTTCTGAATACTATTAAATTAGATGAATTTGGAGATCGAGTCTATTGATAAAAGTCAGAGGTCCAAAAACTTGTGTTCGATCCTAAATTTAAAAATTTCAATAGCCATACATTTATGTTTAGTTAATATTGTTGCCAATTGAATAAATAAATTTATATTCTCCTACCAAACATCGTGAAATTGAACGAGCAATTGCTTTGAATGGCAGATTTTGTGTTTCTACAGAAAATAAATTATCGGGTATAGTGATGAATGAGTGTAAATCGAGCTCCAAGCAATTGATTTGAAAGTTTTTTTTTGTTCGTTTTTTATTTTTTATTGTTAAATGTAAATTCCGTGCATATTTGTTTGCAGCGTGAATAAATCATGTTGTGATTTTGATTCATCAACATAGCACTGAAAGATCGAGACGAATGCAATAAATCAGGCGTTCATATTTCACCTGTTGCTCCATATAAATGGTTATTGAGGTGGTTCTCATTCAATTTAATCTGTCTCGGTTGGTTTTATTATTATAGCCCTTATAATTGCATATTCTGCATATTGAAACGAGCATTTGCATGAAAATGGGTGATGCAAACACATAAAATGTGCAACGTGCAAATTGTGGGACTGTTTTGATTAGCAACACAATCCATAAACAATCGATCCAATTCAATTCAATTTCAATTTTGAAATTTAATGCAATATTGCAACAATACAATTGTTTACATAAGATGGTGAATTATTACGGTAAATTCAGTGCAGATATGAGAGAGAGAAATTTAGTTTAGAAATCACGGAGAGAGAAATACCGAACCCACATATGAAATTATGGAAATTTCAAGTGAATAGCAATACTGAATGCTGTTACAATACATTTGATATAGATATCTTGTCGTTTGAGGAAACACTCTGATATTAAACACTTCCATGCTAATAACTTTTTATCTCTCATCCGTACGTCCGCTTGCGTTTGATCATTTCCTGTCCCTCTTTCAATCATTTAATTTCTCCCTTTTTCTCTACTCTCCCTTCTCACTCACTCTTCCCTTCTCTCTATTTCTCTTCCCTTCTCTCTATTTCTCTCTCTCTCTCTCTCTCTCTCTCTCTCTCTCTCTCTCTCTCTCTCTCTTCAACTCATTCACTCCTGTCGTCTCTCTCTTTCTGTTTCACTCTTTCTCTCTCTCTCTCTCGCTCTTGCCCTCCTCTCTCTCTCTCTCTTTCTCTATCGCTCTTGCTCACTTTTCCAGGAGAAATTTCCAATTTTTAAAATAACTTGAACAAAGACCATTTAAATCAATATTATTATATTAAGTAGAGCATGAAAATATTTTTTCATTGTTTATCTTGTGTCAAGTTTATTCAAATGGCACACGATGGAATGTCTAAATGCCTAAAAAAAAAGTACGAATACGGTTCCCTGATAACGGGTCATACTTGATTGATTGGGAATGAAACGTGTCACTGCATAATGGTTTTCGATACGAACAAATGGAATAGGACAACATTTTCGAATGATATCTATTTACACACATTTACATTTTTCTCATCGGTATAAAGGAATATTGTACACGTGCCGATCAACTCGACTAAGTCATCTATATTCATAATTGTCTTGCATTTAAAAACATCGAAAATGGAAACCATTCTATTTTGAAATATGGTTTTGTAACTATGGACAATATAAACAAGAGAAAATAAGAAGCAAACAGAGGGATAAGAAGTAAGGAAAGATATAGAAACAAAAACAAAAGACAGACACTAATGTAAAGAAGAAGATAGGAAGAAACAATAAGATATTAAAACCGAAGACAATAAGAAAGAGACAAACAACATCGCCTTAATAACTTTGAAATGTCTTTGTTTTCAAAAACTTTCATACAAACGCTGATATTGGTTAAATATTTTACTTCCTTATTGTATTTAAAAAGTTCATTGATATGATTTTTATCCAATTTTATTGAAGCATTTATTCGTCTATCGTTCATAAAATGACTTTGAGATTGGTTAAAATCTTTTTGTAAAAGTAATCAAAACTTCTTTCAATAGAGTTGATGTATTTCAAAGTGCTAAGCCAAATGACGTATGATTATTTCGTCGATATTGCTTGAATCTTGTCGAACCATAAAGTGTGAAATTCCATTGTATTGTGTTTGTGCCAAAGGCGATCGCATTGTACAAATAAAAAGACAAGTTTTCTATGTGAATTATGTGTTGCCTTGGGAGAAATAGTTTTTTTTTTTTTTTTTTTATTCTTCAAATAGCAGCAGTTCAATTCATGTTCGATTCTTTTGTGACCACTTGAAAGCCATTGGAAAAATTTCAAAATAAACTTTATGCTTTATATTGTCGAAGAAAGTGGATTGAACAAATAAAAGAAAAAATCGTTATGTTTTATTATTTCTATCAATTCGAACACATGTGCAACTATTACAGTGATTGTGTTTCAATAGCTTCATTTTGAAGAGCGAAATAATAAATCTGAAGAGAAAAACAATAAGTTTTATTGGAAATTTTACGTATTTTTTTTTCTTAACGTCTCTTCTCTATCAAACAACTACTGTGTTCAATGCCAACACTTTCTGATGGGGTTCAAACAGCGATAGCAGCAATTTTGTAGTTTTGCAAAAATTACAAGGTTAAATGTGCGTGGAATCCATTTTTTTGCGGAAGAATACATCGAACTTGAACGATATTTTAGTGATTGCAATGAGAAATATTGTCTTTTTCATGATACTAACGATAGTAACGGTACTAATGACACTTTTACAAGAGTTTGTGAATGTCATACGATTATTGAAATATTGGTTTTTCTATTCCTATGTATTGACTACAACAAAGTAGCAATTGACTGGTATCGATATCAATTTTAAAGTATGTCCACTGAAGGCAACACACATTATCGAAATTTTTTTTTGTTTGTTTGTTTAAAAGTAGAAAAAGAACATTAATATTCAATCAGAAAAAAGGGTGAAAAGAGATTTCCAGGAAGATTAATCGCTACATGGATTAAACACGATCATTTTACTCAAAAGGCATCCAAAACTCAAATATTGACGACCTCAATCACCGAACCCTTATTAAGAGAAATTTTTATTTATTTTTAGAGTTAGAAACAATGTTAAACCACCTCTTTAACCGAACAATTCATTCTTTTCCCACAAATATGTTGTTTTCACTCTTTCTTTCTTCTCTCTCTACCCCTTCTTTCCTCTTTCTCTCTCTCTCTCTCTCTCTCTTCACCTCCAATTTGACATTTAGTTTATATGCAACAAAAAAAAAACTTTTCAATAAATAAAGATAAATTATTTAACTCTCTCTAGGTAGTAATTTATCCTTTAAGATGACCCAATACCCAGAACACGTGGATCATTTCTCATTATTTTGCAATTTTCTTGAGCGTTTCATCCACATTTCCTATTCCAGTATTAAGACCGACCATTAAAAAAAGCACTTAATACTTGAATAATCGTTCATACAATATTATTGATGCTTAACATACATAAATTTATAGACCGGTTCTTCTTTTTTTTTTTTTATAACTGTAGCAAGTTTTCAAGTAAATCGCTTTACTCAAAGTCATAAATACTCCATAGGTTTTGATAGAATGTTTATGTGTCAATAATAAAGAAAAAAAAACCGATTTGATGGATAAACCAAGCTCTTATGGAAGCATAGACACTTTTCCATGAATACTTAAATACCAAGGGACTCGATTACACAATTTTTGGTCAATGCACGAGAACGTTATCAATTTAAATAAACATGATATGGAGCCAACACTGTTGGCTCAACAGCCACTTCAACCAAAAAAACCTTTTTCGCGTGCGTTCCGTTTACGCTGTTTTACGGTCATCGATAATATTGTTGATTTCATGTAAATGATGTGTACATTCACCTTTATGTGTACACTATATAAGCAAAATAAGGAAATATATTTCTCCTGTATACAGGAAATGCTTTTATTTGGGACACCTGTTCGACGAAGATGCGCTTTGCAAACACAATGTACGTGTCGTTGTCATCACCGTCATCATCGTTGCGGTTGTTGTTGGTGTTGTAAAGCTTAGTAAAATGACAAACGTACTTCACGTGTCAAGGTCAAAAAGTACTTTCTTTCTCTTTCTTTTTCTCTTTCTTTTTCTCTTTCTCTTTCTCTTTCTCTTTCTCTCTCTCTCTCTCTCGCTTTTTCTCTCGCTTTCTCTCATCAATACCAAACAATAAATATATAAAGTTTGTGAAGAGCCTCGCTAACGACTTTCATTATGACAAATTCAATTTTTACGATCGCTTTTACGTCGACCGATGTTCGCTGATAAAATGATAATGACATAAGTCTCGGTCTATTTAATTGGAATATATATATTTCATGCAATGAAACTAAAACATTTTATTTTAAACAATATTGTTAATTTGACGATGATTGGTATTGATGTGAATAATAACGAACGTTTTGAAATTTGCATTAGGAGAAATATGACGTAAGAATTATTACAACTTTTAATTTGCGGACATTTTTATTCTCTTTTCATGATTCTTTCAATGTCATTTTCGATTCTCTTGATATACAACAATTGACTGTTGATTTTTTTTTTTTTTTTTTTTATTACCAAGAAGATGAAATGGAGAATTCCCATGAAACGTTTTAATTTAAAATATGAGCTGGCCATTTACTGTCATCACACCCACAATGCAATTTTATTACACAAAAAAGTTCAAACAACTTTACTCTACTTCTCTGAACATTCCAGTAAGATCTGGATTAATGATGTTCCCACATTCGATGTGGAATGGCAAACGAGAATACAACGTAAACAATGCAAAATAGGTATGAATAGAATCCTTTGTGGCACAGATTTCAACTTTGTATTATGCAAAATCATTTATTCCATTAATAATTATTGAAGCAAAAGTGTTTCAGATTTTGATTAAAATTCATCAAACAAATATTAAGAAGGATTCTTTTGCCAAAGAATTTTCCATCGCATTCTCATATGTAAGGAAGTACTCTTTTCTTGAATAATATGTTTTCAATACGAAATAAAATTGAAGGGGGTGGGGGAGGTTTTGTTACGCCGTTACATCAATTTATTGTGAATAAAATTTTCATTTGAATATGTATGGCTTTGCGGAAGAACGTGGCTAGTTTTGAGTTAGAAAATGTCGAATTGAAAAAGATTGCCTACAGCTGCTAATCTTACATTTGAATAAAATGTTCAATTTTCTTAGAATCGCATGGTATTTGATTTCAATAAAATGAAAAAGAATGAAAGATACAGAATGAATGCGGATTCGTTTTGTAAGTAAGTGTGCGTACATTTGTGTTGTGTATGTATTTATCCATTATATGGATTCATCTGTCAAACCATTTTATTCGGTGAAAATACATGCGTTACAAACAATTTAAATTATTTTCCTAATCGTGGAATCGATTCCATTGTTCAGTTGAAATAGTTGATTTTTTTTCCGTATGCTTTTATATAAATCAATGAAATACAATCGCATTCGACAGTTTCGAAGTCAACGGAAATAAACGAAATTTATTTGATTACATCTGAAGTTGAAAGCTTCACCATCATTGTTGCATTTTCGTACAATAAATTGAATGAAATTTTCACTTTTTCATTGGTTCATTTAAATGCGTCGGCTGTGAAGCTTATGCAATATTTTATATACGATTATAGATTTGGCAATATGTGGTTTTATATTCATTTATATGGAGCATGTTGAATGCTACAAATTCGTGTTTGTATATTACGTGTTCAATTGTAAGCAATGGTAAATTCAATAAGAAAAAATCGCATCCACATAATGGAGGATTGATTTTCATTTGATTGTGTACGGTAAAACTTGCCCCTCCAGCAATACACGTATGCAAAAAGTTTTCGTATACCACAGAGAGAAGGCGAGACACGAAGAGAGAGAGAGAGAGAGAGAGAGAGAGAGTGTGTGAGACACATACATATAAAGTTCAATTTGCCAAAAGCGAATTTGAATACGGGTCGTACAAAACTAGGCAACAACCATTGACTTGGCATTATATTTCAATTTACTCTTGCCACAACAAACACAAAAAGCCATCCAAAACCAAAGCACTCTTAAATGGAAGGTAATCGCAAAAATGGAGCATAAAAACTTCGGTAATAGATGCAAAATGAATATAAACTTACGATTTTGCGTAGAATTGAGTGAAACTGAGAGAGGTAGAGAGTGTGATTGATACGGGAAAATTGAAGAGAAAGGACAAAAGAATGAAACTTCTGCATTTGTAAAAATAACGCCAACAATTTTAATGTACATATGTGGAATGGAATGTGAATTATTGAACATGTACATAATCATATTTGCCTGGTATTATGCGATTGCGATGAAATCCAACCGCAGGGAATGCTTTGGTATTATGAAGTGGTCGGAAACGGTAATAGCAATCGGAAGTTCACGAGATTTACATGGTGTTCTATTCAGTTCATCAGTGTATTTGTTATTCGTGAGGGGGGCACAACTTCGGACTTCAGAACAATCGAAAATGTGCGTATTTGTTGGAGAAAAAAAAAATCGTAGCGTCAATGGATCATAACGCCTAAACCAATTTCTACAAAAAATATTGCACGCATGGAAAATTGATCATATGTCCATTTTTCTTATGGCAGCAATATATGTCAGAGAGCTATGTGTCTATTACAGTTGCTAATAGCATGACAATGATTGATCATGTCGAAACTGCTTAAATGCTAAACAAGCTGCAAGCAACAAGCAACCAACAATTCTGCTGAAACCCAATATCCATACAAACAAACAAACAAAACGAAAAAAAGTACGCAGGCATTAAAATCAAACCCCACAACTCAACCGAGCATATGGATTCATTTTGCGGTGAAACATTTAGCGACCTTTTTTTTATTTGCTCTTGTTTCTTCTGGTTTATTTCAACGAGCAAAAAATTTATTTTTCATTCATTCCCATTCCAAGTGAATAAACAGGGGCATTTTTACGGAATGTCGTCTTTTTTCTCGAATATTCAATTCTATTGCTCATGTTTTGCATGTTTGTATTCAACCACCATCTTTCCGCTCCCTCACGGCATTTTATCGCTGATTCTTTTATCGTCCATTTTTTTTCCCTGGCATCGAGTACCAACCTATGTTACCAAAAAAAAAAAAAAAAAAAAACTTGTTTTCGCATGTTTCACAAATTTTGCATCAGATGCAAGATTTGTCTGGGATGAGAAAAAAAAAACCGAATTGAACAACAAAGAGAATCCTCTTGGGAACTATGCACAAAAGACATTTTATGACAGACGAAACTTATAATCATGGGATTCCGTACATATTTTCTGGCTTAAAAATGGCGTAAATCACATTACTTCATCCAATGGAGTTAATTCACTTGGTTTTTGTTCACATTTTAAAAATGGAAATATAACTTAAACAAAAAAAAACCCCATGAAAATGTTGAGAGAGAAAAAAAAGAGATGAAACTGATAGGTATTCGACGAATGAACGAAGGAAAACCATTGTCAAAGCAATTCAATTGTTCGTATTTAAATAAGAACTGAAAAAAGCTCATTTTTTTTTGTCGTGGCGTACGTGTGTTAGCGACAAATAAGAAAATAAGAAAATAAAATGTTTTACCTTATGACTTGGTTTGGTGCTTGTGTTCGAATAAATTCAACAATTTTATTACATTGAGCAAATGCACACTGGTATCGCAACATCACACAGACATATGTATAAATTTGCCATGGACAAACTATAGTTGTTGATTTAGTTGCGGTTACATCAAAATATCATCAGATGAGAATGAAATCCTCAAATGAGTTTGTTTTTACAGTTTATGAATGTCCTTTGGTGATAAATTCACAGAAATTATTACCATTGCCAATGTGATGAGGATACAAGATGAAATTTATCTAAATGCATCTTATGAAGTTAATCGGCTGCAATTCAAGCATACGACAAAATTGCACAAAGCAACAAGCACATTCCACACTATAAAATTGACATTTTTGATGTTTACACAATATATACATTGTACACAGATGAGACTAACCCCTATCCAAGTTGTATTTTAATGTCGACGACAAGATGCTGGTCTTTTCTTTAATACTTACACACATACATGCACAATCACAAACATTCTTTGTCAATATACTTTGCGGTTTTTGGTGTTGGTTATCCAAAAGTTTTATCATTAAAGCACCGTAACCATGTTCGTTATAACGTTGAAATGTGAAATCGTCAAAAAAGCGAACACACAAAATGACAAACACTCTCTTTTGTACACAGATTTTAATTGAAGAGCCAGAAATAGCTTTCCAACTTTAAAAACACACATGAATTTTCAGTGTCTACATTCATATGTGAAAGCAATCACAAAGATAAACTTTATGTTTGATCTGCATATATGGACGAGTGAAAGATGAAAAAAAAAACCACACACACTGCTACTGTATCAACAATACAAATGATGATAAGCCATTTGAAATGTTCCATCGTCATGCTACGGTATACATAACTGTCCACATTTTCTGGTGTTAATCGAATGCATCGACTAAACAAATATTTCTATGCATTGCATTGAATGATGTGACAAAAAAAAATGGAACTAAATTTATCCTTGACCGTAAGTTTTCCATTGCGTCACTATATCAGGCTTCGCAGTGAAGTGCTCAATCATAAATCCTTTTTAATTAAAAAGTTCAGTTTTTATTCGAAAATAAAAAAAAAAAAATTCATTTTTTTTTCATTAAAATAAATTTCATTACAAAATACAGTGGCATAATAATTGCGTTCACGCCGAAAAAATGATGGCATTTTTGGTTGGCACAAATAAATAAAATCATATTGAAAAAATTCTACATGTGGTTTGAAAGCATCAATCAGTGTATGTGTATGGTAGACCACAATGACGACCATTTTTTACAGAAGAAAAAAGTGACATCAAAATACAATGGCCGATTTGTTTGTGACACAATGATGTTCTTATGCTAATCCCGTATAACGCATATTCGTCATGTGATGTGTGGTGAACGATTTTACAGTTGTTTCATTTTTTGTTGTTTATCCCGCATAACCTTTGTGCACTTTGTTTTTTGTATGTGCGAGGTTTGTCATGCAAAAAATTGGCTTTATTTATAAAACTGCCAGCTTTTCAGATAAGGTTCTTTCCCGTTCATTTCAATGTAATAAGCTGCATGAATGGGTTGGATATATCCGTTTGAATATGATCATTGGATAAGCCACCGGAAATTCCGTGTAGGATTTTTTTTTTGCTTCTGTTCTGGTCGATTCACTCTAAACCTGAACCTAAAATATAACAAGATCAACAGCCGCGAAGAACAACCCGGGATGCAAACTACACAAAATAAACACCGCCTCATTTCAAGCAAGCATACACATAGACATCTAAAAAGCCAATATGACATTTTTGTTTGTTTCACGATTGTAAAACACGCTAGCACATTCCACATCAGTTGTCCTTTTTTTTGAAAACCAACCACAATTTCCATGTTATCTTCCCCGGTTTTGATTCCTTTCTGAAATAAAATGAACAATGTGTCTGAAATGAACAGGGGGAAATGGTGGTTTCATTGGCTTTGGATGTTGGAGTATTTCATTTGAAGAAAAAAAACAAACAAACAGACACACACATATCAAAGGTTATTTTGTTTAATGTATTCGGTCTTTTGACAGAAAAAGGTCTACTAAAAGACGGAAAAAAAGCCAAAGTCTCGTTATTAAACAAATGCTTCATGCTGCTCAATTTTGAAATTCAACCATAATTTTTCAACTGAAGCATTGATTGAGTTCCGCTGAGGTAGGCATATTTAAATTGAAGTTTTAAAACATTTACCTTCGTATAAATTTGAAATTTTCTTTCTTTCTCTCTTTCTCTCTCTTTTTTTCTCTTTATCTCTCACTCTCTCTCTCTCTCTCTCTCTCTCTCTCTCTCTCTCTCTCTCTCTCTCTCTCTCTCTCTCTCTCTCTCTCTCTCTCTCTTTAATTTTTCTCTGTTCTTTTTTTTCCAAATGTTAAATTAACAACAGTTAGAAAGTTAGAAATGAATTGTGCTCTGTTTCTCTGTCATGTTGAAAACCTATTGGGCATGTTGATTCTACAAGTAGCTCATCAGCCCACACATATTATATGCGCCTGTTTGCGTCGCAAAGAAGAGCAGAAAAAAAAACGTCATGTAAATGAAGATGGAATCAGAGCAACAAATTATGCAAGAAAAATGAGCAAATTTACTCAAGCATTGAAACTGCAAGCACACTGTATATTAGCAATGATTCAGCAAAGCGATGTGAAAATTACAAGGAAATATTATATGTTGGTACCGTTGGGCTTAGTGACAGAAACCATGTTTGTCCTATGGTTGGCATTGAACGAAGATGAAAAAAATCGCTCATTCACATAAACACCATCAGTTTATATTCTTTGGAGTGCACTTCACTTTCTGTTTGATTTCCTACGATGAAACTTGAATTTACTTTAAGTCTAACAGGAAAAAAATTGTGATCTTGTTCTCAGGCATTACACACCATAACATTAAATCATGTTGTTTGCTTTGGCATAACAAAGAGAGTGAGAGAATGGAAAAACAAAATAGCGACTGGTGTTCCTTTTAGCCACTCATTCTCACCAAATATCCAGTACATGCAATAACCAAATGGGGCGATGCAAGCCAAACCGAGCGATAAACAAACCAAACAATGAACAAGCCAAATGAAAAACATTGTTATGTGTGTACAGTGTACGTAGCACAAAGATGGCTTTGAAATGGTTCTAATTTTCCAGGACTTATGGTTATTATCGACTTGATGCCAGAGCAATTTTCTTGGTTGCCATTTATTTGTATACTCGAATTTTTTACTAAATACACACAACAATTTGTACGAAATGAATTTTACATTTGAAAACACGCGCTTACACTTATGCCCACGAACACATAGTCATTCAATAATACAATTTTTCAACTTTTCAGTTTTACATTCCAGCGATTTTTTTTTTCAAATCAACACTAAAGCGCCTGCAAACTGTTTGCTTATGTTGTTTATTCCATTCAATATAAGATGAAAAAGTATGAAAAACATTTACACCCTAATAAATAACCTTGTTTCTTTTCGTGAAAGTCGAATTTTACTCTTCAATTTTTATAGCAAACGCATAAAAAGCTCAAAGTACTTAACCTTTTTTTGTAGCTTCATGAAGCAAAAAATTGTACCTTCTTCGTTTTCTTGTAATCATTTGTTTTTTCTCTCTAATTAGTTTTCAAAAGTGAAGAATCAAGGTGGTAGAAATTAGGTTTGGCAAGACACTTTGTGGACAGGTTTCGTTTTTTTTTTTTTCATTTCTAATTGATTCAGATTCAACTAACTAACAAACTAATTAAGAAGAATTATTGTCGATTACTTCCCGGTTGAAAACGCTGTGCACCCGCAAGGAAATCCAATCAATTTTTGGTGTTTTGAAAAAGTTGAACCGAAAGTTAGGAAACGCATTGATATGAAATTACTTAGATGATTGTGCCTATTTTTGGAATTTAGATTTATCTGGGAAATTCGTCTCATCTGCTTTGTGTGACGCACGATTTCACTGATTGCGAATGATTTTTTCTCCATTTGAACGAGTTAACAATACTCGGTGAATAGTTCACAAAATCCAAAATCTGATTGAGCGGATAATCCAATTTGTATGGATCACGTTTGTTTTTCATATTAGCTATAATATGTTTTTCTCAATATAATTCATGGGAAATGGTTCAGAGAAAAATCCGTCAATTATTTCATGATGTTCTATTCATTCTTTTTACACCTCCACAACAACCCTCCCCATAGAATTTCTTCTAAAATTTTAGAGGATAATTTTCGAGTTGTTCTTGCGAAGGGGGTAATGTGGACCCTCTGCACTTTCATCAGAAGCCATGAATTCCCCCTACTTTATTACTTTCTCTCCCACTCAATTACACTTTATCTCTTTTTTTTTCAAATTAACAAATGAATTCATACAATCAATGAAAATCGATCGTCAAACATGTGCAGTGCCAAATTTCAACCATTCAAATCACAATCGGACGTGTTGTCATTAATTGATACGTGCATTGAATCAATTCAATTGACCTTCATCAATTTATTGATCATCAAAAGCTTTATGCGCATTTTGGTCATTTTTTAATAAACATTCAACCAAACGCTTTACACACTTTCACTTTTTTATTACTCAGTCAATAATTTTTTTAGAGACGACGGATTATTTTTATTAAGTCTGAGAATCATTTTGCGAGAATATTTTTGGATGCATGTTGTTTTTTGTATGCGAGTCTATCCTAACGTAATGACGCGTCACTCTTTTTTCGTTTTTATTCTGATTTTTATTTTAATTTCTTAAAAATCGATAAAACGAATTGTGCGTGTTTTACACTGAACTTGAAGGAAATTTTTCGTCTCTCGTTAGCTTAATTTTTGTATTAAGAACAACTCAGTCTCAAAAAAAGAAAAAAGAAAAAACAATTCTAATGTCTAGAGTTATGAATTAATGATAAAATGATGCTTGGTTGTAGTTTTAATTGCGCAAATATTTGTTGTCGTTCCTTGGTGTTTTTCTTTTTTATCCAAACGTACAATGAGACAAGTTGTTTAAACAACTCTTTTAGCTGGCATTATCTAGGGATAATGACGTATACAGAATCATTTGTGAATAAATGTCACTCTTCATGCAGGAGGAGCGTGACAATATTTTTTTGTACTTGTTTATCCACTAGAGAAATGCATAAAAAAAAGAAACGGGTGGAAAACTATTCCATATGTATAAGTTTGATGAACCTCTATGGTAATTATATACAATTATGATCATTAGAGACGCTTTTCAGTTTTATTTCGTAAAATGTTCAACATTGCATTACAACAGCACATGGAAATAATAATATTGTACATATTTCGTTTAATTAAAACCTTCCAAAACTCATTCGTTTGGAATTCTTTAAAAGAGAAAAAAAAAATCTGTAGAAAAATATGTTCAAATTGCTGCTGGCCATGAATGTTTAAAATATTTATTTGTAACGTTTTTCTGCTTTTTTCTTTGTACTTTGTTGTTGAGTTAAGTTATTTATTTCGAGCATACATTTATTTTTCTACCATTATCAAGTTTACTGCATGAAGTCAATGTCATGGAGATCCTATAGGTCGCGCATGACTTTGATTTAAGTATAAAATGCAAATAAAAATAGAACAAAAAATGTTGGTTATTCAGTTGGTTGTTCGGAAATTGACCAATTATGAACACAAATGAATCGTGAGATTTTGAAATGTTCTTTTTTTAACATTGAAATACAAATTCATATAAAGAAGAAAAACGAATTCACATGGAAATTCAATAAAAACAATTTGAGAAATAGAAACATTTCGGATCCTAATGTCTTTACTTCTGGCGTTTTTGGTTTCTTTTATCCTTTGAACTTTCATTATTTTTCCTGAAATATGCGAAAGCGTCGAAAAAAACAGGAAACAAATTCAAGTCAATGAAAAGTGAATTGTTTGTGCAAATGACAAGGATCCATTTTGGAGAAACAAAAAAATTACTGGTTTGAAAATGTATAAAAGACGCCGCTAAAAAGAAACATGATATTGTGAAGTCATGTGAAAAACGATAGAAAAAACAGTTACTTCTCAAAAGTCGTCAAAAGTTTGTATATAATAAATCAACATTTCCTTGTGGGCAATTATAAAGTATGAAAATAGAACAATCTCATAAAAGGTTGGCACAAAATGAGGGTCAAACAATCAAATGTAAGTAAAATCATCAGAAAACTCTCTCTCTCTCTCTCTCTTTCTCTCTTTCTCTCTTTCTTTCTCTATTTCTCACTCTCCTCTGTCTCTTTTTCTATACTTTTTTGAAAAGCAAACGAAAGAAGCTATAAAAAAAATGCGCATTCCTACAAGGCGGAATCGCAGAATATGCCTATTTTCAATGTTGAAAAATTCTTCCATTGAATGTTAAGAAAACAAAATCTGTATTACAGTTCCGTTTGTTAATTGAAGTTTCTTCAATGGTTTCGCAATTTTCAGCACATTGAATGATAAACATTCTTAGCATGCATTACTCTTCAAAGGATCTGCCGCCTACATTTATCTTACTTCATCACATACACAATGAATTTTGGCATGAATGTTCATAAAAATAAATTATCGATTGAATTTTTCGGACAAAGAAAAAAAAACGCAAAATCACATTTCAATATCAAAAAAGCCATTATTTTGGTATATTTTAATTGATTGCTCACGTTATCTTATTTAATATTATTTATTAGTAATTTTGGTTTTTGTATTCAAAACAACCAAATTGAATCGAAAATGTAAAACCTTTTGTTTTCGAAATGGAATATTTCGAAGCGTCATGTAACTACATCTGTCGCCATGAAAAGGGATTTCCCAAAATAAATGGCCAATTGTCGATCATGTTATTTTGGCAAGCGACTTGTTTGAATTGTTTTCCATTATTATTTAATGAAATTCTATCATCGTCTATAGTCGCGACACTTGCCGTATCCCTTATGTTGGAAATGAAATTCCGTCGCTTCAACAAATGTGATGTAAAATGTTTACTGTTTATGTTTTTCCACGAAGACGCAATTCAAACTCATGCCAATTGGAATACACTGGATGTTCCACAACAAATACAATTTGCCAAATATAAAATTCTTTTTTTTCGTCTTTTATGTAAATTGTAGCATTGATTAAATTTATGCCGCACCATGTGATTTACATTGACCATGAATTTAGCTCTGTGTTTTCATTTTTTCCTATCTAGCCAGATTCAATGCTATATGTTGATACAGGGTTGAACCGGTTTGAACAATGCCATCGAACAATTGTCGATTTATTGATCAAAATAATAAAATGAAATAGTCAGTGTCAAGACCGACCGGCAACTAACAAAACTAACGACGATAAATTGGCTAAAAATGGAAAACCAATCGCATGCAGCATATTAAAATCATATCCTGTACACTCGTACAATGTATAAAAACACAAAAATCAATACATATGTATATATGAACATATGTCTTCATGTTGTGGAATGTTCTATGCGATGAATTGCAACTCGTGTTTTCATTTTCGTGCTTCGCTTAATAAATTAATACATTTCCTTAATATGAATTGAATTCGAATGAATATTGTAACAGGCAACTGATGGTAGTAGTTCTTTCATATTTCGTTTCCCAATTCAACCGGTTGTGATTTATTTACAACAAACTTTTGAGAGAGGGAGAGAGAGACATAGAAAGAGAAAAAGAGAGGGAGGAAGAGAGAAAGATAAACAATTTCAATTTCACCAGTATAAATATGTGACATTAGATGAAATGAAAAAGGAAAACCACCGCGGGACACGCAATCTAGTTCATGTTATTTTGATGCTGTATTTGTTGTCACATAAAATAGAGTCAAAAGCAATCGAAAAAATTGTCATCATAGAAATAATAAGAAAAAAAAAAAAAAAAAAATTGGAAAATTTAATCGAAAATGGTTCTTTGAATTCGCAAATCATTCCAGGAATTCTGGTGTTTTTGATAAAATTGAATATTGCGTAAAAAACGAAATGAATTATTGTTGCAAAATCACATGACTTCGCATCCACTGAATAACACATTTTCTTTAAATTCAATTATGAGATTTATGCCGCACACTTTTATAAATGAAATGAAAGTTGTGCTGCGCTATGGTAAACAATTAAGTCACTTGTTTATAAATAGTATTCCAATAAAATGATTAAATCAAACCCTTCAAACCATTCATTGGTTATTGGAATTGATTATTGTCTACAAAGTATTTGTTAGGTAAGTACTCTTGTCAAGACTTTTCTTGAGACTTTTGTCAAGACTTTTTTTAAGACTTTTGTCCACAACATATTGACGTAAACAATTCAACAAACAAATCACTTATTGTGAGCGAAAATGTTATTTTAACACTGAATTGAGATTAATTACGAATGTTCTAGATTTAAAATAATAATTATTATTATCAATTATAATTGATTTATTATCAATTTGGATATTATTAGATTTTAATAAGAATTAATCAAAGAAAAATGAAACATTTCGATAAATTATCATCTTCGTTACACGTTATTTCCGTAGCTGCTTCTCTTGTTAACTCATTCCCTTTGAAATGGGTTTTAATCAATTACGTGCTATTGTGAGCATATTATTATTTCATTATAATTTGACATTCAACTATTGCGTAAAAAATTACCAGAAATTTTAAGAGAATTTCTTCGTATTTCTATATTATAGATGAATTTGAAAAAGCACGTAATTGAAAAGGGTTATATATAAATATGATATAATAGGGCTTCAAAATCCTGTTCCAAATTGTGTAAAGAGTTACAATAGAATTGTTCAGTTTGAAAATATCAATTGCATCAAATTCGCAATAGATAATTCGGGTTTTGGTGGATAAACATAAAAATAATCAATGATTATTCCTTTTGAGCTAAATTTAGATACTATTTGATCCTATGCTCTAATTCAGTATTTGTGTGACATATATTTCAGTACAGAACTTCAAAGGATATTTCATGGAAATACATTACAATTCACTAATGAATATGAAACATACGTATTTATTATAATAAATCAAAAGTTGAATTCACGCATCTGCTGTCTTTCATGTAATACCAGTGATTCACTGCTAATGAAAAATATCCACTGAAGTTCGGTGCGATAAAAAAAAAAACCTTTAATCGTTATACCGAAAATGAAAGAACACAAGATATAAAAAAAAAAAACCATGAAGAAACTGTACATAAGAACATTTCCAAAACGTAATAATTTCGAAATGGTTCAGCTTCTGTGATAAATTGGCAAAAAACACATGCAATTAGTTAAATTAAATCGGTTGGATGCATTTCAATAATTTTACTCATTTCAAAAGCAATGTGAACGAACGCAAACTGCCATTAAAAACGAAATAATCCACTAAAAAGCGTTTTCCATGCATTATTTTCATTAATGATCCGTAGTCAATTTGAATTTCAAAATTGTACCAGTCATAATTTATTCATTCACATGCGATACGAAAAAGTATAAGAAAAAAGAGAACCATTTGAATTGAATGTGAATTAAGATTAAAATTGAGTTGTCTGGACCGAATCCAATTGCATTTGGCTGAAATGTTTCACTGTCATAAAGCGAATTGCCCTTTATTTCCACTTCAATTGCTTTAACTGTTGCATATTCCATTGCTATGGAATGTGTGATTTACTTGAAAATGTATTTAGTTCTGGGGGTGAAATTGGTGTTTGATTTATCATAGCTTTCGACAAGAATCTTATAAACATCATTCATAGATTCAATCACACAATCATAGTTCATCATGTAAATGGCATAAATAGGATACGAATTTTGTTGAACATTTTATCCTTTTGAAAATCCATTGTGTTTAATACAATAATGTGATTTTATCGTTAAGCCGTTATTCAACCAAATATGTCTGTATTGATCTCACACACAAAATGAATTGATTCTAATCGCTGAATATCTTTCATTCTGACAATCTCACAAAGCAATGGTAACAATGACCTACAGCAATGTTGTATTTTCAATGGTAAATTGAGGCTTGTGAACGATTTCAGTTGCGGGCGGTCAAATTTGTCTGCAACGATATTCATAAACATTTAGCATTTTTACATTGACTGATGTACTCGTTCAATATAAAGTTTTATTTTCATATTTTTTGTTTGTGTAGCATAAACACTAAATAACACATTGTTTCGATAAAGCCGTCTAATATTACACACACACAAATAATTTTGATTTCTTTTCAATAAACAAATTATTAATAATCGGATTTGGTGTGGAACAATTGCGACGAACTAAAACGAGATTAAGTTACATCAATTTACGTTTGGTAAATAAATTTTGGGAACGAAGGAACCATACAGTCTAAATTGACGTTTGAATTCGTTTAAACGCTAACTATAAATTTAGTTTTGAAGAGTTGAAGAAGAGTTAGTGCAATTTTCGTCTACTTTGATAAAAATAGTGCTGGATTTATAGTAAAACTGTATAGAGCTTATCTACTATGGTCCACATTTTTGTTTTTTTTCGAGTGAAACTCACTTAAATGAGTTTTGAGTGTAAAAATCATTGCTCATATGTATTCTTGATGTTTGTTGATTTTATCATCGCCTAAATAAACAATTGAAATGATTGAGCACGTGATTTGAATGAAACTGAAGGAAATTGAATTAAAATCCATCGAAAACAAAATGAAATAAAAAGTTTCCAGAATCTTCCACGAAAAGTTAATCAAAAAGAGAGAAAAAAATGTGAATTAAGCCACACGAGAGAAAAAAAAACACTGAAAAACTTTTCGAAAGATATTTATTCTTCACCCAAGAAATATATTTATTTATTAAGTAAGTTGTTTTGTTCCATTTCTTAATTGTATATGATTGAGATGTGTTTGCGACGAAAAATGATTTTTCATCAAACTTTGTTGATATTATGTGACAAAGTGATGCCAAAAATCCAAGATAATATAATAACTTTTGGTTGAATGAAAATACAATGGCAAAAATGAATGATTTGATTGTAATTAAGAATACAAAGACCCCAAGCGACATTAGTTCTACTTGTTCGGATAAAATTATTAATTTGACGAAACTGTGCTTATAAAAGAAAGAAACAACCGTTATATGCATTGTGTTGTTTTGTGTTGTGTTGGGTTGTGTTGTGTTGTGTTGTGTTGCGTTGGCATGGTTTCAATTTATCTTGCACAATTGGTTTATTCATTTCGCTTTCGTTATTGTTCATATGAGTGTCATAACCATTTGATTTGATTGAATGAATTATATATTGTTGACAGTTTGTGTTAAGATGGCAAAATATTTTTGCAAGGATTGAATCGTACCGACAACATTAACTTGTTAGCAATAACAACAACAACAACAACAATAACAACAACAACAACAAATCTGCAAATCATGATGTTCGACTATGTTTGCAAACACCATGATGTTGGCTCACCGAAATGTAAATATACACGCTTAAATGAGCAAATTTAAGGAAATCAAAGAAACATTTCTTAGAATTTTGCTTACCTTGCATAAGATGTGTTATTTGACTTCAGCCGATGTAACGATTATGAATTTCATTTCCTCTCTACCGCTGTCTTGTCAGCCTCCACATATATTTTACTTTGTTCTCTTTCAAAAAGGATTTATTTTATCGCAGTTTTGGTATTCGTCTTGTACATTTCAGCTATGTCGTTCAAATGTTGTGATTGTTCATTTTTGTTACATCTTATTCCCATCACATAAACGCGACTGTCATTTTCAAAGTAAATAAATATCAAATGCAATGTCACAATAAATACCATGCCCTGACTGATACACAACGCACAAACAGACTACACACGGAATTTATTGACTTGTTTTTTTTTTTCTGGTCGGTGTTTTTCACCAATGCAATTTCCAATCACAGTGAATCGCTTCAAACGATATTGACAATTCGAAACGAATTTCATTCATTCTGGATTTATATGACACATTGTGAGACTTACAGTCAAGTTGTCAACATTTTATATATTGAGAGGAAGAAAAAAAAAACAAGATATTATTTGTTTTTCTCTTCTCTTCTTTTCAATTTCCTGAAATGAAAATAGGAAAACAACTTGAAGATGATTCCTTTCAAAAAGTTTCTTTTTTTCCTATCTGAACATGACATTTATAGCCCTTTGAAATTCAACAATCACTCTCATATTCACACTTGGCAACGGCATGGAACAAAAAATAACATGTATTGGGCAAGTTGCATTTTATTCAATAACAAATTTACGATGAGAATGAGTAAAATTGAAATACCAAACTGAAAGAATACAAGTTACAGTCCTCATCAAATATTGATGAACAGCCAAACTTATGAATTCATAAAGGAATTTTTTCCCGTGAAAATGAACGATTTTCTTGTTGATGAAGGTATTGAATGTAATAAATATTTAATCAATATACAACCTGTGCAGCAAATGAAGCAAATACAATGTTTTTTTTTGAACATTTTTCGAAGATTTTTGCAAAAAACTGTTGACAATTTCATTCACGACAAAGTAATTCGTAACACGATCCAGTTATTTCATCACTGACAAAACAATTTGTCTACCAAAGTAACCCCACTTTAACAATGGACAACAGTACACAAAAGATCTCAATCATACATTTCAAACACTCATGCTACATTCAAATTGTATGCAAATACAATGACGAACAACAACAAAATTCTATAAATTTACAAAGACATTTCATTTGTTATTTTTAAATGAAACTCACACTCGAATTAATCGGCTCGTTGTATTTAGATATACTGAAGACGTGAACAAAACAGGGATGGAGCTTTTGTGATGGTTTGATAACAACTGATTGCATGCATGTGCGGTAACTAGTAAGTACAGAAAAAATTGTACATTGAGCCATTTTGACAATGAGTCAAAATCATTCGTGTAATAAAATGACTCAATGGAAATGAATGAGTGCAATTTGAGTGAGATGTTCCACAGTTTTTCCATTTTTCATACGAAACAATATGTCTTAGCGGTCATGTTCATTTGTTGCACTATCCGTACCGTGTTGAAAATTTCCGTTTGGTTGTCGTTTGCTGCTTGCAAGCAACAATTTTCATATATCAAGTTCTAATTCAGCTAAGCGTATTGTTGAAAAAAAAAAAAACAAATAATATGATAAAGCTGTTACACAAATGTTCAAATAAAAATAAAAAGAAAAAGAATCCATTTTTTTTTTCAATTGTTTTATTAGTTTAACATTTAACTACATTTTATCAATAGAAAATACAAACTATAGTTAAAAAAATATGGAAAAGTAAAAATGATGGTTATTATCAGTCTGATGTATCTTCGAAATTATTTTTAATTCTTTTATCTTCTATTTCACTTTAATTTTTATTACAATTGATATTATTTTTTTAATTTTTCTTTCAATTTTACCAAATTTTTCGAAATTCTCAATACATTTAGATCAAGCTTCAGATGTTTACTTTACGTTGAATTTTAATATGCGCATCTTCAGAAATGCATAATTTTGTTAATAGCCATTTATCATTCAAGTAACTTTTTAAATCCTTAGCCATTTCATGGTTTTCATTGAAAAAAGAAAGTATTTTCAGATGTTTCATGTTTTGCATGAAATCAATAACATCATTAAATGACAAACCGTGTCTTAATAGAACCATTTCCTCTAATATTGGCAATGATTTGGCAAACTTTGAAATTGATATATTGTTTAAATGACCTTGAATTTTTACGAAACGTGTTTGTGTTATTTGTAATTTTTTGATCTTTGGATGTTTATCAATGAATTTATAGAAATTTTCATTAAGATTCCTCTTATAATAGAAGATTTGAAATGTCTCAAGATTATCAAATAAAAATGGAAATTTGAATTCTGATATACTTAATGGCAAGTACATCCAATTGAGATTAAAATGCTTTACATTTTTCATATGAAAACATTCAATATCACGACAATTATCAAAAATATCAGTAAGTACTTCAAATTCAAGAGTTTCAAGATGTTGAAAATATTTTTTAACGATATGGAAAAGGTTGGAAAATAATTTATATGTTGCAATACAATTATTATAACGAAATACTTTTACTTGTGGATTCAAACGAAACATGTCCATAATATTTTCAATATATTTGGAACTATCTGGGGTGCAAATGGTGAGTTTTAAATCAATTAATTGTGGAAAATGATGCAAAAAATCTTTAGTACACTCTAAACCAGGCACCACAAACGTAACATTCATTTTTTTCATATTTGGAAATGTACGCAAGATCCAATCGTTTTTAAAATGAAAAATACCATTTTTAAATGAAAATTCTTCAACTTGTGTAAATGGTTTCTTTAAATCACTTATTAACGTATTACTTATTGGCTGATGTTGTAAAACTAGCCTTTTCACATGATCGGAACAGTATTCATTTATATAGTATAGAATACGTTTATTTAACAAACTGGCATTAGGTTTATTTTTACTGTAATTAAATTGAAGATCTCTAATCAATGGCCCAAAAGTACGTAATATTTGAAAACATAGTCGTTTATCGATAATATCAATAGAATCCTCGTCAGGAAAAAAGATTTTTAACTGTAAAAATATGAGCCAAAAATTGATGCTAAACTTCTTCTGCTGAAACTTTCGAATGAAAACACAACGAGCAGCTGCTTTGAATTTTTGATTTACTGATGTTGCATTAACAAGTTCGCAAATGTCCATATTGTCCATTATGCCTTCCAAGCAATCGATATTTAAATCGGTAATTTTCTTCATAATGCTTAGTTTTCTGCTGTAGTTTCTGTAAAATAAGAATAAATATTTATTTTTATCGTCGAAAATAACTAGCAACAACACTTTTTTTTATTTGAAAATGAACTGTTTTATAAAACAACTATATTTTAATCTAAAATGACTGTTTTAACAAGTAAAAATTCACAAGCAAAATTACCAATTTGTGTAGAACTTATTTTCAAGACAAAATTTGTTGAAGTTGATGTTAATATGTAGACAAACAAAACCGAATTAAATAGTTGTGAGCAAAATTTCTAACTCTTACCGCTTATATATTCTCATGCGTTTGTACTTTTGCTTACATTCACTGGTTGTGGGGAGGGGAGACTAAGCCCAATCATAATTCATTACAAAGAAAATGCATATGTAATGTATGCAAAATTTGAGTTAATTTTTTTTGGCACAAACCATTATTGTATTTTTTGAAGTTTTCTGTTCTAATGACATTTTTTTCATTGGTCAGAAGGTAAATTTAAGAAAGAGTAAGATTTGAAACTAAATCGAACAAAGGATTTTATGATGCACACGTGCTCCATTCTCTTCTGACCCGAAACAAACATTCAACAAAGGAACAATTTTAGAAAAAAACATTACCTGAAAAGAGTAATAAAATTTAGGTTTATATATCACCAAATTATGCTGTATTCAACTGATAAACAGTCTAAAATAGACACAATACAACCTATTGATCAATTTGCTTATATATATTTGAACGGATGATATTTTAATTGTACACAAATTTAACCAAAAAAAAAAAAAAAAAAAAAAACAAACACTTGGTTTCATTTTTACAGAATTTTCATGCAAATTGTGGAAAACCCATGGTGAATTAGTAAAACTTAGTAGAGGTAGCATTATTTTCACGGACAATCTTCATTTCTTGGCAAAGGAAGAATGCAAACACTGAGAGCATACGCAAAATATATGCATTTAAAACTACAAAATCTTCACAAACAATATTATTTAAAATTTCCATATGATAGAATGCAGCGCCAATGTGAAATAAAAATCTCGCTAAAATAAAAAATGGTCGAAATAATGAAACACAGAATATTGAAAAAGAAAATTGTAAAAAAATCCTAATTTTTTTGTTTTGCATACTATTTCATTTGGTGTTATCAAAATGCTCATATCTGCATTTCACATTTTTTGCAATGTTTTGTGTGCAACGGCTCTTTCATACAACGTTGCCTTGTAGCTATAGCGATAGTCACAAACACGAAAAATTATATTAAACTGTTTTGTAATTTTAATATGTCATTCATTGTGAATGCACTATGGTGAAAGTCATGAATTCGTACAAATGTCAGCGACGATATTCATTCGATTCAAACACAAATGGTAAATTGATTCAGATGTGTCTATATCTTAGATTTAGTCCTTATTCATTTTCATTCTTCACAATTTGTTTATTAAATAAAACAAATCTTATCATTTGTTGCTATTAAACACAATGAAATGGAATTGATATGAAAAATCGATTTCTCTTGCTCGTCAGCAGTTTGATATAAAAATTTGATATTTATGCAAAAATTTGATATTCAATTCACTCTATCTGAAAAAAGCCAGAAACTTGTAAATATTTTATAAATCGCCGATCAAATAAAAGATTTTCTGCGAATGAGCATGGCTTAATACAAATCAGTCTTGGGACGAATTTTGAACAGTTAACATTGATCAGAGATCTCTTGTAATTTCACCTTGTTGTATAAGGAAGGGAATTTTCAAACGAAAATCGCATTCATTGATTAATTTTGAAAATCAAAATGGTTGAAAATCTTCAAATTACAATCGATAAGGTTCGATTGAAGTAGTTTTTTCGTTATTTTTTTCACTTCATTTTCAGCTATTTTTTTTATTGTGTTTTTTCGTATGTGTTCGTTTGTAAAATGTAAACATTATCAATATTAATCAATTTTGTAAACATTTTATTGAAAATAGATAGTCATCTGTGGTTTCTCAGCAATTGAAAATCGAATTGAATTGAATCTCGACAAATATACAAATTTGCTTGATGGTCCCGCAAAAGATGCGATGCTAACAATTCCATTGGGTATTGTGAAAATCATCAAATTATTTCAATATTCATATTGCATATTTTCGTAAAAAAAAAAAACGAAACAAGAATATATTGCATTCATTTTTCTAGCGATAAACTTTATGCTGAACGTATCGTACGAAGATAAAAAATTGGCATTGCATTGTCGGAATAAAAAAATTCCAGACATTCCGGAACGAAAAGACCATTCATATGTGACTCTGTATTTATTAGGAAATAAGCCGTTTGAATTGAATGTAAGTTACTTGTCTATGGTTGCTGCACATTTTACACACATTCTTTACCACAATTTATGAATTCTTCGAAATATTTGTATGTATATTTGTTCATAGCGAAAAGAGGATCAACAATTTGTGATAACTCGGTATGTGAACGAAAATAGAATTGGTTTGGTGTATATATTGGATGGACGAAAATGGCGAACACAATCAATTGAATCATTTCATATTGATTTGGCTGAGTTGCCATTTATTTGTATTAATGAACCGATTATCAATACAAACACGCGACCAACTGGTTCCGATTTGAATAAACTTTATGCTGATGCAATCCATTCAAAGAGTGTATTCGAACTCATCCATAAGAATAGTAAATATGTGAATGATTGTAGTGAACATCAAATTAAAATATTATTAAAACTCATGAAATTCGAATACAACAAATATAACAAAGCGACAGGATATCTAATTGATTTACGAACACTGGAAGCAGCAATTTTGTTAAAAGAATTAAAACAGTACAAAGAAAAAAAAGTCAATGAAGGTCATGATGCCATCACTCAACAATGTGAAATTCATTTGTCATTACAAGCCGATAAATATGAAACAATTCAACGAAGGCACTTTAATGCATACAAAAATTCACTTCAAATGGCACAAAATATCCCATTTTCCAGCAAACACATTGACATTAAAGAGTTTAATGGCGTTTTCGATGAATTTTTAATTGTGTGGGAAAAATATGCGAAAGATACACGTGATGCGATCATTAAAAAATGGGAAATAGAAGAGTATATGGAAATGTTTAATATGAAAAAAT